>CM052811.1:30157461-30212501 GCA_028533885.1 Nasua narica | reverse complement strand
ATTAAAGGTGCCATCCTTGTTCTGCATTAAAGAGGGAACATCATAGAGCCACGAATATGAAGCAAATCATTCACCTGGGATGGCTCGGAATACATCAGTCCCCCGGCTCTGCACCCATCCTTCATAAATGAATCCAGTACTTTCCTACAGGATTTTAAAAGATTTTATTCCTAATCTATTTTTCTCCCTAGAGCTTTGGAAATATGGCTCTGTAATTTAATGATTACAGGAGATGAGCAAAAGAATGAACTAAATAGGATAGCATCAGCTTGCCTTGTAATGAAGGACCAAATTTTCCAAATATAGAGCAAAATCCAATTGTGGGGCTGTTGTTTATGATTTCTGCCTAACAGTGACATGAGGGAACCCGTGCAAACACATACAGGATCTTTCCCACATAAAGGGCCTTCCCCTTGGCTCGTTATAGAGTTTGGGGAGATAAGCCACAACGATCAATTTCTCTAAATCACCCTCACTGCCCTGGATAGCAGTCGTTTTGCTGATGGAACAAGACATCCCCTGAAGCAATGAACAATAACCGCCGGTTAGCATCAGAGACAGTAAGCCCCGAAGCAGCAGGGGATTTTCCTGTGGCTGGTAAAAAGTAACGGTTAAAAAGTGTATATATGCCGCATCTTCTTTATCCGTTTATCTGTCGATGGACACTTGGGCTGCTTCCATAATGGGGTATCCCGGATGAAAACCCGGAATAGTAAGGGGACCTTCCCAGAAAGACTGATGAAATGAGAATAAAGTCTGCAGTTAAGTGAGTAGTAATATTCCAATGTTAATATCTTAGATTTGACAGCTGCACCGTGGTTTGGTAATACGTTAGTTAACCTTAGGGGAAACTGCGGGACGGGCATATAGAACTCCATTCTCTGTACCATCATTGCAACTTTTCTGTAGGGAGAAGTTTATTCCAAAATATAAAGCTCACGTTAGGGGCGCCTGGGTGGCTCAGTCTGTTAAGCATCTGCATTTGGCTCAGGTCATGATCCCAGGGTCCTGGGACGGAGCCTCTTGGGGGCTCCCTGTTCAGTGGGGAGTCTGCTTCTCCCCTCTCCCTCTTCCTCTGTCCCTCCAGCTCGTGCGCTCTCTCTCCCTCTCTCCCAAGCACGTTCTCTCTCTCAATAAATACATAAAATCTTTTTTTAAAAAGTGCATGTTTAAAAAAAGTGAGGGCGCGCCTGGTGGCTCAGTCAATTAAGCGTCAGACTCTTCATATTGGCTCAGGTCATGATCTCAGGGTTGTGAGATCGAGCCCCACGGGGGCTCAGTGCTCAGCACGGAGTCGGCTTGTCCCTCTCCCCCTCTGCCCCTCCCCCTGCTCGCGTGTGCTCCCCTCTCTCTTCCTCTCTAAAATAAATAAATAAAATCTTTTTTTTTTAAAGGCCACACTTTCATTGGCTACCGGTGGGAGCGTCAACGAGGGCAGGTGTTCCGACACTGCTCATTAAAGGCTTTATGAGCGCGCAGGCCCGCGGACCTGTACCTTCGCTCCCAGGAATCTGTCCTGAGGGAACAGTCCAGGGTGTTCACCCCAGCGCTCTCTGTACTGCGGACAATTGGCTACAAGCTAAGAGGCTAAAATGCGGACCCCAGGAACGCTGATGTAGCCACACCGAGGAACATGCCAAGGTACCACCTTGATGAGAGAAGTCAATTTGATGATGTGGGAAGACGGTCGCTGTACACTGTGGGCTGGAAAAGCCAGCCACAGACTATTCTGTAGGGTATCGAGTCTCTCTCTCTTTTACTCTGTGCCCGCTTAGGACAATGGTAGCAGATTCCCCCACGTATCAAGAGTGCTTTTCTCCAGGCAGATGAGATTGTGGATGCTACGGTCTGAATCGCGTCCCCTTTAAATTCACATGTTGCAGCTCTAAACTCCCGGTGGGACCAACTGTATTTGGAGGCGGTGCCTTCCTGGAGGCAGTTAGGGTTAAATAAAGTCCTGAGGGTGGGGTCCTGATTCTACCCGTGGACTCAGGCCTTCTAGGAAGCAGGCGATCTTTTCTTCCGGGATGTGCACGGGCATCACGTGAGCACAGAGCTCACTGTGAAGGCAGAGGAGGAAGGCAGGAGGGCGGCTGTCTGCAGGCCAAGAAGAGAGCTCTCACCGGAGCCCAACCACCCTGGCACCCTGGTCTCCGACTTCCAGCCTCCGGGACTGTGAGAAAAAGTAAGTATCTGTTGTTTCAGGCACCCAGTCTGTGGTATTTTGTTATGGCAGCCTGAGCTGAGTAAGACAGCGGGTATCCTGAGTTTTCTTGGTTTTGCTCTCTGGCTTTTCTGTAAGTGAATATGAATTGCTTTGTTCTCTGGAGAACAAAGAATGTGACAATTGTATTCTTAGAGTTTCACTTTGCCACTGACAGAGAAGGAAACACAACTCCCCAGGTCTTCTTCAGGAATAGTCGTGGCGCTCATTTCCTCATGGAGTCAACCTGCAGTTGGGCTCTTTACGTTTCACTCTTGATCTCGGGGTTGTGAGTTCGCGTTCCACATTGGGAGTAGAGATTACTTAAAAATAAAAATTTTTTTTAAAGATTTTATTTATTTATTTGACAGAGAGAGAGAGAGATCACAAGTAGGCAGAGAGGCAGGCAGAGAGAGGGGAAGCAGACTCCCCGCTGAGCAGAGAGCCCGACGCGGGGGCTAGATCCCAGGACCCTGAGATCATGACCTGAGCTGAAGGCAGAGGCTTTAACCCACTGAGCCACCCAGGTGCCCCTAAAAATAAAATCTTAAAAAAAAATGAAACACATCTGTATATATTAACTCAGTTGACTACTGTAGAAATAAGCAAGCAGGTAATAAACCTCATGGGTGAGGTTTGGGGAGATTATGGGACTTGCCAAGGTCAGGAGCCTAGTGGAGGTGAAGCCAGGACCTAGACCTGGGCGTCTTGACTCCAAGCCCAGCACTCATCTGTTTTCAGTTACTGCCTTTCCAGCCCTTTATTTTGCAGCAGTCCTGGGCCGTCTCAGGAGTAAGATTCAGAGAGCTGACTCGGTCCTTCAGAGTCCCACCCCAAGCAAATTCTGTCCTCATAAATTTCATACTGGAGACAGAAAGACGTTACTTTCTTCCACTTCCACGCCAGCCATGACCTATTTCTGGGTCTTGTGTTTCCTAGAAACTCAAAGGATGTGCAAACTTTGATAGAAGCACAAGCAGGCAGCCTTGACCTCTCCTGCGCCCCCACCCGGCTGCAGAGGTGAAGCCTGGACGCTGGGCTCCAGAAGCAAGGTCGCGCTTTCTGAAAATGGCTCTGCTGGAGCTGGAAAAGTCAGGATCTTTAAGTGTTGGGATCTAGCTCTGTTTATGTATTTGTTCTATGTTGGAAAGTGTGAGCTTGGATGAAATCTTTAAATGCTCTTAGAAATTCTGAGTTTTTGTAGTAGTGAATGAGCAGTTACAAACATAAGCACTATTTTCAAGATTTTTTTTTTTTAAGATTTTATTGATTTATTTTGAGAGAGAGAGAAAGAGAGTAAGCGGGGGGTAAGGGGCAGAGGGGGAAAATATCCAAGCAAACTCCCACTGAGCGCGGAGCCCATATATGAGGCTCGATTCCACGACTCATGAAATCAGCACCTGAGCCAAAACCAAGAGTCGGAAGCTCAATCGACGGAGCCACCCAGGCACCTGTATTTTCTAAATTCTTAATGTTCGTAGAGTTAAATAAAAATTTAGGGGAAAAAACAGAAGAACCAGGAAGAGTTTGTATGGTATGGGGATTGGTACTGCTTTCTTTGAGTACGGAAGTTAAAAAATCAGCTTACTTATAAGGTAGGAAAATTAAAAAAACAACAACACAGTCCTCTGTGTGCAATGGACATATCAGTGCTTGAAATGTGCAAGGCATTGCCCTAGACTTATAAGAGATGCAAAGCTGAACACAAAAAGAATACCTACTCTCAAGATATGAGTAGTCTGAGGGGCGCCTGTGTGGCTCAGTGGGTTAAAGCCTCTGCCTTCGGCGCAGGTCATGATCTCAGGGCCCTGGGATTGATCCCCACATCAGGCTCTCTGCTCAGCAGGGAGTCTGCTTCCTCCTCTCTCTCTCTCTCTCTCTCTGCCTACTTGTGATCTCTCTGTCAAATAAATAAATAAAATAAAAAGGTATGAGTAGTCCACTGGGGGAGATAGACATGCATCCACATTTTTACCCAAGGCAGTCAGATTTCAATCCTGGATGGTGGTTGGAAATTCAAGGGAGATTATTTTAACTGTCATAATTGCTGGGGATTATCTCTGGCACCTGGGCAGGTCCAGGGATGCTGAACACCCTGCTGTCTAGGGAAGTGTTCCGTATGACACAGCTTGTCTCCCTCAAAATGCTGAGTGTCTCAAGGGAGGATCCTGTGCGGAGGGCGGGGGGAGCCTTGGGTGGAGAGGCTGAAGTTTCCAGAGAAAAGACACTGAGCTGATGCCAACAGGTGTGTGGGGGGTATTCACAGGGATATTTTAGTGGAGGGGCCAAGGTGAGCCAATTCCAGAAATGAGAACACACAGGCCAGATCTTAAAATGATGCATAATTCAAGGTGTGGGGACTGGAGATAAGACTGGAAATATATAATAGGTCTTGAAGTGCCATGCTAAGAAGTTTGAATTCTATTTCCTGAATGATGTGTAGGCCCCAGAAGGAAGTTCATACACAAGACAAGGAACAGGAGCCAAACTGCTTAGGAAGGATGACTCTGGGCACAGTGTGTGGGATGGAGTGGAGACAGCTGCTCCCCCACTTCTAGGGTCTGTGATTTACTTTACTTCGCCTCTCTTAGCCTCGGATTTCTCACCTACGAAATACCTAGCACACAAATTGTGTCCAGGATTAAATGAGACATTATGCAAAGCACCCAGCATGCATTGCACAGCACACCCCAGTAAGAGTAGCCATTTCTGTCTGTGGCTTCAGGCTTATTGGTTCCTGCTGCTCCCACTACCAGCTGCCGGACCAGGAAGCTGACCATCTGTGGTCAGAATGGTGTGTCTTGGCACAAAGGTGTGTTAGTCACTGGTGAGAGGGATGGTTCGGGTCCTTCCCCCTTGACTTTCCTTCCTGCTAGAGAAATAGAGGAGGCACAACTGCAGCCCATACCATGTCCCTGTCCCCAGATGGACTGTCCCTAAATCACAGAGGAGCTCTTGGGAGTCGTTCAGGACCTCAGATGTCACCTTGCACCTCTGAGGGAAAGTCAGACCAGGTGGGACTGGCCTGGTGTCACGCAGCCGGGCAGCATTATCGGAGTTGGGACTGACCCAGATGTCAGGACGCCTCGCACGGTCTCTGGCGGGGTGAGGGGAGAGCTGGTGCCCAACTGGTGGCCCTCTCCATGCCTTACTCCTCATGCCTGGAAGGTGAGACGACCTCCGTAGGAGGAGGGGGACACCTCAGTCAGAGGGAGCAAAGACATCTGACAGAGACCCTCCATTCCAAGGCTCTCCGTGGCCGCCCTTCCGTGCCACCGTGCAGACTCAGGTTCGAAGTCTTCACCGTGGCCTCCAAGCCCCCGGCGGCTGCCCCGCCCACACAGCCCGTCTGTCTGCACACTCTGGCTGGCTTTTCTTGAAACCTTCCCTCGCTTTGCTGACACTGGGACTTTCTGCCTCCTGTTCCCGCAGCATTTTGTCTCCCTACCTAAATCCTCGGCCTCTTTCTCGGTCCAGCTAAGCTGCCCCAGCCTTCCCCTGTCCCCACCTTGGGAAGGGCTCCCTCTGCTGCCTTGGAGCATTTGGCCATGGCCCAGCCTGTCGGGCCTTGTGTCGCCGTGGGTTGACTGGCCCCTGCCATTCATCTCTGGGGCTGTGTGTTCCTCAAAGGTGAGGTCAGAATCTCAAAGGCAGCGCTTTGGTTCATTCTGACCCTCGCAGGGCCCTCCTCAGTGCCTTGCAGATCCTCGGCGATGATAAATACTTATTCACCGGGATGAAATTTTTCTCTCCCCTGCTGTTCGGTGCTTAGTAACCGGCCGACGAATCTTTGTTGACTTGATTTGAGGACGGAATGAAGAAAGTCTAGCACCATGGAGGCATTTGTTCCCCCAATTATTTACCAGAAATTGCAGGGGCCTGAAGTTATAAACTATATACTGGGAGCACAGCTGATGGCCCTTGTGTCCCAGCTTCCCAGAGTGGCAGCGGTGGTCTTGCTGACAGCCATACTCAGAGGCTGGCCAGGCTGGGACCTTGCGGAGCTGGGGGAGCCAGCTGGGCAGGAGAGGGGAAAGGAGGCTTGGAGAAGTACCGGCTGCGGTATTTTTGGAAGGAAGCCGGCATTTCAGCTTGAACTTCACAACACACTCTTCCAACATTTTCTCTCCTAAAGCCGGTGATAGAATCATCAACGCTGCTTTTTTAATTTCACCTGAGCAATTCTGAGGTTTGATAATCAGTAAGCTGATGGCCTGGGAGGTTGCTCTAATAACTTTATTTTCACAAAATGAAAGAAAATGGCCCCGTTGTTGTTAAACCATTGGGTAGTTTTTCTTTTCTTTCTTTCTTTCTTTCTCTCTCTTTCTTTCTTCCTTTCTGATTTATTTATTTATTGGAGAGAGAGAGAGAGTGAGAGAGCGTGAGTAGGGGATGGCAGGGAGTAGCAAAGGGAGAGAGAGAGGGAGAGAGAGAATCCTCAAGCCAACTCCGGGCTGAGCTCGGAACCCAACGCAGGGCGAGATCCCAGGACCCTGAGACCATGACCTGCGCCCAGACCAAGAGTCGGCCACTTCACCAAGTGAGCCTCTAAGGCACCTCTTTAGGTGGTTTTTGGACTATTGCGCTGTAGGTTAAGAGTCAGACCAGAGCTGGAGATCCAACCCCAGCTCCTAGTCAGAGCCAACCCGCACGGGTGCTCTGGTTTGCAGGTCTAAAAGCTAGTGACTGAAGCTATGTTCAAGAACATTGTGGCATGCCTTGTGCCAACTTCTCAGGCCTTGCCCTTCTTCTCCGAGGCTGTCCCCAGAGCGGGCTGGAGGAGGATGGGTTAGGAGAGTGGCTGACTGAGCTACAGTGGAACCCCACCAGCGGTCCTTACCTGGGGTGTCAGGCCTGCAAACACTCTAGGTGGCATTTCCAGCCACAGCCCTTCAGGGGCTCTCCTGAGACCACCAGGATGGCTGGCCAGAATTCTGGGTTTATGAAACCAAGGGAAGTTACCCAAGGCTCAGCCGGCTTAGGCTCCCTTTATCTGACCAATGGGCTCCTCACTGGCAGTGAGGAAAAGAAATATGCTTAGGTCATCAGAAACGGGCAGAGGTCACCAAGTGGTGGCTAGAAGCCAGAGAAGGAGCTTGAGGTCCCAGCGGGGACTTGGGGTGGGACTTCCAGCCTTGTTTCTCTAGGGACAAACCTGTGGAAGTTGACCTTTAAACACCCCTCCACCCTCTGATCCCCTCCCCCACTCGGGCTTCTTCCCTTGCAGCACTTGCCCTGGACCACAGCTGCATACCTCAAAGCTGTTGGAAAAAGTGGTCTGTTCTTGGGGCGCCTGGGTGGCTCAGTGGGTTAAAGCGTCTGCCTTTGGTCCGATCATGATCTGAGGGTCCTGGGATGAGCCCCAGAGCACCGGGCTCTCCGCTCAGCGGGGGAGCCTGCTTCCCCCCCTCTCCGCCTGCCTCTCTGCCTACTTGTGATCTCTCTCTCTGTCAAGTGAATAAATAAATAAAATCTTAAAAAAAAAGTGGCCTGTTCTTAAAAAATAATAATAAAAATTAAAAAAATCCCTTCTTGAAGTCTGCAGAGCTTCCCACCACCCAGGGTGAGTGTCATAGAACAAACACGGGTCTTTGGGCTCCGTTTCAAGCCATTAACTTAATGGCTCTGCGGAGGACGAGAGCTACCCTGTTACGTAAACATATTCATCCGGCTGAAAACATGTTATTGTTTTCTGAGTAATGGTCGTTTGAAGTAATGTGTGTGTGTGTGTTTTTCCCTTCTGATGGTCGTGAATATTATTCAGGCGCCTTTGGAAAAGCGGTAACAACAGCCCCACGAAGCTCAAAGGATGACAGCATTTCCTTTCCTCCCGATCAGATCGGGTATTAGAATCATTTTGCCCGAGTTGAGGGCTGGTACCCGGCCATCACTGCTGAGAAGATAATTAGGAGATAATGTCAGCGGCAGAGAAAGTTGTCAGAGCAGAGTGGTCTCCCGCCGCTCGCTGAGTGCTGAGTGTGGCTGTGGGGAGGGCAGGGGGAGCAGCATCCTTAGTGCGAATAAATGTGGAGGGAGAGCCCAACAATCCCTTCGCTGCTATGGGCATGATTGTCTGGCGGCAATATTCTGCCGTTGGCGGCGTATCCTACCAAACCCCCAGCCAGTCCCCGGCTCCCCGAACTCCCGAACTCCCGCGCGTCCATGTGGGCGGAGGCGGGCGCCACTGATTATTACAAAGCAAGGCTGAGATAAGGAGGCAGCTAATTGAATTTAATTCACTGAGGAGGCAACCAATTGTGTGCCGAAGCTTAACTTCTGGATGGTAAATATTTTGCATTTAGTGCTCATCTCCTGCCAACGGAATGCCAATTGTTTTTGCAAGACGGATTGTTCCGCCCCGAAGGGCAGAATGGTGGGCAGTCGGGACAGCCCGCAGGGGACCCTGGGCCTGGCCTTTAGCCCGTGTTAATGGGTTGGCCTGCTCTCCCTGTTGCCAAGGCCTGCTGCCCGAGGGACGCTTGCATGACAGGGACCAGGGTCTGCGAGGCAGCCCTCGTGATGAGACCCTAGATCCAAATTTAGATTGGCCAAAGTGAACAAAAATGCGACTCTCTCTCTCTCTCTGCTGTGTGTGACAGCTAGTAGAACGTTTGGAATATACGTGTGTGTGCATATGCCATCCTTATTTATGGAAAACCCGTTCCTTGAGGCCTTGGATAGTATGTGATACCATGTATTTCTAAACTTTGTCACTGGGGTTCTGCAGTTGGCTGATTTGCTTGCGTTTTTCTTGGGTGTGGATTCTTTGTTCCCTCCTCCCTTTTCTCTCGCTCCTTCCTTCCTTCCTATCCTTATCTGTTTTATCTCAGAGCTGACCTGGGATGCTATCACACATTTTCCTCCTGGGAAAAGTAATTCACATTTAATTTCTGACTGAGTACTTAGCACAGTACTTGACCCATTATAGGAACTCAACAAGAATTCCTGGGATGAATAAGTGAAAAAAAAAAACAAACCAAAAATCTGTTCTAGGTTTGGCTTTTTCTCAAAGAACTAGACCGCAGGAGCAACACCTGTGCCTCTGGGTTGTGATAGTGATGGTTTGATCCACGAAAACGTGATCGACCCAAACTGTGGTGTCTCCAGGAAGGTTATCCTTCTTCACTTGCACCTGGGAGTGACTGTCTAAACGTCATGGACCAAGGGGTGGCATCCACTGCCACAGAGCCTGGCAGTTCACTTGGCTTCTTCATATTCAGAAGGGTCCTGTCACTTATGATGAGTTTGGTGGCATTTTTCTTTGTAGCTCACACGTGAGAACCAAGGAATGAATGCAAATACTCACATAGACCAGTACCGGTGTGGAGTAGTCCCTGTCTGAAAACAGTCAGATAAAACAAAATTAATTGTAGTAAGAAAATAAAAAAAAAAGTTCATTCTGCCAGAATGAACTCGATGAATTTATAATTACTGAGATTTATTTTCCTTTGAGAAGAAACACGTATCAGAGATGGACTTTGATAAACCAAGGCTGGAAAGTGATAACTGCATAGTGACTGTGGTGAAGCCAGAGGGTGGGAGAAATAGGAGAATTGTTAACTAAAGTCAGAAATGCCAGTGGGATGTTTCCCGTACATGTATCAGCCTTGGGGCTGAAAACCTGTCATCCTCCAGGGGGTTCAACATGGACCTTGTAGGGTAGAGAACGTATATATATTTCCTACAATTATTTATATTTTTTACAAAATGGAAATATTCCTCTTTTTCTATAAAACTTTATACAATTTAAAAATATTACAAAAGCAAATAAAATCAAAGGCATATATGCATGTAATCTCATCTTGTAGTAGTGACCACATTGACAGGACATTGGTCCTGCCATATCCCTGTGGGGCTCCCCTCAGGTCACCTGAAAACATATCTAATATGCACAGCCCCAGCAAGGGGCAGTGGAAGTCCCGAAGGATCCATCTATGTGGAGTAATTCTGAGGGCCCTCAGGATGTGGAGTCCCAGGCGGGCCCAGAGCATCCATCAATGCACCCCTGGTTGGCTCTGTCCCTCCCAGTCTCATTACTCTTTCTGTGCTTCCCGAGGTCATATCCCAGATAAAGCGCTTGCACCCAAAGGCTTGTCTCATGCTGTGCTTGGGGAGCCCTACTGCTTTTATAACCCTCTACTCAATTTACGCTGTCTGCACCCAGGATCAGGGAAGAGCCATGGCTTAGAGGTGCTCCTGCCTTTTTACTTCATTCTTTTCTCTCCTACTCAAGCCTCTCTGGTCCTCATGTGTTCCTTTTGCTGCTCAGCTCTCTGGTCCAGAGCTCATCTCTCTTCTCACAGAATCACATTCCCACCCAACATACCTTTTCTTCCTTCCTTCCTTCCTTTTTTTTTTTTAAATTTTATTTATTTATTTGTCAGAGAGAGACCAAGAGAGAGCACAAACTAGGTCAGGGGTGCTGGGCAGGCAGAGGGAGAAGCAGGCTCCCTACTGAGCAAGGAGCCCGAAGAGGGACTCGATCCCAGGACCCTGGGATCATGACCTGAGCTGAAGGCAGAGGCTTTAATCCACTGAGTCAGACAGAAGCTTAACAACTGAAGCACCCAGGCATCTGTCTGTCTGTCTTTCTTTCTCTCTTTCTTTCTTTCCTTCTTTTTTAAAAAAATATTTTACTTATTTATTTGAAAGAGAGAGAGATAGCAAGAGAGAAGAGGAGGAGCAGGGTGGAGAGGGAGAAGCAGGCTCCCCGCTGAGCACTGAGTCCAACGTAGGGAGAGGAGAGGTTCCCAAACTAGCAGATTCTGGACAGTCTTGTCTCAGAAGCACACAGATCACATCCATCTACACAATTTTGCACTTTTGCGAAGCTCTGTGTGGTACCTTCACCATGTCTTGGATGAGCATCAGCAGACTGTAAATGTCTTGACAACAGACTGCACTCCTGTGGTCTTCCCTTCCGCCTCCTAGCAAACCCCAGGGCCGGTGCTAGCTGTTGCCGAGCAGAGAGGCGAGCCGTAGTCAGGAGTCACCTCTACTGTGCCCTTGCCAGATAGGATGCTAGAAAGCAGTAGAAAAGTTTCCTTGTAAACATTTATGGTTTGCATCCCTTGGTCTGTATTCCTTGAATCTATTGACTTCTGAACTTAAAGATAATTGCACATATTACCAAGGACATTATTTATTTATTTATTTTTATTTTTAAAGATTTTATTTATTTATTTGACAGAGAGAGAGATCACAAGCAGGGAGAGAGGCAGGCAGAGAGAGAGAGAGAGAGAGAGAGAGAGAGAGGGAGGAAGAAGCAGGCTCCCTGCTGAGCAGGGAGCCCGACGTGGGGCTCGATCCTCGGACCCTGAGATCATGACCTGAGCTGAAGGCAGAGGCTTTAACCCACTCAGCCACCCAGGCACCCCTAATTTTACTTTTTAAAGATTTTATTATTAGAGAGAGAGTGAGAGAGCACACATGCAAGGGGTGGGCAGAGGGAGAGGGAGAAGCAGACTCCCCCACTGAGCAGGGAGCCCGATGCACGTCTCAATCCCAGGACCCTGAGATCAGGACCTGAGCCGAAGGGAGATACTCAACTGACTCTACCACCTAGGCGCCCCTAAAACACCTATAATTCTACCCCCTTATTCTCCCGTTTCATAAAACATGTAAAGTAAAATAGGAATAGAAAAGATTCTCTCGCTAACCCAGAGTTTAATCCTGTGAGTTAATGATTAAGCACAAACCAAGTTAGACTTTTGTTTCTATGCATATATTAAGTGCAATATCTTTCCATATTCTTCTATATCTATTGTCCGTCTGTATGTCTATCTGATTATCTATAGCAGTCTGTCTATCTATCACTGTCTATCTATCATCTTGATAGAAACAGAAGCTTGTATTCCTGTACTTTCAGGAGTTCTCGTGTCCAGAACCCAAGGAGTTTCTACCACGCTCTTCCCTTTGTATCTGCTATCAAAAATCACTCCATGGAGTGATGCTCAGCATCACGGGTCATTAGGGGAATGCAAGTGGCTACCATGAGCTACCACTTCATTCTGATTAGGATGGCTATTAAAAACCAGACAATAATGCGTGTTGCGTGAGGATGTGAAAAATGGAACCCTTGTACACTGCTGGCGGGACTGTAGAAGAGAGCAGTCCCTGTGGCAAGTGGTACGATGGCTCCTCAAAAAAGGAAACAGGATGACATGTGATCCAGCAAGTCCACTTCTGGGTAAATACCCCAAAGAAGTGAAAACAGGAACTTGGATAGATATTTATATCCTTCCGTTCACAGTGGCGTTATTCGCAGTAGTCAAAAGATGGCAGCAACCTAAGCGTCCGTTGACCAATAAATGGATAAACTAAGCAGGGTACGTACATATGATAGAATATCCTTCAGCTTTAAAAAGAGAGGATTGGGGCGCCTGGGTGGCTCAGTGGATTAAAGCCTCTGCCTTCAGCTCAAGTCAGGATCTCAGGGTCCTGGGATCAAGCCCCGCATCGGGCTCTCTGCTCAGCAGGGAGCCTGCTTCCCCCTGCCTCTCTGCCTACTTGATCTCTCTTTCCTACATGATCTCTCTCTCTCTCTGTCAAATAAATAAATAAATAAATCTTAAAAAAAATAAAAGAGGACCTCTGGACATAGAGGTTTCCTTGACTTGCCCCAAGTCTCTGGCTGAGAAGGAACTGTCAGGTCGGCTTCAGAGCCCAACCACCTTCAGCCCTCGTGCTGTATCCTCTTTCTCGGAAAAGACAAACCCAGTGACCCGGCAGGCCGCAACTCTTGGGAAGGGGCTGAAGGCAGGTTCTGCTGAAGCGAGCACCCCTCGGAGCCTTGCATTCCCCGGATGTGGATCAGTACCAGGCATTTTGACCGGTTCCGCGTTCTCAGGCCCCGGGAAGGGAATTTTTCAGCAGCGATGACAGAGGTTCCCTGTACTTTGCAGAGCACGCTACCCCGCGGCAGCTGCCGTCCCTTCTCCCCCTGCGGCCCCCACCCCCTCTCTCAGAATCCGCTGCCTTTTTGACATGAAAAATGTACTATAACGAGTCTACTGGCTAATTCATTAAAAGGGAAAAAAAATCCCAATCTTCAAATATGAAATGATTAATTACATAAGCATTCACGCCTCTGCATGCTCAGAACGGCATGTCTTTCGTGTAAAACTTTTTCAGCACATTATATTCTGCCGACGTGGATGTTTTCTGCCCCTACAAGGCCGACTTCTCATACAACCCTGGTCCATTTCACAGCAAATGGCCCCAAATGGTGTTTATCCCGGTCTTTAGGAGCCTGTGTCAATTTAGCAGGCCTGGCTGAGCTGCCTGTCCAGGCCTGCCCCTCCTGGGTTGGCCTGTCTGTGTTCTCCGCAGGCCCCAGTGGCTGGGATGCCCCCATGTCCCTCCCCACCACTTAGGGGCCCTGGTGCTGTCCCCAAGACCAGGACAGAGCTCTGACATCAGAGAGCGTCCTCGTGGGATGCTCGCCCTTCATGGCTTTTTAAAAATGTGTTGTAGGGGCGCTGGGTGGCTCAGCTAGTCCAGCACCAGCCTTCAGCTCAGGTCATGATCCCAGGGTCCTGGGATCGAGTCCCCACATGGGGCTCCTTGCTCAGCGGGGAGCCTGCTTCTCCCTTTCGCTGCCCCTCCCCGGCTTGGGCTCTGTTTCTCTCTCGTTCTCAAATAAATAAGATCATAAAATAAATAAAACAGAAGCATGTTGTCTGGCACACAGACTCACAACTTCCAAGCTGCTAAACACTCCGTACCTTTTAGTTTTTCTGTGTTTTTTTTAAATTAACATATAATGTATTATTTGCTTCAGGGGTACAGGTCTGTGACTCATCAGTCTTACACAATTCACAGCGCTCACCACAGCACATACCCTCCCCAGTGTCCATCACCCAGCCATCCTGTCCCTCCCACTCCCCTCCCCTCCAGCAACCCTCAGTTTGTTTCCTGAGATGAAGACTCTCTTATGGTTCATCTCCCACTCTGGTTTCATCTTGTTTCATTTTTCCCTCCCTTCCCCTATGATCCTCTGTCTCGTTTCTCAAATTCCTCATATCAGTGAGATCATATGATACTTGTTTTTCTCTGATTGGCTTATTTCACTTAGCTTATTACCCTCTAGTTCCATCCACGTCGTTGCAAATGGCAAGATTTCATTTTTGATGGCTGCATAATATTCCATTATATATATATATGTGTGTGTATATATATATATATATACACACACACACACACATACACACACACACAAGAAGATGTATACACCACATCTTCTTTTTTTTATTTTTTATTTTTTATTTTTATTTTTTATTTTTTTATAAAGATTTTTATTTCTTTATTTGACAGAGAGAAAGAGAGATCACAAGTAGGCAGAGAGGCAGGCAGAGAGTGAGGGGGAAGCAGGCTCCCTGCCGAGCAGAGAGCCAGATGCGGGGCTCGATCCCACGACCCCGAGATCATGACCCGAGCCGAAGGCAGAGGCTTTAACCCACTGAGCCACCCAGGCGCCCCACCACATCTTCTTTATTCACTCATCTGTTGATGGAATCTAGACTCTTTCCATAGTTTGGCTATTGTGGATATTGCTGCTAGTTTTTCTGTTTTTGACCAGGAGAACCTCACCCCTCCCTTTCTCCCCTACTTCCCAGCCTGGGCCCTGCTGGAGAGGCCTTTGTCCGCTTTCCCGTGCCTGCTCTGCCTGACCTTTGCCCCTAGCAGGAGGCGGGGTCAGGGCTTCTGAGCCTGCTCTGCAGGGGCTGCTGGGGTCTTGTGTCTGGGTGGGCAGCAAGGAAGCCTGTCTACTGCCCCTTCCCTGGTTCTTGTTGTCTGTGGGCACAGGCCACTTGTCCTCAGGAGACTCGCCGGGGCCCAAGGGCGCCCAGATCCCCTGATGTGAGCTGGGTGCTGAACAATCAGTAGCATGTGACACGTTTCTCAGAGGAATTAGCTGCCACTTCATAAGCAGGAATGTCACTGTGCACTGAATGATCGCACGGAGTGATTGTCTCAATCGGGGCGGGAAACCTCACCTGTCATTAGCAGGAGAACTTGTTTATGCTTCTGGCTATAAAAATCATAACCTGACAGGAGAAGCCTACAGAGGCAAAGCTCTACACGCCTCAGAGCTGGAGATATTAATGGAGGGCACATGCTGAGAATGACACTTCCATTTTCCAGAAGCATAAAATGGTACTTTTTTTCCCCATAGATATTGTGAAAAAGAGAAGCTATTATGGTTCAACATTTAGACAGGCTTTTAAGCACTTTTGATACAAATTGAAATTATTATTATTATTTATTTTTACTCCAAGGGCCTGAATTCATTAGCAAATGAGTTGGATTTCCTACTTCTAGGATTTGTGCACACAGGAAGGTTGATCTAGTGTCTCCTTTCTCTCTCCTGCTTTGATCCCTGGAAATCTGTGCTGTCCAGTACCATAGCCACCAGCTGTAGGTGGCTACCCAAAGAAAAATTAAAATGCTGTAAAATTACTAATTAAATTCTCCAATTGTGCCAGCCACGTTTGAAGTGCTCGACAGACACATGTGGTTAGCACAGACATAGAACATTACCCTCCTCACAGAATGTTTAATTTTTTTTGTTTATTTATTTCTTTAAGTAATTTCTATGCCCAACATGGGGCTTGAACTCGCAACCTCGAGATCAAGAGTCCTGTGCTTTACCAACTCAGACATCTAGGTGCCCCCAGAATATTCTATGGTATTGCTAATCTACCTTTAGTATCAAAGTTAACTGTGTTTTGGGGTAGTACTTATTTATTTTTAAAGATTTAATTTCTTTATTTGAGAGTGGGAGTGGGGGGTGGGGCAGAAAGAGAGAGAGAGAGAGAGAGAGAGAGATTCTGAAGAAGACTCCCCGCTGAGTGCAGAGCCTGATGCAAGGCTCCATCTCCCGACCCTGAGATCATGACCTGGGCCAAAACCTATAGTTGGCCACTCAACTAAGCCACCCAGGCACCCCTAGGGTAGTATTTATTAAATAGCATTTTTGGATCCTATATGTAATTTAGATAACAAGTCACTAAAACACTTAATAGTTTCTCCCCCTAAATCTCTTCTTCCTCAGACCCCACCACACACACAGACCTCCCGCCGGCCTCCATGCCCCAGCTACATGGCTGGATAAAGTTGTTTCTTACGTACTTCTTAGAAACGAAAAGTTCTCCATGATTTTTCTAAATCATAGGCCTGCAGGCCCCCTTTCAACTGTCTCAGAAGCCACCCCAGGTCCGAACTGGCCCGATTCCACCCATTTCTCCCCTGGGGACCATCCTCTTATCAGAGGGACAGTGTCAATGGGGCCAAAATGTGACCTGAGGTCATAAGGACAAAACTCCCACGTGCGCACAAGGTGCTGCTAAATGGCTGTGGGCCTCCCGTGGCCGGCAGCTCAGGTTACACGTGGCTTTCCCAAGGGAATTTAACGGAAGGTGATTTCTTCACTATAATATTTGCAATCAGTGTAAGAGTAGGTTTGGTCTTTTTTGCTTTGTTTTTAATTCTGAAGCACAAAATCCTTACCAAGAGCAGTTATTCTTGCTTCATTTAACTTAGAATCCTACCGTGCTGCTCGCCCCAAAGCTTGCAGGATAAATGGCACTTCTACAACCCACCGGAAATTAAGTGCCATTGGACGGGCAGCATTACAGCTCTCTTGGAAAAGAGAGCTGTGACCGCTGCTCTGGGTTCTCGAATTTGATCAGCCCCCAGCCCTCCCAGAACTCGCGGGAAGGCAGGCCGCTGGCCTGATTAGCATTCTTGTGGTTAAACCTCATCCTGGACGTTGAATGTTGTTGGCTGGACAGGCGTTCAGACCCGAAGGCAGGTACCCCTGTGAGCCTCATGAGGCCGTCACCGGGACGGAATGATTCAGAGGCCCATGGCACCCAAGAGGCCTTGTAGACCTTCTCCGGGACTGGCCCTGGGATTGCTGCTCCCCTTAGCCATTTCTGGGCTGGGGAGTCTTCCCTGGGTAAAGTCTGAAAGGCCCTCCTGTGGTTGGAAGGCCCTGTGTGGATGCTGTCTCAGCAGCCTATTCAAAAGCAGTAATACTCCATTGTTTCTGAAAGAATCCTTGTAATTAGAGGAGGCCGAGGAGAAATTATTACAGAGCTAAGTTATTAGATCCGTTCCGTGGAACATTTTTTAAAAACCAAGCTCATTTTTGTGAGAGAAAATGTAATGCAGTCGCTCTCTCTTTTAAAGCACCTGATGCCACCAGGCCGCCTCTAGCAGCAAGCTGGCGACCGAAAACAAGGGGATGTTGCGGTGAGGAGAACAAGGCCGGGGGTGGGTGCCAGGCAGGACAATGCCAAGAAACCAAAAACAACAAGAGGGGGAAAAAATGAAGTGCGATCCACCCAGATGGTAAACACAACGCCAGGGCTCAACAAACACACACACAGGCCCCTCCTCCGGTGGGGGGCGTGGGGGGCATGGGGGGCGTGGGGGTAGCAGCCGGCAGGTCAGTCTAGAGATGAACAGAAACTGCTGGGGGTCTGAGAAGACTGGGCACTAACTGGGCTTGTTACCGCCGTGGCGCGTCTGGGAGCCCCCGTTGTTGGATGTTTGCTCTGGCCAAGGCTGGGGGACGCGTGGGTCAGAGCGAAGGGTTCATAGGATCTGGTAAACGCCATCCTGTCTGCCCCTGTTGTTGCAATTATTAGCACCACTAGTAGCAGCTACAGTTTCCTGAGGGCGTCCTATGTTCCAGGCACTCAGTCTGCCCAAAGTAGGTATTATGCCCATTTTATAGATAAAGAAACTGAGGGACTGTGAAGTTAAGTGAAACATCCTGTGGCAGGGGCATAAACCACTAACTAAAACCACTGGGTTCGCAAGGTCCTCATTGCACGTGGGGGGATAAGGAAGGTGATTTTTATGATTTGGGAGCGGTTGTTATGAGCTTTTTGAACGATGTGCCATGTTCGACTGTTACCCGTGTTATATGTGTTACTAAATCGTTTATTTTGACTGAGTAAAAGGAATTGGTTTGGAGAGACACTTAATGTAATCTATTCTTCAAATTTGTGGAGATTTTTGTAACGCTCTCAATGTTTCTTTTTAGTGGGTGTGGGAGAGCTGGGGACAGGAAGGAAGGTGGGGTGTTAAAAGGCAAACATAGAAAAGATTCTCCATAAAAAAAGAAAACACGTCTAGAAATGATTGCCCCATAAACAAAACATGAGTGCACACAGCAATTTCATGTTCTCGTCCCACCCACTCGGTTGTTCTTAATGATTCAAGAACAGAACTGCCTGGGCAGATTTACAGGCTCTGCGTTCCTGACATCTGTGCTGAAACAAGGCTCTGTGTGTGTGTGTGTGTGTGTGTGTGTGTGTGTATGTGTGTGTTCGTGTTCACAAAGCGCATTCTTCTGTTGGGGGGGATACAGAAAGTACAGATACCTTAATTTGAATTTTACCTTTACCACGATTTAAATGAAAATAGATGCAGTTATTTTCCCATATGCATCCATAGGCTGTTAGGATAGGTGCCGGGGAAGAGGACAGGGTAGCCCTGGAGGCCTGGGGTTGAATGAGATGTGATGATCACACAATCACGTGCTAAAAAAAAAATGTCTCCTCCATCTCTCTTCACTGTTAGAAAGCCAGGCCTCAACAGAAATCTCTTGCTGGAAATCTTTGGGTTGTTGGGCTAGGAGCTTTAGCAAAATCTCTTCCTGGGTCCGAGTCAGTGGAGAGGGGTTAGTGGCTGGAAGTTCCAGGCCTACGGCAAGTGGTGCCTGATTTGGGCTTCCAGAGTTCCTCAGTGATGGTTTTGGGACTGTCATACTATCTCCAGTCCCCTTTTTTTCAAGGGGGAGATTTGTCTTCCATTGGATACATTCCCTAGATGTATAACTTCCTCCAACCCTTTTCTTCCATGGCCTTGCTTCCCAGACTCTTGTGGTGGTAGCCAGAAGCCTGACTGTTCCTTGGAAGAGGACCTCCAGGTCGGCGTCCCCGTCGCTCCACCCCAAGTCGGCCATCTAGAATCACCTGGCAAGCTGTGCCCAGGTACTAGCGAGCACAGGCTGGTACCTTTGCTACCTGATCACCCAGTCCTGTGGTGTAGACCCTTCGTTTCGCCTCTGAGACTCCAGAGTGGAAAAGTCACTTTCCCAAGGGAACTGAACTTGTGAGTAGGAAGAGCGGGGATCCACACCCAGGCTGGTCTGATGTTCTAGCCAAGTACCTGTCACTCTCTTCCAGAAGGTGATGTGAAGTTAGACCTATGATTTTGTGTTTCTGTGCAGCAGAGACTCTAGAAATGCCAAATCTCCGCTGTTTAAGAGCCCGAGGTGGAAGGAGAGGCAAGTAACGCTATGGGTTTGATATTTGAAAATGATGTGATTTTTTACTTTCACGCTGATGCTAACAGATTGGCTATTGTATTAGTGGGATACTGTCTCTCTGGCCTTCAAGCTTTTAAGATAGACTCCACATCCTTGGGGGCTGTTTTCAAACTGGGTTCTACCTGGCAGCTCAGGTCTGTTGTCCCATGGTCTTAACTAATATTTACCACTCTTGGGGAAAGGAGAAAGGAAGAGGGAAGAGCAAAAGGGAGACAAGCATATGGTTTGAAGAAATGGAAACATTTTTAGGTTACAAGTTTTATTGTAACTAGCTAACTTTATCCAAACACAAAATTCAGGGGACTCAAAATTCTAATGCTTTATGTCACGCTAAATTAATTTTTCGTTCGTATCAATGACTAGAGCCAGTTTTATAATTATTGCTCAATATTATTTTCCACATAGACTTCCATATATTTACATATTTTCTTCTAATTTTTTTCAGCACATATAATCTAATTTTTTCAGGGTTTGTTTTTTTTTTTTTTTTTTTTAAGAGAGAGAGAGCCAGGGGCAAGGGCAAAGGCAGAGGGAGAGAGAGAATCTTTTTTTTTTTAGATTTTTTAAAAATTTATTTACTTGACAGAGGGAGACACATCGAGAGAGGGTACACAAGTATGGGGGAATGGGAGAGGGAGAAGTAAGCTTCCCGCGGAGCAGAGAGCCTGATGTGGGGCTCGATCCCATGCAGGGCTCGATCCCAGGACCCCGGGATCACGACCTGAGCCGAAGGCAGACGCCTAACAACTGAGCCACCCAGGTGCCCCAAGAGGGAGAGAGAGAATCTTAAGCAGGTTCCACGCCCAGTGTGGAACCTGACATGGGGCTTGATCTTACAACCCTAATATCATAACCTGAACCAAAATCAAGAGTCAGATGTTTAACTGACTGAGCCACCCAGGTGCCTCTAATTTTACTTAATTCTCACCATCACCCTGTTAAGTTGAAATTTTTATTTTGTGGCTGAGAGAGGTTAAGGAACTAACCTAAGGTCACCAGTCTAGTGCAGAGCTGGGATCTGGACATATTAACTTTTGATGGCTATGGAGCACCCCATGTTTTGATATGGGTTAGTGTCACAAAGATTTTTCTAAAGACAAAAAGTTCTCCTACCTGAAAAGGAAATGATCCGTCAACATTTGCCTTTTTGAGACTCAGGTTTTCCATCTCCTTTTTTCCTTGATTACCAGTTTCCATGGCCATCAGGGTGCTCATGTAAATAACTCCTCAGGATGGTCACTCGTTTCTCCCAGCTATGTGTGGCGATGACGTTTATCCTTTTGTTCATTTGTTCTCATTCATTCTTTCATTCATTCCCTCATTTCTCTGATAGCCCCATGAAGAAGAACCAACACAGTGTTAATCCAATGGGCATAACAGTCCTCAAGTGACCACCTCCTGTGGCTTAATACTTGGAGACCGTCACTCACTAGCCTTCCCACATCTATGGGACGATTAAAGAGTATTCTAAATTAATTGGAAGTTTGGGGTAAAAGTGCACAGAAACATTTTAAAATTCTAATTTTGGGAGCACCTGGGTGGCTCAGTTGGTTAAGCAACTGCCTTCAGCTCAGATCATGATCCCAGCATCCCAGAATTGAGCCCCGCACTGGGTTCCCTGCTCATCGGGGGTTCTGCTTCTCCCTCTCCCTCTGTGTGCTCACTCCCTCTTTCTCGCTCTTTCCAATAAATAAATACATCTTTAAAAAAATAAAATTCTAATTTTTAAGACTTTTGGGGGCCTCGTATTATTTGTCTGTGTCTATATGGACTCACAAAAGGTCACACGTGCTCATTGTAAAATATCGCAACACTGCCAACATGCATGAGGCAGAGAGTGAGAATCTCCAGGATTAGGAACCACCCTCTGACCCACGCTGGAGAAGGCAAACCCTCCCGTTCTATGGACAGGAACAAAATCACATTTATCTATACTAAATCTGTATAGATGATGTTAATGTAAAATTGCAGGAATCTTGTTTTGGATTTCAATTTTTTCCCTATGCATAATTAAGTGTATTTAAAATGCTTTAAAATAAATTATGAGTCACACCTCAGCCTTTCTTCACGAGTGAGATGAAATGGGATGTGTCAAAATTGAGTTAAATCCATAATCTCTGTGGATGTCTTTTTGACTTGCACATAAGGAAAAGCAGGCAGACAGAAGTGAGGCGGTTTCAGGCGCCATATTGACATTCACCACCGAGAAGGTCGGAGCAGGGGGTCTATGTCAGTATGGTCAGCCCATACTGCAATAAAGCTGTCCCAGCACCTGCTACCCCAGCTGCCATTTCCCCTTCTTCGGGTGAGAAATGTGCCGTCCCGACCCTCGACTCCTCCTGTGAAAACACCACACCTTAACAAAGCTTTAATTGTTTTTCAATAATATCAATACAATCTAGATTTCAGGTTTGAAGACAAATTTGGACACCAGATAGGGCTTTATTGGACACAAAGCCTAAGAGATGACAGCTGAGATTTCTAGTCTGCCCCATGAAAATTACCAAATAATTGCATGACAGGTGTCATCGTTCTGAAAAATCATTAACATGTGTGTAGCTCTCCATTTTGTTTTCCAAAATTTTACCAGGGGCGGGTGTATGTGTGTGTGTGTGGGTGTGTGTGTGTGTGTGCTTGGGGCTATTACTAGCAGTTTGAAATGCTAGGAAAATGTTTCTCCTCTGCCTTCCTGTTTGCTAGAGAGGATAGAGAAAAGCCACAATAAAAAACGCATGACACTATTATAGTCCATTTTCCACCAGGTAAACTACCTTGAGCACAGAAATGCTTCCCCAGGGGAGAAACGTTCTCCAGTTTGCAGATTTGGCAGCAAAGGAACAGTTAAGTGGGGGAAAGCCGGGCTTCCTGGAGGCCTGTATTGTGGAGATACCCTCCCAGTGGTAAATCAGCCCAGAACGAATGCTCATCACTTACATTTCTGCTCCCCACTGGCGACACCAAAGCCAGGTGACATACGAGCCCTTCTGAAGACAGGGAAGGATGGAAGGAATCAGAGAGAGGAGCCCACAATGACCTCAACGACTACAGGGCCTACATGCTTTAACTCGGCCAGACCCACCACGCGTCAACTTTTAAAAAGCCAATTCTTGGGCCCCTGGGTGGCGCAGTTGGTTGAGCGACTGCCTTCAGCTCGGGTCATGGTCCCGGAGTCCCGGGATCGAGTCCCACATCGGGCTCCCAGCTCCATGGGGAGTCCGCTTCTCACTCTGACCTGCTCTCTCTCACTCTCTCTCTTTCCTAATAAATAAATAAATAAAATCTTTAAAAAAAAAAAAAAGCCAATTCTTGGAAAATTGGAGAATTAAAAAAAAAAATTAAGAACTATTTCACATGGAGGCAGTTCCTACTTATATTCAGTACAAACTAATTTGAAATTTATATTGGTCCTCCATCCCCTCCCGAGTGCTCTCAGAGAGCTGGCTGCCCCAGCACATTAGCACACAGTCCTCGCAAATGGAGATGCGGCCCCGAAGTCCGATTCACCCAGAGCCAGACCAGCGTTTGCACCCGCTGGCGATCACTTGGTGACTGACAAAGCTTCTCTGCGCTGGGAACCGTGGTCACTTCCCCTCTGAAGAGGATAGCGAACAACCTGACCTAAAGAAAGATCATGCTTTGATGTTGGGTGGGATATGCAAATAAGAATGAGAATAGCCGACTTCAGGGCTGTCAGAGCGCTGTGTTTTATTTGAGAAATGAGACAAAATCTTCCTCTGATCAGCCACTCCATGTGACATCCCAACCCACACTCTGCTACTGACATTTTACCTCCCACTGAACAGCCCGGCTGTTGTAACATTTTCAGGATTCTTAATTTATGTCTTGCAGGATCTAAAATCAGATGGCAGGAACTTTAGGAAAATAACCAATGTTGACAGGCACCTTTATATTTCAAGAAGCTGGTACACCTCAGGGCTGCTGAAAGTTGGGGAATGTTCTCTGCTTGCTTTTTCCAGCGTATGTCCAGAAGACAGTAGAATGGAATCGAAGAGCTGTCCTAAATCATTTAATTCCTCTTTTTTTATCTAAACTCTATGAAAACCCTTTCCCTTCACCTAATATCTGTTAGTAAGCTTATATCCCTTTTTCCGTAGGAGTGATTCCAGCCTTTAAAAATTAATTAAACTGTTAATTAATTGATTGATGAACTTAAGTTAATCAAGAAGACTTCTATATATCATTAAGAGCTATGGAAAAGTAAAATGACTAAAAGGTAAGATCAGCAAGTTAACATTTGTGTAAGCTTTATAATTTACTGAACTGTTGCTTCTCAGAACACTAGTGAGGGAAAGTATGATGATGGTAATGACTCTTACTTTACAGAAGAGGCAAGTGAAGCTCAGAAAATGGAAATGACAAGTTGCAGATCGCTCAGCCTTGAAGAAACTGCAACTCAAACCCAAACTGTATCTTTTTCCCATTATACGGCAATGTTGCTTTGCAAAAGCAGCGACTTTGGATGGGCTGATCATATGAATATGCTTGAAATCTTTGCTCCTCAGAGTAGTGGCAGTGCTGAACACTTGGGGCTCTTGGGGTTACACCTGGCAAAGTCAGGATGCTGGTGTAGACCCTAGATTTGGAACAATCAGCCTTCAACCTCCTCAGAATGGATTTATGTCTGTTTCTCTATAATGTAGTGCTGAAGAGTACAGATTTTGAGCCAGAGGACTAGCTCTGCTACTAAGAGCTGACCTGGGCAACCGATTTTAGTGGGCCTTTCCCAGTACTATAAGATGAAGATAATAATAGCACTTGTCCCATAGGATTGTTGTAAAGATTAAATGAGTTTATTGTGGGAAATGCTATGTAAAGATTAGTCAGTATCATCTATTGATTTTCCACCTGCTTTCATAAATGCATCATAATATGTTTGTGAAAACCTCTAATTTGATGATAAAGCTAAGAGAAGCTGTGCTCCATCCCTGGAGGTAGGAAACTGATTTACTCCTTTCTTCCAGTACCTTGCACATAACAGAAGCTTAAAAAAAATCTTCATTATTATTTTTTATTTCAGTATAGTTGACACACAATATTATATTAGTTTCAGGTGCACAAATAACGATTGGAGAAGTTAGTATATTATGCTATGTTTACTGCAAGTGTAGATAATATCTGTTCGAAAAGATCACTATTATAATATCATTGCTATATTCCTTATGCTGTGCCTTTTATTCCTGTGACTTATTCATTCTATAACTGGGATCCTGTAACTTCCCCTCCCCTTCACTATTTAGCTCAACCCCCTCACCTCTTCTCTCTGGCAACCATCAGTTTGTTCTCTGCCTTTATAGGTCTGATTCTGCTTTTTGTTTGCCTATTCGATTTTTAAAATTTTATTTATTTTATTTTTAAAAATATTTTATTCATTTATTTGAGAGAGAGCGAGCGAGCACAAGCAGGGGGAGCAGCATGCAGAGGGAGAAGCAGACTCCCCACTGAGCAGGGAGCCCGATTCAGCACTTGATCCCAGGACATGAGATCATGACCTGAGCTGAAGGCAGACACTTAACCAACTGAGCCACCCGGGAGCCCTCAATTTTTTTTAGATGCCACTTATGAATGAAATCGTATGGTATTTGTCTCAGTCTGATTTATTTCACTTAGCATAATACCTTCTGGGTCCATCTATGAGGTCACAAATAGCAAGATCTCATTCTTTTTTATAATTCTGTAATATTCCATTATATCTATTTATCTACACACACATACCACATCCTCCTTATTAATTTGTCTATTGATGGACACCTAGATTGCTTCCATATCTTGCTTATCGTAAATAATACTGCAATAAACAGGGGTGCACACATATCTTTATGAATTAGTGTTTTTGTTTTCTTTGGGTAATACTACTGGAATTATTGGTTCATATGATATTTCTAATTTTTAAAAGATTTTGAGAGAGAGAGAGAGAGAGAGCACGCGCCTGAGTGAAGGGGCGGGGCAGAGGGAGAGGGAGAAACAGACTCCCTGCTGAGCAGGGAGCCTGATGCCAAGATCGATTCCAGGACCCTGGGATCATGACCCGAATTGAAGGCGAAGGCTTAACTGACTGAGCCACCCCAGAGCCCTGTATTTCTATTTTTAATGAAAGAACATCTTTAAATTGAACTAAAATGAATACTACTGGAACTTAAAGTGGTAGTCCTGGCTCTTCCAGGCTCAAGGTCCAAGTTTTTCAGGTGTTTCTAGTCCACCTCCTCTCCATTCCCTCATTTATCTCCAAGGGCAGAGGCCTGGAACAGAATAAATAACCAACCAATTCCCGTAAAACTCAGGTAAGAGTAAAAACCAGTTCTGAGAAACTGCAAAATTTACATCCTGGTGTCCGAGTTTAGGTCACAATGTATTTCTTTTGCACAAAACCCAACAAGTTATCTTTATAATATTGGGACGAAACCGCTAACAACCCTCTGTACTAAAAAGCTCTCAGCAGAAGATTCCACATTTTCTTATTTGCTCCCCCACTCCCTGGTTGCTGGAGAAGCCTGGCCAATGGGTCCATACTCCGACTGGGTGAGAGCGGGACGCTTCACCAAGTGACTTAACTAGGGGAGGAAAGAAATGAGACTGTGCAAATTTGGTAAAGGAAAAGAAGCCTTCCATCCAAGGCCCAACCCCGTGACCCCTCAACTCTAGCTCTTCCCGCCCCTCCTCAGACCTCCTGCCCCGGGCCCCGCCCCGGGCCCCGCCCCGGGCCCGCCCCACTCGATCCTGGCAAGTCCTTCGCCTCCTGCCTGATTCGCAGGGCGCTTGCGCATTTCTTAAGGCGTCTCGACATTGCCCGAATCAAAATGTGTGCGGGGCGGCGGGAACTTCGTGCTTTCTACAGACCCCGCGACAGTGGCTTTCTGAGCTCTGCTAGACCTTGTTTTTGCCATCTTGGTCCTGACACTACGGCTTCTTGTTCCCTAATATGGCTGAAGAGGGCATGTTATAAATTAGGCGGTCTCCGGGCGGCTCGTCTCCTGGAGGAGGGTCCTTGGGCTGAGACTTAAGGCGACGGCAGGGAAGGCAGGGTCCTTCTCTGGAGTAGTCGCGCAGGCAGCGGCTGCGGGAAGTCGGACACCGGGCGTCATGTATTACAAGTTTAGTGGCTTCACGCAGAAGTTGACCGGGACATGGGCTTCCAACGCTTATAGCCCGCAGGTACCAGTAGCGCCGGGCCGTCTCGGACAGAACGAGCCGCCCGAGCCTCTGCGCCTGGCAGTCGTGAGGCCGGAGCCGGCCGGGATTTCTGCTTGCGGTTGGGTTTGGCTCGTCTAGCACCTCCCGGCCCCTCTCCACATCTGCTTGCAGCGGCCGTAGGGGCCGCTCATTCTTTAGCTGCTTCCTCGGCGGAGCTGCTCCGGCGCGGAAGTTGGGCCTGGCACTCAGTTGGGGTCAAGGTGACCTCCGAGGTCGTTGCTTCTGGGTCGTGGGGTCGGCGTGGTCCAGAATGCGACCTGGGAAGAGTTTGAAGTTCGGCTTTGTTGTTTGTTTGTTTGTTTTTTAAAAGATTTTTATTTATTTTTATTAGAGAGCGAGAGGCTGAGAATGAGAGGGGAGAAGGTCAGAGGGAGAAGCAGACTTCCCGCAGAGCCGGGAGTCCGATATGGGACTCGATCCCGGGACTCCGGGATCATGACCTGAGCCGAAGGCAGTTGCTTAACCAACTGAGCCACCCAGGCGCCCTCGGCTTTGTTGTTTTTAAGGAGGTTCCGCTTTAGGCCTCTCAGTGCTCCATTGTTACCCCCCTTCCTGGCCCAAAAAGCCGCATCAAAGCACGAGGTTGGAGAGCTGGGATGACAGCACTGGGGGACTTAATGGGATCTTTCAGATGTCCAGTTGAGTTTGGGCAGTTAACGAGCAACGACCTTAAACGCTTCTCAGCTGTAAAATGGTTAACCTTAGCTGTAAAATGGTTAACCGCAGCTGTTTGAGTCTAAAAAGTAATCTGATTTCACTCGTTTGCTGGTTGGGAATTTCGGTCTCAGCTGTAGACTCTTAACTAAGAGCTAACATCCTGGCTTTGCCATTTTATTTTTATGACCTTTATCAGGTTACTTAATTTATTGTGAGCTTAGTTTCATCTCGGGCAGCTTTAGTACAGGTTAAATAAAGTGCGTGTTATGTCATTAGTAGTCTATGGCAGGTGGTTGGTACTGGATAAGTGGTAGGTAGCTTTCTCCAGAAGTTGAGTGTGAGATACAATGATGTTTGTGTCCTCATAGAGAAGTGTGGGAATGGTTGGTGAAATATGCAGTTGGTGAAATATTCGAGCTGGACTTGAATAGTAAGGATCCCAGGTGGGATGTAAAGGATGCTCTTTTGTTACCTCCTCCTTTTTTCTGGGGGACACAGCAATTTGCCCAAGCGGGGACGATGTTTTGAGACTGCGGGGTCGCCTGGCTGGCTCAGTAGGTTAAGGGTCTGACTTCAGCTCAGATCATGATCTCGGGGTCTGGAATCGAGTCCCGAGTTGGGTTCTGTGCTCAGTGGGGAGTCTGCTCCCTCTCCCCATCCCGCCCTTCTTGCTCATGCACTTGATAAAATCTTTAAAAGAATGATTTCAGTCTAAGATTAGATGTGCTATTAATATTAACTAAGATAAGGGCATCTGGCTTCAGCTCCAGTCATGATTCCAGGACCCTAGGATCGAGCTGTCCAGTCTGCTCTTTGCTCATTAGGGTGCCTGCTTCTTGCTCCCCCTCTGCCTGGCCCTCCCCCTGCTTGTGCTCTCTCTGTCAAATGAATAAAATCTCTAAAAAAAAAAAAAATTAAGATAGGGCAAGTTTTGGGGGTTCGGGAGGATGGATCCAGGCTTATAAATGTTGAACTTGTGATGATGTCATGTTTGGTAGTAGCTGGGTTTGGGAATATGGAATTTAATAGGTCTGGGTGTCTTCAGACTATAGTTGGTAGTAGAAGCTGTGGTGGGGAGATGACCCAGGGAGCATATAGGGAAGAAAGGTGGGAATACGATTAGACTACAGAAACATGGGGGGGGGTGGATGGTGGTGGTGGAGGAGGAACTTTTATCAAAAGAATAAACTAGGATTAGAAGGGAAACCAGTGTGGTGTCACTGAAGCCAAACTGGTAATGAGGTCTAAAGAAGGAGTTATCAACAGTGATTTATTTCTTTTTCAGATTACAGGGGAATAGCCATTTCTCTCATATTTACTTCTGTAGAAGAAAATTGATCTTAAATGTTGCTGTTTAATGAGTTTTGACCAGTGCATACACTGTAACCCATACCTTGCTAACATATAGGACATTCCATCACCCCCTAGGATGATCTTGTCCCTAGCCCTGTCCACCTTCCTATTGTGACTCTTATAGTTTTGCTGTTTTTGAATTTCACGTAAATGGAACCACACAGTACTCTTGTGTAGGGCCTCCTCCCCATAATATTTTTGAGGTTTATTCATGTTACATGTATTAGTAGCTCCTTTTATTGCTGTGTAGGATTTCATTGTGTGACTATATCACAATTACTTTGTGGTTGTAGATGTTCTTTTATTTTTTCATGTATTTATCAGAGAGAACACAAGCAGGAGGAGCGGCAGGCAGAGGGAGAAGCAGACTCCCCATTGAGCAAGAAGCAGGATACGGGACTTGATCCAGTGACCTGAGCCGAAGACAGATGCTTAACCGACTAAGCCACCCAGGCATCCTGTAGATGTTCTTTTTATAGAATTTTAGCATAGTCTAGGTTTTGTTACTTAGGGAGGAAGTAAAATTTTAGACTGAAACTAACATATTGAAATTAAATTGACTCTTAGAGCAGAGATTATCCTGAGATGCCTGTGGTACATGTAGGGCGTTCAGATTTCTAGTGCCTCTTAAATAGTGTTTCTCTTGAGAATGTAATCTTTGTTACTTAAGGATTTCCTACTCTGTGTTGAAAGAAGTGATTTTGTGTGGGTTTTGTGTGTAGATTTCGGAGTGCTTCTGAGGAGCATCACCCAAACCAGGTGCTCTGGCTTTGGTAATTAGGAGTACTTCGGTTTTTCCTTTCTTGGAAACATTAGCACACTGTAAAATGTAGATGTTTATAACTTCCAGTATTAGGTAAAGTAAATAACCTAACGTGAATTGAATAACCTGATATGGAAAAAGTAGTTTTCTAACGATGGTACAGGTAGATATTTGTAAATCAACTTGATGGCAAGTGATTGTATTTTCCAGTGGTTTCTTGAAAAGCATTTTCTTTATCTTTTTGAGTCCTATGTCAAAATAAATTGAGGCTAATAAACACATGAAAAGATGCTGAACATCATTAGTCATTAGGGAAATGCAAATCAAAACTACAATGAGATACCACTTCACACCTGCTAAAATCAAAAGATAGACAACAGGTGTTAGTGAGAATGTGGAGACACTGGAGACACTGGAAACCTATATTGCTGGTGGGAATGTAAAATGGTGCAGCCACTTTAGAAATAGTCTGGCAGTTTGTTAAAAAAAGGGAAACATTTTGACCTTATGACTCAATTCTAGTTAAGAGGGCAGGATGACATTCTAGGTAAAGGGAACTGTAAGAGTCAAGGAGGGGAGGGGGCTGCAAGGGAATCATTGAGTAGTAAGTTTAGCCGTGGTAGATGGAGATAGATCATGAAGGGTCTAGGATGGTAGGACTTAATTTTGTGAGAAACAGGAACTTACAAAGCATCTTGATGAAGAAATTTGTGCTAGAGTCTTGTCCAGAGGTTGAAACAAAGGCATACTTCTTACCTTTAGTTTCACAGAAGGTTTATGATGGAGGAGCAAGATCATGACAGAGCTATGCTTGAAAAGATAATATGATTGGGAGAAACCAGTACCAGCGATTCCTGTTAAACTCATAAAACAGTTCAGGGTCTTCCGAGTGGGAAAGGAGTCTGGGGGGATAAGGATTTGGTGACCAATGAGGCTTGTGGGGGATGAGGAAGGAGGACTCCAGGATGACTGGGTAATGAGAGGATGGTGGTATGGGTACTTCCCTTGTAAACAGGGAACTCCTGAACAGGTTTGTTAGAAACTGGGTGAATTTTGGACCTGGGGAGTGTGATGTGTCCTGGAAAGATGGAGGTGGTGATATCTTGCTGGCAGGTAGAAAGGAAGAACTTGAGTTGCTGCAGACTAAAACTTGTTTCTAGTCCTGAATCAGTGAATTCAGATCAGTGCACTGAAAAATTCTATCATTTAAAAATTTTTTTAAAAATTGTGTTTCTCGGGGCACCTGGGTGGCTCAGTGGGTTGAAGCCTCTGCCTTCCGCTCAGGTCATGATCTCAGGGTCCTGGGATCGAGCTCCCCATCAGGCTCTCTGCTGAGAGAGAAATATTTTGACTTTTTCCTTTCTTGGAAACATTAGCACAAGATGTTCCCCCTCTCTCTCTGCCTACTTGTGATCTCTCTCCTCTCTGTCAAATAAATAAACAAAAAATCTTTAAGAAAGAAATGTGTTTCTCTTATTTCTCCACTCTCCTTTTGAAACCTAAACGGTAGAAGAGGGAAACTTGGGCCAATCAACTTTGAGGGGAAAAAGATCAAGTTGACTTTTGTCTTTAAAAATTTGGAGCAAGGACGCCTGGGTGGCTCAGTTGGTTAGGCAGCTGCCTTCAGCTCGGGTCATGGTCCCAGGGTCCTGGGATCGAGTCCCACATCGGGCTTCTTGCTCAGCGGGGAGCCTGCTTCTCCCTCTGCCTGCCACTCTGCCTGCTTGTGCTCTCTCTCTCTCTCTGACAAATTAATAAATAAAATCTTTTAAAAAAAATTTGGAGCAGCTAGGGGCACCTAGCTGGCTCATTTGGTGGATCATGTGACTCTCTGTTCTTGGGGTTGTGAGTTTGAGCCCTACTTTGGGTGTAGAGGTTAATTAAAAATAAAATCTTAAAAATAAATTAGACTAGGAAAAACTCAACTGCTAAATGTGTTTGCTGTTGAATGGCTCTTAATTGTAGAGGTAGTGATTGTGTAAACAGCTCAGAGATTTGATATTAAAAAGCAAAACCTGTGATTTCCACTTGGCCTGCAGTCCACTATTTTAAGAACAGCATCCACTCGTTTTCTCATTTGTGGGAGGTGTGGGAGGCTCTGCCATCAACTGCTGATTTGATTTACATGACTTTAGTTCTGCAATATTTAAGTCTACATTGTGGTGAAGCTATAGTTTATTTATACATTCAACAGATATTTACTGAATGTGCTCTTTGCTTTTTTAAGTCTTGGGAAGTAAGAGCAGTGAACAAAACATGCCAAAATCCTGCCTTAGTGAGGCTTCCACTGCAGTAGGGGGAGATACAGTAAACAAAGTAAAGTTCAGTATGTTAGGTGCTTATAAGTGTTGCAGAGGAAAAAAAAAAAAGGAATGAGTGATAGGCTGTTAGCAGGGTAAGGGGGAGGACATGCAGTTTAAAAGGCTGGAAAGGGAATGTCTTGCTGAGAAGGTGACACAGGGGCAAAGACCTGAAGGAGGTGAGGGTGCCGGCCATGTGGATACCCAGAGAAGAGCATTCTAGAGAGAGGGAACAGTGCCTGGTGCCTGGGAGGTTTAAGGGGCTCGTCTAGGGGGCAGGGGTAGAGAAAGGGGATGATGTAAGTGGTAGGGTGGTGGGGTCTGAGTATCTCAGGGCCCTAGAAGTCACTGTAAGAACTCCGGGTTTTGCTCAATGAGATAGGCTTTTGGAGAGGTTTGAGCCGAGTGCTGACGCGTAGTCAGCGGTTGCTGGGTTAGGAATAGACCGCAGGGCAGCAGGTGTGGAAGTGGAAGGAGGATGATCAGTAGGGAGGATGTTGTAAAAATTCAGGGGTTTGGACCAGAGTGTGGATTGGTGGAGATGGGTGAGAAGTGGTCAGATGCTGAGTGTATTTTGAAGGTAGAGCCAGAAGGATTTGCAATGTGGAAGCAGTATCAAAAATGATTCTGAGCGTGTGGGTAGCTCAATCCATTAAGCATCTGCCTGTTGATTTTGCCACAGGTCAGGATCGCAGGGTTGTGAAATTGAGCCGTATAGGGCTTTGCATACATTGAGTGAGATCCTCTCCCTCTGTCTTCCCCCACCCCCCACTCGCGCGTGCACGCTCTCTCTCAAATAAATAAGATCTTGAAAAAGAAAAAAAAAAGATTCCAGGGATTTGGGCCTGAAAACCTGGGAGGTTGCTATTGTAAGTTACTGAGATGGGGAGGCCCATAATTCTCTCCGCAACCCCGGAAGAGGCATAGGTGAATGGATGTGCTCTAGATACCTTCCTGTCAAGGCTTCTTGGCCAAGTCCACTCCTGAGAACCCCATTGTTAGTCCTGTCTAGCTGCCTTGAAACATTGGAAGCACTGACTGCTCTTAAATTCTTAGGAAATTGGGGTGCCCCGGGGGCTTGGTCATTAAGCGTCTATCTTTGGCTCAGGTTGTGATCCTAGGGTCCTGCAATTGGGCTCCCTGCTCGGCGGGAAGCCTGCTTCTCCCTCTTCCACTTCCCCTGCTTGTATCTGCTGTCTATCTCTGTCTCTCTCTCTGTCAAATAAGTAAATAAAATCTTAAAAAAATTCTTAGACAATTTAATGACAGATGAATATCCATTCCTTTTACTTGTGGGGCCAGGACAGCTGAGTTATTGATTGTATGGTATAATGAAAGTGTGTGGGTTTGAATCCATCTTATGGACTGTTTGAGCTTTGTTTTAGTCGTCTGTAACATGGGGGGGGGGTGGCATCTGGGTGGCTCAGTTGGTTACACCTCGGGTCAATCCTCCAGAGTCCCAGGATTGAGACCCTGCATCAGGCTCTCTCCTCAGGGAGGAGTCTGCTTCTCCCTCTGACCTCCCCCCCCCACCATATTCTTTCTCTTTCTCTCTCCCTCACTCTTTCTCACTCTCTCAAATAAAATCTTTGAAAAAAAAAAATCTGTAACATGGGGATGACCTCATTTACAGGGTTAAAGTGAAGAGTAAATTTGTTTATGAAGATTATGTAGGATCCTGAAAAGAAATGCTTATTATAAAAGAAAGCAGAATGTAGATTTTTTTTTTTTAAGATTTTATCCATTCATTTGATAGCATAAGCAAGGGGAGTGGCAGGCATAGGGAGAAGCAGCTTCCCCACTAAGCAGAGAGCCTGATGCGGGGCTCGATTCCGAACCCTGGGATCATGATGTGAGCCCAAGGCAGATGCTTAACCGACTGAGCCACTCAGCTGCCCCTAGAATGTAGAATTTTATACTGTGACTGTAAAGGTGTTAAAATATGAAAAAAAGATTGGAGGAGAATATACAACTTATAATAGTTAATGGGGTAAGATACTAGGATTATTGTTAACTTTAAAATTCCATATTCTAAACTTTTACAGTATTATAAATGGAAATAAGGAGTTATTTCAAACCATTAGGATGGTTGATACTCTTTTTTTCAGATGATATTGTTCAAAAACTGCTGTAGTTTTGAATCACTTGATAGGTGAAAAAACACTGAGCGATTAGGTATAATCCTTTCTAAAAATGCTCTCACATTAGTTCTGTCAAAACAAGAATTTGACTTCAAACCATTTTCAGAGCTGCTTAGTAGAAAGAGTTTTTAAGTTTTTGCGTTCAAGGGGAAATGATCCTTATAGGAGAAAATACAAAGCTCACAGAATAAAGGAGTGTGTTAAATTCTTCAGTTCAAAGAGAGGTACTTTCTGATGTTCTTATCTCAGTAGTTAGGGCCTCTCTTCCCATCTCTAACTCCTTCTGAATCTGAGCATATTATATACTAAATTTAGACTAGCAGCTTACTCACAAAACTTGCTCTTTAAATCAGTTGTTGCTTTTAAGCAATAGTTGAGAAGGGGCAGTGGGGGCAGGTAGTAGAATACTTAAAAACCCAAGGTTCTGGACTTTAGAGGTGCCTGGGTTTCGACACTAGACAGCATCCTTTTTGCTACACAATCTTAGGCAAGTTACCCTCTCTGATCTAGTTTTCTTCTCTATAAAATGGGTATAGTAACATCTTGGTAGGGTTGTTGGTAGGATTAAATGAGATGATGTGTGGGAAATGCTTGATAGGATGCTGGGCATATAACAAAAGGCTGAGTATGTAATTAGTGGCTGTTAATTCCAGAACATTAATATCCATAATGGCAGGAATTGTATCTGTCTTATTCATCGTGTACTTTCAGTATAGAGTAAGTGCTCAGTCCTATATGCTGAATGAGGGAATGCAGTGCAGAAAAAAAAGTCCACAGTCCATTCCCATTTGTGGGACTGTGTCAAAGAAATAGAAATGAAATTTACTTTTGGGGGGAGGTTAATTGAAATATAGTTGATTTACAGTGTTATTATATTTCAGGTGTATAACAGTAATTCTATAATTATATACATTATAAAATGCTCACCACTCTAAGTATCTGGCACCTTACAGCATTACTGATTGTATTTTGTATGGTGCACTCTTTATCCTCCTGACTTACTTATTTTACAACTGGAAGTTTGTATTTTTTAATTTCCTTCACCTCTTTCCCTTATCCTCCTACCCCCTCCCCTCTGGGAGCCACCAGTTTTCTGTATTTATGGGTCTATTTCTATTTTTTGTTTTATTTTATAGATTCCACACATAAGTGAAATATTAATGGTATTTTTTTTTCTGTCTTACTTATTTCACTTAGCATAATACCCTCTAGGTCTGTGCAAATTGTTGCCAATGGCAATATCTTATTTTCATGGCTATTACTCCACTGTGTGTGTGTGTACATACACCACATCTTCTTGATCCATTCATCTATCGATGTACACTTAATGTTGCTTCCATATCTTGGCTATTGTAAATAATGCTGCAATAAACATAGGGGTGCACATATCTTTTTGAATTGATAATTTTGTTTTCTTTGGGTAAATACCCAGAAGCAGAATTACTGGTTTGTATGGTATTTGTATTTTTAATTTTTTTAAAAAATATTTTATTTATCCATTTGACACAGAGAGAGATCACAAGTAGGCAGAGAGGCAGGCAGAGAGGGGGAAAGCAGGCTCCCTGCTGAGCAGAGAGCCCGATGCGGGGGCTCGATCCCAGGACCCTGAGATCACGACCTGAGCCAAAGGCAGAGGCTTTAACCCATTGAGTCACCCAGGCGCCCCTGTATTTTTAATTTTTTGAGGAGCCTCCATTCTGTTTTCCGTAATGGTTGCACCAATTTATGTTCCCATGAACAATGCATGAGAATTGCCTTTTCTCTATATCCTTTACACACTTGTTATTTCTTGACTTTTTGATATTAACCATTCTCATTGTGGTTTTGATTTGCATTTTCCTGATACTTAGTGATGTTGAACATATTTTCATGTCTGTTGGCCATCTTTAAGTCATCTTTGGAAAATAAGTGTTCAGATCCTCTGTACATTTTTTTTTTTGGTATTGAGTTGTATAAGTTCTTTATATGTTCTGTATATTAACCCCTTATTGGATATATTATTTGCACATAATCTTCTCCTAGTCAGTTGGTTGCTTTTTTGTTTTGTTGGTTTCCTTCATTGTGCAAAACACTTTTAGTTTGATGTAGTCCCAGTTGTTTATTTTTTGCTTTCGTTTCCCTTACCTGAAGAGACTATTCAAAAAAATGTTGCTAAGGCTGATAAGAGAATACGTATGTTTTCTTTTTAGGAGTTTATGATTTTAGGTCTTACATTTGGGTTTTAATCCATTTTGAATTTATTTTTTGTGGGTTTTTTGTTTTCAAATGATCCTTTACTGAAGTATTTTCCTTCGTTTTTTTTTTTTTTTTTTTTTAAGATTTTATTTATCATTTGACAGAGAGACACAGAGAGAGGGAACACAAGCAGGGGGAGTGGGAGAGGGAGAAGCAGGCTTCCCGCCCAGCAGGCAGCCTGATGGGGCTCGATCCTAGGACCCTGGGATCATGACCAGAGCTGAAGGCAGACACTCAACTGACTGAGCCACCCAGGCCCCCCCTCCTTTGTAGTTCTTAACTAATTGGGCGTTCCACTGCATCACTATTGATGTCATCTATGATGACATGAGGGTGGTGGCCATCAAAATTGTAGCCCAAAGAGTGGGCAGTCCCCATGATCTCTTTAATGGTTCCAGAGGATTCTGTGGCTAAAAATTGGTACCACATCTGTCAGGCAATGTTGACAATCTCATTAAAAGTGATACTTCCACTGTGCTTAATATTTTTCTGCTTCTTTTTGTCTCTTGGATGTTCCTTGAGGGCTTTGATAATCAGGGCAGAGGCAGAAGGTACTATTTCATTCTGGGCCTATCTAATTTGAGTGGTCACTTTCACTGTAATCCCCAGACCTTTCCAATCACCAGTTGCCTTGGCGATGTCACCAGCCTTTTTTAGAGACAGACCCAGGGGGCCAATCTTTGAGGCGGGGAGGGGGGGTATATGGCACCAACTTCCCCACCAGTGCTCCTTGGGTATACAGTACAGCTTTGATCTTGTTAGGTTCAAACTTAAAATTTTTAAAAGTAATCTTCTATGCTCAACATGGGGCTTGAACTCACAACCCTGAGGTCAAGTCACATGCTCTGCTGACTCAGCCAGTCAGGTGCCCTGAATTTTGTTTCAATTAGTTTCTTTTCTTTTTTAATGTTTTAATTAATTAATTAAGAGAGAAAGCGGTGGGAGAGAGGGGAGGGAGAGAGAATCTGGAGGAGACTCCACACTGAACGCAGAGCCTGATATAAGGCTGGATGCCATGACTTCAAGTTTCTGACCTAAGTCAAAACCAAAAGTTGGATGCTCAAGTGACTGAGCCACCCACCAGTTTCATTCTTTTGCATGTAGTTGTCCAGTTTTACCGGCACCATTTATAGACTATCGTTTCCTCATTGTGTATTTTTGTTTCCTTTGTTGTAGATTAATTGACCATAAAAAGAATAGTTTTATTTCTGGGCTCTCTATTCCATTGATCTCTATTTTTGTTTCTAGTACCATACTGATTTGATTATTATAGCTCTTGGTATATCTTGGAATCTGGGATTGTGATACCCTGAGCCTTGTTCTTTTTCAAGATTGCTTTGGCTATTTGGGACCTTTGGTTCCATACAAATTTTAGGATTATTTTTTTCTTATTCTGTGAAAAATGCTCTTGGTATTTTGATGGGGTTTGTATTGAATCTGTAGGCTGCTTTGGGTAATACGGGCATTTTAACAATATTAATTCTTCCAATTAATGAGCATGGTATATCTTTCCACTTATTTGTGTCTTCAGTTTCTTTCATTATTGTCTTAATAGTTTTCAGAGAACCGGTCTTTCACCTCCTTGGTTAAATTTATTCCTTAGGTGTTTCATTCTTTTTGATGTAGTTGTAAATGGGACTGTTAATTTCTCTTTCTGCTACTTCACTATTAGCATATCGAAATGCTAATTTTTATTTTTTTAAGATTTTATTTATTTATTTGACAGAGATCACAAGTAGGCAGAGAGGCAGGCAGAGAGAGAAGGAAGCAGGCTCCCTGCTGAGCAGAGAGCCCGAAGCAGGGCTCAATTCCAGGACCCTGAGATCATGACCTGAGCCGAAGGCAGAGGCTTTAACCCACTGAGCCACCCAGGCGCCCTCAATAGGTTTCTATATATTTTGTATGCTGTGACTTTACCAAATTAATGTATTCGAATAGTTTTTTGGTGGAGTCTTTAGTGTTTTTTTTATATATATAGTATCATGTCGGCTGGGAATACTGAAAGTTTTACTTCTTTCTTACCACCTAGGATGTTCTTTATTTCCTTTCTTTGTCTGATTGCTGTGGCTAGGACTTCCAGTACTGTGTTGAATAAAAGTGGGGAGAAGGGACATCCTTGTTTTGTTCCTGATCTTAGAGAAAAAGCTTTCACTTTTCACCATTATGATGTTAGTTGGTGGATTTATCATATATGGTCTTTATTATATATTTAGGTATGTTCCTTCTAAACACACTTTTTTGAGAGTTCATATCATAAATGAATGTTGAATTTTATGAGATGTTTTTTCTGCATCTGTTGAGGTGATCATGTGATTTTTAACCTGATTTTGTTAATGTGTATCCTGTTGATTGATTTGTAGATATTGAACCATTCTTGCATCCTGGAATAAGTCCCGCTTGATCGTGATCTTTTTAATGTATTGTTGAATTCAATTTGCTAAATTATGTTGACTATTTTTTGCATCCCTGTTCATCAGTGATATCAGGCTGTAATTTTCTTTTTGTATTGTATTTGGTTTTGGTTTCAGGGTAATGCCTTGTAGAATGAATTTGGAAGAATTTCTTCCTCTTCTATTTTTTGGAATCATTTGAGAATGATAGGTATTAACTCTTTAAATGTTTGATAAGAGGTATTACCTGTGAGGTCATGCAGTCATATACTTTTATTTGTTGGGAGTTTTTTGGTTTGTTTTTTTTTTTTTAAGATTTTATTTATTTGACACAGAGACAGAGGGAACACAAACAGGGAGTGGGAGAGGGAGAAGCAGGCTTCTTGTTGAGCAGGGAGCCTGATGCGGGGCTCCATCCCAGGACTCCAGGATCATGGCCCAAGCTGAAGGAAAATGCTTAACGACTGAGCCACCCAGACACCCCTGTTGGGAGTTTTTTGATTACAGATTCACTCTCTGTGCTAGTAGTAATTGGTCTGCTCAGATTTGCTATTTCTTCCTGATTTAGTCTTTGAAGATTATGTGTTTCTAGAAATTTATCCATTTCTTCTATGTTGTTCAACTTGGTATATAATTTTCATAGTAGTCTCTTATAATTCTTTGTATTTCTGTGGTGTTAGTTGCAACTTTGTGATTTTGTTTGAGCTCTTTTTTCTTAATAAGTCCGCTAAAGGTTTATCAATTTTGTTTATTTTTGAAGAACCAGTACTTTCATTTTTTTTTTAGTCTCCCCATTTAGTTGATTTCTACTATAATCTTTGTTATTTCCTTCTTTCTACTAACTTTGTTCTTCGTTCTTTTTCTAGTTCCTTTAGGTGTAAAGTTAAGGTTGTTGAGATTGTTCTTATTTCTTGAAGTAGGCCTGTATTACTATAAACTTCTTCTTAGAACTGCTTTTGTTGCGTCCCAAGGATTTTGAACCATTGTTTCTATTTTCATTTCTCTGTGTCTTTAAAAATCTTTAAAATTTCCTCTTTGATTTCTTCCTTGATCCATGGATTGTTTAGGAGCATGTTGTTTAGCCTCCATGTGTTTGTGTTTTTTTTCCAGTTTTTTTGCTATAATTGATTTCTAGGTTCATACTGCTGTGAATTGGAGAAGATGCTCCATCTTAAACTTATTGAGACTTGTTTTGTGGCCTAACATGTAATCTGTCCTGGAGAATGTTCCAGGTGCACTTGAAAAGTATGTATATTCTGCTGCTTGTAGAGGGAATGTTCTGTATATATCTGCTAGGTCTTTCTGGTCTGATGTTATTTAAAGCCATTGTTACCTTATTGATTTTATGTCTGGATTCTCTATCCATTGATATAAATGGGGTGTTAAAGTCTCCTACTCTTATTGTATTACTGTCAGTTTCTCCCTTTGTGTCTGTTAATATTTGCTTTGTATATTTACGTGCTCCTATGTTGGGTGCATAGATATTTACAGTTGTTGTAACCTCTTGTTGGATTATTCCCTTTATATAATGTCCTTCTTTGTTTCTTCTTACATTCTTTGTTTTAAAGATCACTTTGATACAAGTTTTACTATCCCAGCTTTCTTTTTACTTCCATTTGTGTGGAATATTTTTTTTTTACATCCCTTCACTTTTAGTCTATACGTGTCTTTAGGTCTGAAGAGAGCCTCTTATAGGCAACATATGGTGTGTGTGTGGGGGGGGGGTCTTGGGCGGTGGGGGAGGGAAATGATACAAGAGGGGATCAGGAAGGAGACAAGCCATAAGACACTCCTAAACTCACGAAACAAACTGAGGGTGGCTGGGAGGTAGGGGGGTAGGGATAGGGTAGCTGGGTTATGGACATTGGGGAGGGTATGTGCTATGGTAAGTGCTGTGAAATGTGTAAGCCTGATGATACACAGACATGTACTCTGGGGCAAATAATACATTATATGTTAATAAAAATAAAAAAAATAGTGGGGGAGTAAAAGTTAGTGCTCTCCGCTTAACTAGTAACATCAAAAGAAAAGATTTTAGTGGTTAATGTAGTTTTTGGAAATCTTCCTAACTTTGGGAAACCACTTTTTTTGTTCATTTGGCTAGAGACACTCTAGAAAATTCACATGCAAAACATTATTAAAACAATTTTTCTCTAGTACGAAATGAATAAAATTGTTATCCTCAAAAAAAACCCCACTCATATTAAACCCTCCCCCATGTATGTATATGTATATGACATCATATTTTATATCTTTGTGAATCTCAAATTTTATAGATGTAATTGATATTACTCATCTTTTAACTTTCATACTAGTTTTATAAGTGATTGATTTACTACCTTTATTATATGTTTGCTTTTACCAGTGAAGTTTTTTGTTTTGTAATTTTCTAATTATGGCCTTTTCTTTTCGTCTTAAAGACCCTTTCCCTTTAACATTTCTTCTAAGTTTGGTTAAATGGTTTGTTTGGGGGAAACTCCTATGTGTCCTTCAGTTCTGGATGATCTTGTCAGGTAGATCATTCTTGGTTGTAGGTTTTTTTCCTTTCAGTGCTTTGAATATATTGTGCCACTGTCTTCTGGCCTGCACAATTTCTGCTGGAAAACCTATAGCCTCATGGGGTTTTTCTTGCACGTGTCTAGTTCCTTACCTCTTGCTGCTTTTAAGATTCTGTCTTTAATCTTTGACATTTTAGTTGTTATGTGTCTTGGTATGGACCTTCTTGGGTTCATCTTGTTTGGGGCTCTCTCTGCTTCCTGGACTTAGATGTCTGCTTTTCCCAGGTTAGGGACATTTTCAGCTGTTATTTCTTCAAGTAAGTTTTCTGCCTCTTTCTTTTTTTCTTCTGGGACCCCTATAATGTGAATATTAGTATGCTTGACATTGCCCTACGGGTCCCTTAACCTATGCTCATTTTTTTCTTATTCTTTGTTTTTGCTGTGCAGCTAGGGTGCTTTCTATTTTCCTGTCTTCCGGATTGCTAATCTATGCATCTGCATCTTCTAATCTGCTATTGATTCTCTCTAGTGTGTTTTTCCTTTCAGTTATTGTATTCTTCAGCTCTGTTTGGTTCTTTTTTATATTTTTTATCTCTTTGTTGAATTCTCTTACACTCTTCTTTCAATTCCAGTGAGCATCTTTATGAACGTCACTTTGAACTCTTTAGCAGGTCATTGCTTATCTATATTTTATTTGGTTCTTTTTCTTAAGTTTTGTTCTTTTCTTTGGAGCATATTCCTTTTTCTCATTTTGTTTTGACTTTGTGTGTTTGTTTCGATGCATTTGGTAAAACAGCCACCTTCCTCAGTCTTGAAGGAGTGGCCTTGTGTAGGAATGTTCCTGCTGCACACTATATGTCTCTGGTGGCTTTCTCTGGCTAGAACTGTAGTGGGTACAGGCTTAGGGCACCTACTTTGAGTCTGCCCTGTGGGATGGTGTGAACTGGGGCTGGGTCAGGCTCAGGCTGGGTTGTCCCCAAGCTCTCATATCTGTTTCCTGCCATTCTCTGTGTGGTCCCTCTGGGATACCATAGTGGGATGGCTGGAGCTGGGGCAGGATGTGCTGGGGTGCTAGGAACTGCCTTGGGTGAATGGCTGCTCTTGAAGCTGATGCAGGCCTGAGAGGGTGTCCCAGGGTGCTTTGTGCCCGGGCCACCTTTGTGAGATAGCGAGGGCTGTAGTTGGCGCAGGCTGGGGCGTCCTGGTTTGTGTTGTGCTGGGGCAGCCTTGGTGGGATGTTTGGAGCTGCGGCAGGTGTGTGTGGTGGAGGATACCTTGGGGACAGCTGCGGCTGGGCTGGGCTGGAGGCTGCAGGCTGGCTAGCATGCCTAGTATGGCTGCTCCCATGTGCACTATCAAGGCCGAGGGGGAATGTAAACAGTGGTGGTTGCTAGCACCTTCTAACCAGAGAGAGTTCCAGCAGTGCTCCCACCATTTAGCAGTTGTTCTAGTATTAGTGTAGGAGGTTTTCTTCACTTATAGTCTATTTGCCTTTTAAGATTTTAATGAGAGAAAGAGAGCACGAGAGGGAGGATGGTCAGAGGGAGATGCTGACTCCCCACTGAGCAGGGAGCCCGACAAGGGACTCCATCCTGGGACTCCAGGATTATGACCTGAGCTAAAGGCAGTCGCTTAACCAACTGAACTACCCAGGCGCCCTCTGTTTGCCTTTTAAACTGATTGGGTTTTTTTTTGCCCTGCCCCCAGGTTGGGCGAATCTGTGTGGGGGCCTGTCAATGCTATCCGTCCCTACTGCAGTTCTTATCATCAGGTGGGATTCCTGTTGTTACCATGTCTGTTTCCTGCCATTCTCTGTGTGGTCCCTCTGTCCTTTGCTTTGAAGAAGCTGTTCAATCAGCCTTCAGTTCTTCTTTAGGAGAGATTACTCTCTGTGTAGGTGTAGATTTGGTGTATTCCTGGAGGAAGTGAGTTTGGGGTCTCTCTGTGCTGCCATATTGGAGCAAAACAAGTTTGGTTTAATGCCTTTTTGTTGCCCCGTTGATCTTAATGCTTGCCTGGTGGGAGTATCATGAAGCTTTCAATATATGATCTTTAGAATAGGTCTTGTCAGTTATATGTAAATTTTATTGCTTTGAAGAGATTAGGGACCAGGGGTCTGACAACTCTGTTAATTTGAACAAAGGATTTTCTCTTTCATCTGTAAAATGAAAGAGGTTGAGCTTGAACTCTACTTCCTAACTTTAAATTTTTATTTTTTAAGTTATAATTTAATATAAAAGGATGCGATTTTATTGGTTTGTAACTCTTAGCTCCTGTCTTAATCTCTGGGTTATTTTGGAGAATCATCTATCTACCTGCCACTGTGGCTTTACTCTATCAGATAGAAAACCAGAGTTCCCTTAGGTTGTTCTTTTTTGTTTTAATAGCTTTATTGAGATACAATTCACATCCCATACATTCACTCATTTAAAGTGTATAACTCAGTGGTTTTTCGTGTATTAATGGATATTGTGCAACCATTACCACAATAATTTTAGAGCATTTTTGTCACTTCTAGAAGAAATGTATACCCTGCAGTTATCACCCCCCGTTGCTCACCTCTCAGCCCTAGGCAGCTGCTGATCTACTTTCTGTCTGTGTAGATTTTCTTATTCTTGACTTGCCTATGAATGGGGTCATATAAGATGTCTTTTTGACTAGCTCCTTTTCCTCGGCATGTTTTTAAGGGTTATCCTTATTGTAGCCTGTGACAGTACTTCATTTATCTCCCCCTTTAGGTTCTTTTTAAGCCTGTATGTTTGTCCTTCTGTCCATGTGGCCCAGGGAGCTGCTAATCGCAAACTTGCGTTAACCCCCAGTGTCATTCAGTTGATACTGCGGGCTGTGTGCCCGCTGCAGGCACGCTGCTTTAGGCACAGTGTCTCCTGCAGTCTTTTCAGGGCTAGATCCCAGTAGTTTTAGATATATGTCACAGATGAGAACACTGAATTTCCTTTATTTTTACTATATCCGTTTAACTTACAGGTTTATTAATGCCAGAAGGTTCAGTTACTCTAATTGTTTTCTTTTCTGGTCCTGAAAGACAAGTCTCTTACCATTACAGGCTCTTCCAGATCGAGATGTTTCTTTACTGTGTGCACAGTTTCTGATGTCTAGTCTGGGGTTAGAACATGTTAGTTAGCATATCAGCTCTCCCAGAGAAGAAAAGGGACAGCTGCGTCTCTTTGGAAATCTAACCAAAAGTTCATATAGATTTTAAATGACTTACTGATTTGATAGGAAGATAGACATAATAGTTGTTTCTGGAAGCCCAGATTAGGCTTTTGCGGTTGTTTACTTCCCCTCCTCCCCCACCCCCATCTTAATGGCAGGGAATTCTTCTCCGTGGGGTTTACTGTGGGAAAGTGGACTAAGGTATTTTGTTGTAAGTTTAAGGACTTTAAATCTTAAAATTAAAGGCCTTGTAATGTAGACTCGGAGAGCCTTTCCTTCCTTCCTTGTGTAGTTGAATTACTGCCTCCACGATTCCAGACAGCCTGCTTGTTGAAAGGTTGTTCGTAAGCCTAGGCATGCTTTCAACCTGACATTTTCTTTTTTTTCTACAGGGATTAAGGCCTGTGGTTTCCACAGAAGCACCGCCTATCATATTTGCCACACCAACCAAACTGAGTTCTGATTTTGCTATGTATGATTATGCCGGGAAAAACAAAGTTCCCGAGCTGCAGAAGTTTTTTCAGGTGAGAGAAGACACTAGAACAGACACTAGAGAATAAGTTGTTATTTTAGCCATGAGTTTTTTTCTAGTTGTTTTTTTGCTTGCTTGATATTAAAATTCACTGAGCTATTAGAAGTAGAGGAGGCTGTCTTGGGTTTGCTGATCAACAGAGAAGCTAGAATTTTAAAATATTAACGGTAATCCACGGATGGATAATTGAGAGGTCGGTGACCCAGCTGCACCTCAGGTGCCGTGGGAGAGGCAGGGTCTGTTCCTCCTCCTGCAGCCTCAGAAACGTGTGCAGATTCGGGACCGACTTGGGGACTTTTGGTCAGTTTAATCCCTTTTATCCAATAAGTAAGGCTTGATTGGGCATTTGGGGTCTTGAGTTACTATGGGGGAGGGAGTTTGGAGACTGCAAAATAATGGATTCAGCATTTTATGGAGTCTCTTTTAAACAAGGGTTTAACAGCTTACTGGAAAGAAGCTGAATACGAGATGGACTAGAGCCTATTAATTGACCTGGTGTGCTCAGACATCACTGACTAATGATCAGAAGTCAAACTAAATGTAGGCCATTTCTTGTGCTGCGGTCATTTAGCTGTGGATTACCTTTTTGCCTTTGAAAGAAATCCACCAATGCTGCTTTCCTAATTGAGTAAGGTATGGTAAGTTTCTTAGAAACGTGGAATTTGTTGCACGTGTGTTCCTGAGGCTCCGTTTTGGAGAATGGCTTTGGCCTTACAGGCTGTAGCTGCGTTTGTAAGCAAACGTGTACCGCTCTTTCTGTCTGCATTCCAACGGATTAGGGCTTTTTCCACTGCGGTGCTTTGATGGATTTAGTAGACGCATTTGTTCTTTACTAGCCTAAACTGTGAAATCTTTTTATTATTAACCATGTCCTTGATAATTCTTGCTTTCCAGAAAGCTGACGGTGTGCCCGTCCACCTGAAACGAGGGCTGCCTGACCAAATGCTTTACCGGACCACCATGGCGCTGACGCTGGGGGGGACCATCTACTGCCTGATTGCTCTCTACATGGCTTCGCAGCCCAGAAACAAATGAGTTAGGCTGCAGAGGACTGGTTTGCTTTTTGGCATAAACCCTTTGAATTTTCATTTTTCACTTCCTGTAAACATTTTTTTTACTCGAATGGTTTACTTAACATTTTCCCAGAGAAATAGGAAGATATTAAGGCAATATTGGTTTGTTTATGAAATGCACATGGTCCGTCAGAGCTCGTTGGACAGTTAAAACCATTGTTTAAAGAAATGCTGCTGCTCCTTGGGCTCCTGATTTCCCCGGCAGTTCTGGAGGACGGCTGCACGCAGGCTCATTGGCAGGAGCCTCTGCTGAGGGCCTTAGGGACTCACAGTGGTGTTTTCGAGCATGGGCTGCAGAGGCCTTTCTGGATTTGGATGTGATTGAGGAAGAAAGAGAGAAACCACGGCCAGGAGCATGAAATGGGGGTTTGCGTTAGTAGACAACTTGGGAGTTTTTCCTTCTTGCAACAAAATGTTAAAAATGATTAGCAGCCTGCCTCTGTTCATTGGACAGTTTGTTTCCAAGGGTTATTTGCCTCATCTCAGATCTTTAGTGAAATTTTATGTGTAATTGTTATGTATTTATTCCACCTCGGGAACAGAAAACACCTGTTTGTGTTGCACTTTAGACCAGTGTGTTTTATTAATGCAGCTGTAACACAAAGTCTTCTCCACCTTTTCAGAATGTTATGACTTTAAATTATGATTTATTTTGATTGTGGAATAAATACATGAATGAAAAACCTCAATTTTGAAGTCCTTTTGAATGACCTTTCAGAATACTTTCAGAATACCAGAGGCATCTTAAACCTGAGTCTCATTTCTTTCTTTTAATTAGGCACCAGATAATCTTTACAAAATGGTTCCTCAAAGTCAAGTAATAGGCTAATGGCATATTGATGATTACCATATGGTTCCTTATAAGAAACCAGCCTGCCCCTTAGTGAAATGTGCCTAAATGAACACACAGTTCATTTAGACATTAATTTCCTGTACTGTCACAATCAGACTTCACATACGCTCTATGAATGCTGAGAAAAGGTAGGATTGTATTTATATTTAAAGCAGTAGTCTGCGTCTTGCCGTAGCAAGGAACAGTGACCTTTTACTGAGGATAAAATCGACACCCAGCAGCATCCCCACAGGTTAACAGGCCCTTGTCTGTACAAATCTAAACTTTATTCTTCTCCGGTTTTCCTCTCAAGTTTTTATTTTGAAAAACTTCCGACTACAGAAGGGCTGCAAGCGTAGTACAGTATACACCTGTATATCCTTCACTTAGCGTATTGCCACCTTTGCGTTTTCTTGTTCTCTCACAAATGCAGGCACATACAATGAATGTATGCAAACACACATTTGTTCTTTGCTGAATCAATTAAGATTAAGCTATGGAATTATGATAATTCAGCCATAAATACTTTAGGCAGTACCTTAAGAATAAGGACCTTTCCCTTTGTAACCATAATACAGTGGTCACACTCCATTTAACATTGATAACAATACTACTATTTAATATATATTCTATATTTAAATTTCCCCAGGCTTCCCAATGATGTGTCCTTGATAGTCGTGTTTTTAAAAATAATAGCTTTAATTGGACTATAATTCACATACCATACAATTCACCTATTTTCTTTTTTTAAAGATTTATTTATTTTAGGGAGAGAGTATGTATGCATGGGTGAGGAAGGGTGGAGGGAGACGGACAGAATCTTGAGCAGACTCTCTGCTGAGTGCAGAGCCTCACTCAGGGCTCTATCTCACCACCCTGAGATCATGACCCGAGCTGAAATCAGAAGTCAGAAGTTCCACTGACTAAGCCACCCAGGTGCCCCTACAATTCACCTATTTAAAGTGTATAATTCAGTGATTTTTTACTATATACGGAGTTGTGCAGCCATCACCACAATCAATTTTAAAACATTTCCTTACCCTAAGAGAAGGTTCTGTGCCTGTTAAGTCATTTCCCCTTCCCCACGCCACCTCCTAGCCTTAGCAACCATTGATCTATTTCCTGTCTCTCTAGATTTGTCTTCTCTGGACATTTCATGTAAATATAATCATTTGACATGTAATCTTCTGTGACTGGCTTCTCTCTGTGATGAATTCGAGGTTCAGCCATGTTGTAGCTTGTGTCAACACTTCATTCCTTTTTAGGGCTGAATAATATTTCGTTGTATCGATAGTCCACGTTTTGTTTATCCTTTCATCAGTTGATGGACATGTGGGTTATTTCCACTTTTTGACTATGAATATGCTGTTAATGCTTCAGTGGACATGGGTGTGCAGGTTTTTGAGTGGGCCTGTGTTTTCATTTCTCTTGGGTACGTACCTAGGCTATACCTAGGAGCGGAATTGCTGGGTCATATAGTGACTCCCTGTTTAATTTCTTGAGGAATTGCCAGACTTTCCAAATCCGCTTTACCATTTTACATTCCTGCCAGCAATGCTAACTGATTTTTGTTTTTGTTTTAGGTCCAGAAGCCACTCAAGGATCAAATGTTGTCTTTAATTGCTGTATCCCGTTAGCCTTTTTTATCCCGAAGAGTCCCCAGTGTCCTTCATTGAAGAGTTTGAAGAGTTCAGGGCAGTGTTTGGCAGAACATCCTTCAACTTGGATTTGTCTTACTGTCTCCTTATGATTGGATTAAGGTTAAACGTTTTTGTCACGAATTCTTCATATACGATGTGGTGTTCTTAACTTGATCCCAGTTCGTCCTATTATTGGCAATTTGAAGTTAGGATAGCTTTATTCAGCTGTTGTCTGCCAGATTTCTCCCTTATGAGATGCTCTTTCCCTTTGTAATTAATTAGTAATCCGTGGGGTGGTATCTGGGCCGGGGAACATCCTGCCGTTAGCAGTTTTACACGCAGTGGGGTAGTCAGTGATTCTCGACCGAAGCATTTATTACTATTAAGGTGGTTGTAAAAACGTGGTTCTCTATTCTATCATTCCTCCTACATTGTTGGCATTTTCCTGTGAAGATGAGCTTTCCTCTCCCCTTTCAGAAGTTTTAGTGTGATTTCCTCATGCAGTGTAGTCACCACCTCTGTCATTATTCAGTGCCTCAGTGCACCCCAGGTTTGGCTTCTGTGCCCTGTTGACGCGCCCCGTCAGTCTTTGAGTATTTTTTTACTCTCTGGCCTGTAAGATGCTTTCTGTGCTTACCTCGTTTTCCTTTACCCTAGTTTCTTCTCTTTATTTTCAGATGTGTTCTGTTTTATATATGGATGTATTTTCCTTCTCTGCCTGTTTTATTTTTGCCTAAATGGTACTGTACATTCCACTACTAGTCATTCATAGTTCAGAGATTGTTCCCTGCCTCATTTTTCTGAATTATACTCCCATCTTATGAATACACCAGAATTTATTTAGTCTCCTTTTGATGGGTATTTAGTCTTAAATTTTTTGCTTTCATAAACACCGCTTTAACATGATCTTTCCATGTTATCTTACATGTTGCTGAATGTATTTGTAGGATAATTTCTAGAAGTGAGATTTACAAGGCAAAGGGAATGTGTTTCTAGTTTTGATAGCTCGTCCTCACTAATCAAGATGGTGCCAGTGTGCGTTCCTCCTTAGCTGTGATGAGGGTGCCCGTTCTTCCTCCCTTTTGCCAGCAGAATGCTCTATCAGACTTTATCTTTGCCAGTCTGGTAAATGACAACATTTCTCTGGTTTTAGTTGTCTTTCTAGGGGCGCCTGGGTGGCTCAGTCGGTTAACCATCTGCCTTCAGCTCAGGTCATGATCTCAAAGTCCTGGGATCGAGCCCCAAATTGGGCTCCCAGTTCAGTGGGGAGCCTGCTTCTCTCTCTCCTATTGCCCCTCCCCCTGTTCTCTCTCTCTCTTGTTCTCTCACTCTCTCAAATAAATAAGTCTTTTTAAAAAATTATCTTTCTACTGTAATTAGTGATGTTGAATATCTTTAATATTTAAAATTTTTAAAATCCTTTCATTTTAAGGTTAAGTTTTTTTTTTTTGTTTTTTTTTTTTAAGGTTAAGTTTTATTTTCCTATTTTGGGAAATGTCTAGTCATGTTCTTTGCCACTTGTGTCTAGTTGCTGTTTGGTAATGCAGTCGGTGTCACTGGTCCACGAGGCTGACTTCATCAGGAATGGTCTCTGCCGACTCCGACGTGAGCCATACCTCTTCCGATTGCAAGTCCCAGGGTTGTGTTAGAACCAGCTGGTGCAGAAGGAGAGTTTTCCAAGACCCAAGTGGAGCAGGACCTCATAGGACTTACTTTTGGGACCAAGGTGGCTGACCTTGCTGTCACCCTTTGGCTGTGCCGCTATGTCATTCTCTGTTTCTCATTGCACCTGGTAGGAAATGGTTGTTGAGTCACTGGAAACCAGCCTCAAATTTCAGAAGAGAGAATTATCTTTGGCTCCTTTTGGGTCAGATGTCCCTTATTGGGCTATGTGGTGCCAGGCTTTGGGGGCAGATGTGGAGAAGGAGCACAGGTTGTGTTCTTGGACCTTAAATGATAGCTTCAGACCTTTTAGTGTACTCTGAGTTAGGGCTCTTTGAACCTCCGTCAGGTTGGGTTGTTTACTCAGAAAGGGGTTGCCTATCCGCCTTGTCAGTGCTGGCTGGATGAAATGCTGTCACCAGAGGGACATTCCCCTCTCCTCTCCCCCTTCCGGCGATATAGTTACACTGTACCCATGTACCCCTGGGGGAGGGAAGCCTTCTGAAGTAGATTTGAGAACAGCTGGCCCAGGGGCTCCCTTATCTTTTTCCACTCTTCAAAAGGGCAGCGAACCCCTCACTCATCTAGTCAGACCACCCCGTGTTGTCCGGGAGCATAGAAACCATCTTGGGGTGCTGTGGGGATAATTGCAAATATTGGTGGTGTTGAGAATGTGACTCCAAAGACTGGGTGACAGATCCTTTTGCAAGTTATGAGTTTTCTGGGTCCTTGCTTTTAACAGAATTGAAGGAGGAACCAATTGAGTTCAGTTGATCATTAAAAATAATTTGGATAATAGATGAGTATGTAGCTTTTGGCATGTAAGTCAGGAGTTGAGAATTCAGAGATGTTGCTTCCACAAAACTGGAATGGAACTGGTGCTGCGGCAGTCTTATTGTGCCGGTTCGCATGCTCAGCCCTGCAAGTGTGAGCCCGCTCCCTTCCCCTCACCAGGAGGCACTTCTTTTTTCTTCTTCCAAAAAACATTTTGTTTGGGGGCCTGGGTGGGAGAGAGAATCCCAAGCAGGCTCCACACCCAGCACAAAGCCTGAGGCAGGGCTCAGTCTCACGACCCTGAGAGCCTGACCTGAGCCAAAATCAAGAGTCAGACGCTTACTGACCGAGCCACCCAGGGGCCCCGGGGTTTTTTTTTTCCAGCAAAACCTTGCTCGTATGTAATAATTATCGATATTTATATTCTGTCATTTTGATCACATTTGTGCTAACAGTAATTATAATAGCGTTAATCCAGTATAAAATATTTTTAACACTTAGATCTTATGGTCACAGGAAGTTTAACCAAAATTAAATTTTAATATGTTGCAGAGAATTATAAGTATGATCAATAAGCCTTTCAAGCCTAAAAATAAGATAAAGTTTGGGTGACACCTGGGTGGCTCAGTTGGTTAAGTGTCTGCCTTCGGCTCAGGTCATGACCCCAGCCTGCATCTGACTCCTTGCTCAGCAGGGACCCTGCTTCTCCCTCTGCCTACTCTGTGTGCAGCTCTCCCTGCTTGTGTTCTCTTCTCTAACAAATAAATAAAATCTTAAAAAAAATAAAATTTGGGGCGGGGCAGGTAAAAGTTTAGGTGGAAAAGTGAAGTAGAAATCAATACACGTACAAGGAGAAATTTCTGTTACGTAGACATTTGTATTTTTAACTAGATGAAGGTAGGTGTCTAATTGCGGTGGTATTTATATTCCACTGAATACATTTATAAGAGATTTAGTAGTTTATACCAATATCTATTATATGCCAGAAACTATACTCTTTGCAGCTATTTAAACATAGCATCTAAAATTTTCATTGTAAGCTGATATATACAAAGGGGCACAGGAAGATTCTCAGAATTCTTTTCAGGTTTGTGTACAAGAGCAAGAAAGGTTGCAAATGGCTCCTTTTTACTTCTCCTTTTAAAGAAGTGCCCACTCCTTTCTGTCACCCAGATTCCCTTCCAGGGTCTGACTAGCTTTCCCTCTGTTTCTTGGGCCCTCATCTGGTGTGGCTCTGGTGTGAGGCCGTCAGTGGTGGTGTAGGTAGTAATGGCTTGAAACACTGCTTGCTGGCTTTGATTTGTATACTTTTCCTTTCCTTCGTGTGTGGAGCTCTAGGCAGGCTCTCTGGGCTTGTTTAGTGTTGAGGTTTCCATTCCCCAAGTCTTCCTTCAGACTCTTCCTATGGTTGCAAGCTGTGCAAACCTCTTATTTTCGGACCCATTGACCTTCAGTAGCTAGAAGTTACACCAGGGGCAATGAGTCATTGCTTAGAAATTGTGATTGTGACTGCTCTCAGCAATTAATAATTTGACATTTTGCCCATATTCTGGGTTTTGTGTCACTTTTTTTTTTATAGATTTATTATTATTTGACAGAGAAAGCAAGAGAGCACAAGCAGGGTGGGGGGCAGCAGGCAGAGGGAGAGGGAGAAGAGGCTCCCCACTGAGCAGGGAGCCCGATGCGGGACTCAGTCTCAGGACGCTGGGATCATGACCTGAGCTGAAGGCAGATGCTTAACTGACCGAGCCACCCAGGCGCCCCTGGCTTGCATCACACTTTAACCTAGCACCCAAAACTGCCCAAGTTGGGTGTGGTTAGGAAGTAGGGTCCTCTCCTCAGTGCTTTTCTTTCTTTCTTTCTTTTTTTTTCCTCAGTGCTTTTCTTGTCAAGGTCATTGGCCATCCTTGAGTGTCCACGGCTCATCTGACCCAGGTTATCAAGGAATTTCACTAATCCTCTACTCCTAGCAGCTGTTTCATTGGTGTGCAAACGCACATGCTCTTTGGTGCCAGGGACCCAAAGATGAATCCAATGTCTTTGTACACAAGCACTGTAATTATATTTAAGGAAATACCTTAAATTTTTTTAGGTCCTTTTCAGGGTCCCTCTGTGTCTTAGAGTTGATAAACCATATAACCAAGAAATTTGTTATGGAGGAATTCTGTTATTATCCCTCACCTGTCCCAATCCGGGCGCTCCATGTGGCTTGGCGGCGGCGGGGGTGGGGGTGTCTGGTGCTTTAGGACAGGCTGCCTCCGGGTGGCTGTGGGTGGGGGACCTGGCTGTGGCTTCTGTTCTGGGAAACTTATGGCACCTTGGCTGTAGGAAGTCGCCCCTGCTGTTGTGAAGGCATCGGCTGACCCTTGTTCTCATTACATGAAGAGAGCAGCTGGGGTGGCTCAGCCGCTTCCCAAGTTGGGGACAGGAGTAGGATGGGTCATTTTTGCCTTTTCTGCCATTGGCAGCTGTCCTTGCCATGAGCTTGAATTGGGAACCTGACCTCTGTGTGGTTTCAGGCTGCATGGGCGCCGTGCTGGGAGCATTTCCTGAGGGCCCCTCCCCACAGGAAGGCCACGCCAGGCCTCCTGTGCGGATGCTGCTTTTGCTCAGGTTCTGGAATGGGTTAGAACCCATTTCCAAGGGAGGTGTTGGCAAATACTAATGGAAACGGAGCAAGCAGAGTGGCTGGGAATGGCATTGTTTAGATAATTTTTTTTTCCCTCAAGTTCTGACAAAGCCCTTCTGGGACATCATGTCTTCCCTTGTCCATGACCTTGAGCTTTGTCACAGTCACATGGGTGTCCCTCAAGGCCCTGGCCCTTTACACTGCCCAACAAGCACGAGCCAAGCGTAAATACCACATTCTGGTGGAAGTCTGCTCATGCTGCCCAGGCTGTGGCAAGTGGTGGGGTCGCCTCCCAGTTGGCAGCGTAAAAGGGCCTGGGCCTGGCGATTGAGTACAACTGACAGAATCGGGGAGGTTGAGGCTGGGGCCAGGCCGAAGTGCAGGTAGCCAGCTAGGCGATAGGAGTGTTTCCTGAGGGCCCCTCCCCACAGGAGGGCCACGCCAGGGCTCCTGTCTCAGCACATCTCTGGAGTGGGGCGGAGGGCAGGAGGCGGGCGGGGGGGGGGGGGCGCCTTGGACAGGGGTCTGCTATCCCCGGCATTGGTGGGAAAAGCCAAGGAAGGAGGCGGCTTGGTTGCTAAGTTCAGCCTGAGCCTCTTTCCATAGGCCCTGGAATTACCTTGCCACTAGAGAGGGTGGGGGGAAGATAGAGGAAGTTCCAGAATTGGTTAACACCTGTCAGGCTCCAAGCCCATCTCCTCCTCAACCCTCACCCCGCAGCTCACCCCTGCTTAGGCCACAAAACCTCTGTGTTAGACAGCAGAATTTGAAAATTGAGTTGCAGCTGGATGAGTTGATGTCAACTTCAAAGTTCACTGGTGTTTAATTAAAGCCATCCAGAGACTAAACCTGCTCCCAGGAAATTATTCTGACCGAATAATTAAAGAGAATAAAGGTTAGATTTGTGTTTCTGGCTAAGTCTGTATTGCATTTGGCATCTCCAAAACATGAATTCCATTAACCTTTCATGAACCAACATTAAATTGCTTTCAGTTAGTTGTCATTCTAATTAAAGTAGAGTCACACAGAAGTGCCTTTGTTTATACTTGGTGTCTGGTCCCTTTTCTCCTCTGGAATTATGTCTTCTTGAAGAAATGGTCATTTGGAAAATTGGTGTGTAACTTTGTGTCTGCCCATCCCTCCTTCAGTCAGGATCTACTGACCGAACATCAGGAAGGATTGGGCCCGGGAGGCAGGCCGCGGCAGCAGCCGAGGGCTGGGGTAAGTCTCCGCTGCGGGGGCTGGGTTGAGGGGTGTGACTTGTAGAAATGTGTCCCGGGATGGTGGGAGCCAGAGTTAAGGAATGGTGAGGTAGCCCGTCTAGCCTGGGCAGGCCTTGGGGAGGTCTTTGTGGGAGGGCTTGCGGGTTGGGAGGGGAGGGTGTGCCATTAAAGACCGAAGCGACAGCCTGACTCCACTTGCGAGGGCAGTCGTGCCTTAGGCTTCGTACCCAACAGCTGCTCGGGCCTGGGGTTTCTTGGTGCTGTTGGCCAACCCCACTGCCACTGTGCTCGGCTCTTCGTGAGTTTTATGTGGTTTTTTTTGGTTTTTAAGATTTTATTTTTTGAGCGTGCACAAGCAGAGGGAGGGGCAGGCAGAGGGAGAAGCAGGCTCCCCACTGAGTAGGG
>CM052811.1:30096332-30157361 GCA_028533885.1 Nasua narica | reverse complement strand
CCCCCCCCCCCCCCCAACCAGGCTCCCCGCCAAGCAGAGAGCCCGATGCGGGGCTCGATCCCAGGACCCTGGGATCATGACCCGAGCCAAAGGCAGAGGCTTAACCACTGAGCCACCGAGGCGCCCCATGAGTTTTATGTTCTTAACTTTATGGCCCATCAGGTGTCTTGTTGTCCTTCCCCACACGGCTATTCTGCGAGCAGATCTGGGGTTATCTGATAGACACCGTTTCCCTGTCAGACTGGGGACTTGTCCCGTCTTCACCGCCAGTGACTGTTCTCTAATCGCTCTGTGCCAGATGCTGTGTTGGACAGTAGACGCCAGAGAGAGGTGACCTTGTCTCTGGCCTCCAGGGCTCACAGGATGATGAGCCCAGCCGGAGTGGACCCTAGCGCTGGCTAGAGGCAGAGCCAGGGCCCAGGGGGGCGAGGGGAGGGAGCACTGTTGAAATACATGGTGTGCGCGGAGATCCTTCTGGAGAGCACGGTGGGGAAGGACGTTTGGCCTGAGGAAGGAGCACGTGCTGACGGACAGCACCTGGATGTGCCCGAGGTGGGAGAGGATGGCTGGACTCTGAAGAGGGAGGCTCAGGCCGGGTCATGAACAACGTGTGTGTGTGTGTGTGTGTGTGTGTGATTCCAGGGATGACTCGGGGTGAGTGAAGGTACAAGACGGGGGGTAAACAGAGCAGGGCATGTTTTGCTGGGGAGAAATGGATTGTCAGGTCTCTAGGCAAAAATTCTAGTAGGCAGCTGGGTCTGGAGATGGAAATCGGAAAGTGAGCAGGCGGCGGGAGCAGTGGAAAGCATAGTGTCTGCGCCACCGCTAGGGGGCGTGTGGCGGTGAGGATACAGGATGGGGAACACCCCATCTCCAGAGTTGGGGGGAGGGAGGACAGTGATGGCTCCTGGGGCGGACGGCCAGGGGAGCACGATGATCTGGGGGGGAAGCCGGACAACGGAACATGCCCTGTCAGTCCGTGTGTGTACAAGTCAAAACCAGGCAGAACTAATCCATGGTGACAGGGGTCAGAGTAGCTGTTACCCTTGTCAGGGCGTCCTGACTCCTGACGGGGAGGGGTCACAAGGTCGACTCCCGAGTGTTGCGAATGTTCCAGGTCTTCATCTGGGTGGTTGTACGTATGTGTGCATGGGTACGGACACACTAAGGCTTGTGCTGTGTACTGCGGGTTATACCTAAACAACCCCCACCCCTCCAGAGAGAGAGGGGGAGGGAGGGGGGGAAGAGAGAGAGAGGGAGGGAGTGTGTGTGCTAGCGTGTGAGGGGGAGGTGGGCAGAGGGAGAGGGAGAATCTTAAGCAGGCTTCACGCCCAGGAGAGAGCCCAGTGTGGGGCTCGATCTCACAACCCAAGATCTTGACCTGAGCGGAAGTCGAGCTGAAGCTACTGCACCAGCCAGGCTCCGCCCACCCCCAACCATGCTTTAAGAAAAGGAAGGAAGATGGATGTACAGGGGAGAAAAAATAATTTTTTTCCATTCTTCTGACTTCTTGGCTGAGACCCCTGAAATAAAAGAGATTAAAACAAAGTGTTTACCTCCTGGGTTCACTGGAGATGCCCGGGGGCAGGGAGTCCCTCCCTGAGGTAGCTTGGAGTTCAGGCCTCAGTACCTCTCAGTAGGGAAAGGGGAGAGTAAATGACTTTTAGGGAAGACGAAGGGGCCCTTAGAAGAACAGGTGGGAGGTAGGACGGTTGGTGACCAAGTTTGTCAGGATGTGGCGTCCATTTCTGGGCTCCCCTGGCTGTCGCCGCTCGCGAGGAGAGGGTCTGTGGGCAGATCGGGGACTTCGGGAAGGCTCTCCCTGCGTCTGCTGCTTTTCAGGGCCTGCAGCTCCAAGTCCTCACTGTACTAGCGCCGCTCGGGTTTGGCGGGCGCGTTCTCGCGCACCCGGGAGGGAGGGGGAGGGAGGGGGAGGGAGGGGGAGGGAGGGAGGGCGGCAGCCGGGAGCCCCCTCCCCATCCCGGGGAGGACGATGGCTCCGCCACGTGGCACCGGTCTGCCGTGGCCGTCCTGTGTCCACCTGTGTATGTCCCTAGCGCTGCGGAAGGAGTGGCGTGGGACGGAGCCCGACGGGGACCCAGGGCAGGGAGGAGTGAAGACCCTCGGGTCAAAGCCCTTCCGGAGAAATATCCCGCCGGGCACCGGGCGGCATCCGTGCTTTCCCGACTGCCCTCCCCGACAGATCCCCATGTTTAAATTTGATAGTGCTTAATTAAAAAAGGTGATGAATGACTGTAGTTTAATTTAAAAGGACTTTCTCCTATTTTAATGTGTAGGTTTCCCATAGAAACCACTTGAGCTGCGGCGGCCCTCGGTGGCGGCTTCATTACCGGAGCCATCTGCGGGCTTCCCAGCCAATCTGTCGCGCTGCTCGTCGCTTCCAGGGCAGACACTGTTGTGGCAGCTCCGGCTCACCCTCCCGAGAGGACGGCCTTCCTGCGCCCGGCGCTGGCTCAGCTGCTGTCGCCCGCCGCCCCGCTCTGGGAGTGCAGGGGAGTAGGGGGCGGAGCCGGAGCAACCCCGTCCGCTTGGCCGGGAAGGGCCCAGAGAGTAGCTACACTCACTGAGCCCACGGTGAAAAATGCTTTCTTGGCCCAGCTTTTTTTTTTTTTTTCCTTTCTTTTTCAAATTCCTTCCTTGCCCCAAAGGAAGGGCTGCCCCGGTGCGGGTGCGCCATGGGAACCCGACTGCTCTTCCCCATGCTCCAGGGTCCCGTGAGGGCTGAGTCTTAACACATTCTTCCAAGAGCGAGGGGGATTCTTGGCTCAGCTCAGAATGAATTCATCTTCTAAATGGAAATGTCAAAGCCTGGCAAACGTTCCTACTAATGATCCTGGCGATGAGGTATTCGTGGGCGGCAAATAGTAGGCCACGTGAAAATTGATTTTGCCGAGGAAGCTGGGGCCTGTCCGTTTCCTGGGAGCAGGTCTGATACCCTAACCTCCCTTCTGCAGCAGGGCCTGGCTAAGTAAGGAGTGGAATTCTCTTGTCCTGTTACTACTTCTGCTTAGGGACGTTTCAGCCCCAGCGCCCGAGGGCAGGCAGCATGGGCGGCTTCAGGAGAGTTTCCAAGAAAGGGAGTTTCCAAACCAGTTGGAAGCAAAGCTAGCCAGAAAGGAGGAGGAGGCAGGGGTGCAGAATGGCCCAGCCAAGAGGGGTGGGGAACACCAAGGGCCATCTCCTCACAATGCAGGTCGTGTCATTGGAGGGGCGCGGCAGCAGGTGAAGCCTCAGGGCTCCCAGGTTGGCTCTTGCCTGTGCTCTCCCAGATGCTGAGTGTTACAACCCGCCAGCTGGCCAGCGTCTTCACCTGGTCTGGGGTCCCTTCACACCCACCGCGGAGCTCAGAATTCTACAGACCTGCAACGCAGGGGTGCCGCAACGGCTTGGGAGAGCACTGATAAGCAGCAAGGTTCTACTTGACCTGTAGGTGGAGCACCTCAAGTGCACAAGGTCAGAAATTTTATGAAAAAAGATTGTTTTATGAAGGCCCATTTCCTTTTCCACGCTCCCTTCAAAAGCATAAAGGGAAGGTCAAATTCCTACATCATAATTTTAAACTTTGTGTTTTGAACTAGGTAGACTCACAGGAGGTTTCCAGCATAGGAGAGTCCGGTGAGAGCCCTTCCCTCAGTTTTCCCTGATGGTGAGGTCTGAAATAACGTACACTCACCGAGACCCACACTGCAGGCCTTGTGCAGTCTGCACCAGTGTTGTATGTGCTCACGTTCATGCAATTGTGTCATTCTGTGCATTGAATCCCATGTATGGATTCATGTGATCAGCATCCCCACCGATGATGAAGTTTTAAAATATATGTGAGGTTCAGTGGTGTAGAGTCCGGAGCCAACCACCAAGAAAGAATTCTTGAGACGTCTTCAGTGCAAAATGGTGGTTTATGGCTGCCGCTGCCCCCGGGGTTGTGAGGAGTGGTCCATTAGATACTTGTAAGTTGGGAGGGGGTCAGGGAGAACACCAGAGAGTCTCTAAGGAATTTTGGAAGCAAGGTTTCCAGGACCTTGAGGGACTAGCTGTTGGTTGGGAAAAGTTCATTTATTACCGTCTAATAAAACTTTAGTCATGAGACCCTTCAGATACACATATTGGTGGGCCATATGCTTGGGGATGATTGCCAGTACATATCTTGGAGTGTTTAGAGATAAAGGAAGTTTCCAAAGGAATTTTTATCTGTTAAAGTAGACTTATAGGATCCTGGTTGGGGAGTGGGGGTCAGGCTAGGATTGCCTTTTGCCCTTCGCAAAGTATTAAGGTGGAGGCAGTTGAGTCCCTAGAAAAATGTTGCTCTATTTCAAGGACTTGTCAGTGGGCTCTAGGTAGTAAGGAAATTTAATAACTTTTCTTCTGCCTGTTTCCCACATTACCAATATGCCTGCAGACTGTTTATCCCCGCAGAGCTCCCCCGTTCTGTCCCTCTCTGGCAATCGCTAATCTGTACTGTATAGTTTGGTCATTTTAAGAATGTTATATGAATGGAAATACGGCAAGTATTCAAGATTGGCTCTTTTTTCACTTTGTATAATGAATGCCCTTATACTCCCTCTAAATTTTCACGTGTCAATGAAAATTTATTTTCATTCACCGTTACGTTGTAGGGGTTCTACATCATTATTTATTAAATACCAAAATTTAACCTTTTGGATGTTAATTATAGAATTTAAGCAATGTTTGGGTGGTTTTCATAGACGGATATTCTTCGGTAAGGATATTTACTTTTCACATTTCGAATCATATAGTACTTAGAGCATGCAGTTCGTTCTCTAATTTTGGGGGGAACCTGACTTGGCCATACACCAGTTCCAAAGCATACAAGGCCTGTCTTTACAACCTTCCTAGGCAGCCTGGTAACACACACCTGCGGCGTGGACGACCCCTTTGGACCTAGTGCCGTACACGCGCCCCAGGAGTCAGAGTGGCTACCGTGTGGAAGGTGCTGGCAGCACCGTACTTAGTTGTCGAGAGACTGAAGTCTCTAGAAGGGAGAGGACCTGCCTTCTCGGGAGCCCGACTGACAGTTGTGGTAACAGAACTAGTGTTCTGCAGCTGCCACGGTAAGAGAATGCCAGCTTCTGGCTTCCCCGCTTCCAACCAGGTTTCCAAGTCAGCCCGCCGAGCTGGGGCTAAGTGGGCGTCGCTGTGCACAGGCAGCCTCCAGAGCGCTTTCCCAGGACGCGCTCTGGCTTGCCGGCAGCCTGGACATCAAGAACGAAACAGGATGACCAGGCATGAAGGCTTTGCTTTTTACTGAAGAGGTTTTTCCTACCTGAGGCCGTTTCTTTTGCCCCCCACGCCCCTTCGTTTTCTGTTCCTTTAGTGAGATCTGGTGACAGTAAACTCTGCCAGGAGTCGAAAGCTGCCTCTGGAGCCGATTTGGTGTAATCCCACGGAGATGTTTAGCCATCAGCACCGTAATTACGCGTATTCATCTCTGTCGGTGGCTGGCTCCCGGGGAAAATCTATTTTCAGGACCACGGGTTTACACTGCTAAGGGAGAGGAGGTGCAAGATCAAAGCCCTCCGGCTGGGCCCGGGGCTGGCAGAGCCTCCAGGCTTGTGGCGAGAAGTGTGGGATGGGGAATGAGCACAAAGTGGAGAATGCACTTGGCTAATGACAGAAAGAGGTTGCTTTGTTTTCAGCGTAATGGGAATTGCCCAAAGGTTGGAAAACGAGGGAGCTGCGTCTCCACACCAACGGGTGTACACTGAACGTTCGGGGCTGAGGACATGTGAGCCTGACTGTGGCTAAAGAAGGCAGGAAGAGCAGGCCGTTGCTAGCAGCAGGTGCCACAGGATGGTGTAAGGGCCTGGAAGCTTCTCAGCCCTGCGCTCTGGTTTTGGGGGTGGCAGGAGAGAGGACTTGTGTGTGAGGAGGGTCCCTTCAGCTTTGTGCCTCTGTCCAGAGCCAAACAGTGCCTTTTCCAAGTTGAATCGCTTTGTAGCTTTTCCTTGCGCTGCTCTTCGGTGCTTGTGATTCGCTAACCTGGCTCATTCTTTCATCGGGAACACAGAGTGATTCCTCTGCGGTGCACCAACGGTGGGACGCGGGGGCAGCCGCAGGGACTCGGGCGGCAGGAGGACCTGGCCTCCAGTCTCGGCTCAGCCACTTGCTAGTAATGGGACCCGACTTCTCTGTTCGAGTTGCTTTGTGTGTAAAATGGACTCAAATGTAGGGCTGCTGGAAGAACCGAATGAGTTAGCACACAGGAAGCCCGGGTCACAGGGTTAGCTCTTCCTGGTGAATAGCAGTTAGACGTGCGGGGGTGCCCTGTTTCAGCCATTAGGTCCTCGTGTTTTGTTTTCGCCCATCTCTTCGTGTTTTTGTCCGTGTCCAGAAGGGGTACCGCTAAGTTTCTCTGCCAGGCCTCTGGATTGGCCCGGCAGAAGTGTACTCAGTTCAGGAAGCCACGGTCTCCTGAGGATGTCACCCGTGGACGCAGAAATGAAACAGGCTGACATTTCCAGAGGAGTCAGTGAAAAAAAATTTTTTTTCCCGTTCGTGATTATTTCTCTTTATTCCTTTGCCTTCTTAATATTAGAGCATTAAGAGTTATTGTAGGGACTTACTAATGTCAAGTAGAAATTCAGGTTTTCTTTGGAGAAGGTACACCAATTAGCACAGAACATTTAACGTGACCTGAGACCCTGTGAGAACAGCAAGAGCGCCTCTTTACGAAAGGTTACAGCTATGTTTTGGTAAAAAGGCCTGGAGACCTTTCTGTGGTCCTTGAGGACTGTAGTCCTGGAGCCCAGGCAGAGGAGGCCTTTCCAGCGAGGCATCACCGTGGGCAGCAACCTCCCCCGCCCCTCCTGGAGCGAAGATGGGGGACACAGGCCTTCTGCTTCCCTGTCTCCTTTCCAGATTCTCTGTGACTATTTACCCTCATTTTTTCCTCCTTCCCCCCTGTTTCTAAAGGATGTGCTTCTCAGGGCACCTGCCTGGCTGAGCCGGTTAAGCATCCAATTCCATGGCTCGGGCATGATCTCAGAGTCCTGCGATCGGGCCCTGTGTTGGGCTCTTCCCTGGGCGTGAAGCCTGCTCGAGATTCTCTGTCCCTTTTTCCCCTGTGCGCACTCCTCAAGTCTTTCTCCCAGTAGGAGTGGCAGAAGCACAAGCTCTGATGTTACAAAACACGGCATCCTGGCCTGGCCATTAGCTAAGGAAAGGAACACGGGCCACTTGCTAACTCTCCATGGCCTTGCCTCGGGGTAACACTCCCCCAGCACCACGTGAAGGCCCCGGGTGCTCCTCCGCTGGCCGCTCTTCTTGATCGGGTCCTACCTAACTGCTCGTCAAGCCGGTCATCTTTGTCCTAAAAACATGTTCTCAAACTCACTCCATTTCAGTTCCAGCTTTAAGATGGAAACCCAGTTCCTTCTAGAAGTTAGACCAACACATCAGTGTGTTTAAAATCAATTTCATCATTTTCCTTTTTTGGATCTCCCTCCTCTTTGTATTGAGGGGAAAAAAATCACATTGTTCAGTGAGTTCATTCTGCTGCCTGTCAAGCCATTTTGTCTCCAAACTGGTGGAGGATTAATTCCTGCCCCAGGGCAGCGTCTCGGGGGTTAGTGCACTGGAGCGGCTGGGCATATATATTCATAGTCACCAGGGATGAATCAGGTAACGATGAAAACTTCATTTCCATGCTTTTAAAACTAAGGTATGCACTGCTCCCAACCTAATTTTTCAGAAAGAAGGATTTGTAACAGCCAACGTATGGTTGTGGCGCAGACGATGTGTCCCTACGCAGCACGGGCGAGAGGAGGCCGGGACTTCCCAAGGGCAGACGGCGGGGAGGCGGCGACGGGGCTGGCAGGTAACCCGGATCATCTAATGTTAAACATCAGAGAAACTGTAGACATGAAATAAATTAAAATGAAGCTATTCCCCTAGTGAGTGGAAGCATAATCAGAAGTCATTTCCTCTAACTTTATGAGAGGGAGCTCGTTCTGGCCAGAACAGGGGTCTGTCTCTCCAGCGGCAGCAGTCAGCTGATTAACTGGACAGTCATGGAAACGAGCAGTATAAATGAAGAGTCGAGATGCCTGAAACATTTTGATCATTTTATTTTATAATCTTCAAAATTTTCTGCCATGAGACAGGAATGCATGATAGAAATGGCTCAACATCTTCACATGAAACACTTGGATTCATTTTCATTCACAAGTTTTTCTAAAAACATCTACAGTTTCATAATCTCACCCACTTGCAATCATTATCACAGATTTAGTTGACCATTAAACAGTAGTTGCCAGCAATAGAGAGCTGGAACGCTTTCTGCGCGTTAGTAGTGTCTTTTGAAACTACCACCCAAGAGTATCACGATGATAAATCTCATTGTACACAGCAACCCCAGAGGTGACTGGTGTCCCTAGATAAACTCCCTGCTTATCATGGAGAGCTGTAGCGCCCAGGTGCTTAAAGAAATGCTTTTTCTTCTAGGACTACTTGTTCATCTCAGTATTTTTCTCGCAGGGACTAGCACAGGCTGGCCTGATATTTATTGATGCTCTCTGGAAATTATGTATAGAACATACTGAAAAAAAAAGATGGATTGCTTGGAATCTATATCTCTTCTTTTGAAGAGAACTACTTTGAGGTTTTTTTTTTTTGAACACCTGTAAACAAAAGGAAAGAGATATACATGGACATATACACAGAGATATACACTGAGTATTTTCAATGTGGCGTATATCTTCCTAGATAGATACACATAAACAGAGTGTCTACACTCACCCCTTCACACATACCCGCACCCTTACATACAGCATGTGAATATAAATGTGAGTGTCCTTGGGAGTTCACTGGAGTTTGTATATTAATTACCAAATGATGATGAGATACCTGATTTGTATTACTCCTGAGAAAATACTAGAAGGGAATGACAGTTCTGATGCACTTTGGAATGGCACAATCACGTAAACACTTGCATACTTAAGACTTCTGAACTCAAAGTTTCTAAACATGATCTAACAACAACAAAAAAAATTCAGCAAGTTAAAAAATAAATCCAAAAGTTTTTTATAATCAATGTATAAACAAATATATAGGAAATGCATATTTGTCAGTTATTATAGTAGGAAACACGTACTTAAGAAAAACAGTCATCTGACGAAAAACAAAACTATCCAATGCATAATACATGCGTTGCCCAAAATAGCAGAGGACAGCCACATCAGAACTGCAAGGCTTACAGCAACTCTACCAGAGAAAAATTACCATCTATAGCAAGTCTGTTAAGTATGCAATTTATAAAAAATTACTGTTATTCATACTTCCATAAAAAAGAATTTGTAATTTTCAGAGTCTTATCCCTCAATATAATCTGTATAAAAACTACAACTAAACTGATGAATTACAAGCACCAATTCAAACTTACTGTATTTATATTTCTCCTATTATCAAAGGAACAAATTATGAGGAAGGCTAAGCTAAAATTAGCCAAGTAATTCTTACAGTTTAGTTTTATAGGCATGCGGTTTTTCTTCTTCCATTCACTTGAATGCCAAACATTGAAAAATGTTTCAGCCAGTAAAGGAATCCTTGGAGGAATCCATTATTTTTGAGTATTAATGGTTTAATATACATTAAAAGCTCTTTAACAAACCACTGCTTTCTTAGTTCTAAGATAAAAGATTTGCACACAAGAAACGAAGGGACTCTTCCTCATGACGACTTAGAAAAGGGCAGCACCAGACTAGGCAGCACATCTGGTCATCTAGCGCTCGTGTAAGGAAACAGCGCCGGGACTCGAGGCAACCCCACTACTCGTGGCAATACTGAAGTTTTTGACTACAAAATTTCCACTAGACCTATCTCGGTAAGAGAGCATTTTTTTTTTTTTTTTTTTTTGGTTTTGTTTTTCCTCCGACTCTTCTGCATAGGGGTGAGGGGGGAAGTAGCACAGGCTGAGCCAGTAGATGAGTAACAGTGTTTGTGATGCCTCTGGTTGTTCCTGAAGAAAACTTGTTCAGATAACAAGGGGTTTATTTTAAATCCATACAACTGCTGTTTTTGTTTCCAGTATTTACATCATACCACTTACATACACGGTAATTTCTGAGACAATGTTCTGAGACAATGTTTCAGTCTTTCCTGCTATTACATTTGGTTGATTCTCAACGCGCTCCACGCTGAACCTTTAGGTGGGCGGCATTGAGAGACTGCAGCTAGGACGACTGAAAACAGATGGTGCGGAAACCCAGGCCCCCAGCAGGAGCGAGCTCCACCCTCCCCGGCCTGGTACCTGGACTCTGGCACAAGATGGCGCGCAGCTGAAGGAGCAGAGAGCGTCGCACGGCAGTCCTGCTGTTAAGTCAGGGGCGAGGGGTCCTGCTGGTCCTCGGCGAGAGCGGCTTCCCTCTGCTCCGCACACACGGGCTCACCGAGGTCTGCGCTGCCCCCCTCACTCTGCTCCTCCATGTGGTCCTCACTGGGCTCCACAGTCTGCTCCAGGCTGTTCTCCAGAAGCGGGGGAGAACGGCTTATTCTACTTTCTCCTCCGGCGGTCTCATTTAAGGGCCGGGAAGGCGGTGGTAAGGGGGCATCAGACTGCGTGACACTTTCAGTGGAAGAGATGGGGGCTTTGGTGACAGTACCATCGGCTCCAATCTCATTCTGAGGCAAAGGTAACTTTTCTACAAGCTTCCACTGAATGATGCTCATGTCTTTGCCGCCAGTTGAAATCAGGTGACTGTCATTATGAGTAAAACTGACATTGGTGACGTGGCTGCTGTGGGCGCTGTACTTGTGACTGGGAGCCTGGAAGAGACAAATCAGACCGGAAAATTAAACTCATTCTTTACATGCCCACTTACAGCCACGGAAGCCACTAGGTAAGGGAGGGACTTTAAATCCCAGCCGGAGGAAGGGAGCTACTAGTAATTTCCTTTTAATACTTATTTCTGTGGGAGAAACAAAACAGTACTTGGACATACATCTCTACAGTCAGACCATATATTTCAAAAAATAACGTAACAGTCTCTTAGTTAACTACTCTGCTGAGACGGTGGGGGGAGAGTTTGCTAGGCGGGCAGGACGGGAGGTGATTTAGGAAATGACTCCAGGAGCTTTGTAATGTTGAGCGTATGGTAACAAAATATTTTAATAGGTTTAGGAGACATTTAAATACCTGCTGAAAAATTACTGATCTGTCTCCTCTGACGGTCTTCTGGACCTCAGTGGCGAAGGAGTAAACAAGCAGTGCTGGCCCCTCGGCACCAGAGCGAGCAGTAACTACGCATCTCTTCTCAGTATCTCTTCTCATCATCGACACAAAAACATCCCCAGACAAAAGGTCCTACAACACTGGTTTTTATTAAGTTGATTTTACCTTTGCTTTGGAGCAGGGATACTGAAACAGATGAACTTTGCAGAAGTCATCGGCAACAGCGATCACCTTCCTGTTGTGGGATCGCACCAGTGCATTGATATCGGTCCCATCGGATCCTTCTGGCCAGACACCTTTGATATGGAAACATGGGGGTGTAAAAAATTAGTCTAAAATATAACTGCGATGCCACAGGGGTTTATTTTAGAATTTTAAACTTAGCTGCTTACGTTTCCCTTACAAATTTCTTAGTGGCTCAATGCGTCAAAGGATGAAGTTTTACCTAAAATCTAACAAAATTCAGTGGAAACAGCCTCCAGATGGAAAATTTAAAGACACAAAAATACTAGTAACCAGCAGGTGGTGCTAACAAATAGTTTAGCTTAATTCACCTCAGCAAATAAGCTCTTCCTTTTTAAAGTTTCTAGTTGGAGGGGAAATTCTGTTCCTTGTAATAACAAGGTGCAGAAAAAGCTACAGCTCTAGTTCTTCAAAGTGGACCCTGGGGAAGCTGGGTAAAGTGCACACTCTCTCTGCTGCTCTCTTCAGGCAGGTACTTCACAGAAAACCTCCCGAATTCTTATCTTAGTGGAAATGCATAGGCCATGCACTAGTCTACTGTGCTATCCCAAAGAATTTTCATACAACTATTTATTATTTATATCCAGAGACATAACAAATTTAATTATTCTGAATCATTACAAGGCACCGGTGATAATGTTCAACATAATTAGCACAAAACCTTATTAAGACTAGATGGAAATTATGGAATACAGAAGGGCTGAGATTTGGCCGCCTGTGGTTCAGTGCTATCCTGGAGAACAAAGGAGTTTTTGGTAAATTCGCTAAAACACATCAAAACATTTCTTAACTGATATCTCTTAAATAAATATTACCAGCTATTGGCTATTGTTTCAGTCTCACCTAGAAAAACAAAATTGCATATGGATGAGTCAGAGTTAGTTTTTAATTTGCTGGCCCGGCACTCTGCTCTATCTTTACAGCAGTTGTGTTTAGCACAGGACCTATAGTGGATTATTTGTCTACACAGCATAAAGAACTGTTGTGATCTGCGATCAGGGTGGAGGAGAGAGCCCCACTGTCAGAAGGCAGAGATGTCGAAAAGTACTAATATCCTAGACATTGTTTTAGGTACTGATGTCCCCCTCGTATCCAGTATTCTAATTACTGAGTAGAACATCTCTTTTTTGTTCTTTGCAGACAAGGCTTTATTATCTTAACTTTTCTATTTGTCTTGTAACTTTTTCAGAAGCCGACCCCCAGATTGGGAAAGACTTAGAAAACTGTTGCAGGAAAGATTTTGAGAAATACCTAAAACATCAGATTAGGAATGATTTCCAAATTTTATCTTTAAATAATGTCTACTAAAAATGCCTTTGTATTTCAACAAATGGTGCTGGGACACCCGGACCGTCACGTGCAAGAGTCAGAACTGCTGACAAGGATGTGGGGAAACGGAACCCTTGTAAGTCATTCTGGTGGGAATGTAAATAGTGCAGCCACTTGGGAAAAGTCTGGCAGTTCTTCAAAAGCTTAAACACAAGGTTACCATTGGACTCTGGAATTCCACTCCTAGGTATATTTCAAGGGAAATGAAAACATGGCTATAGAAAAACTTGCACTTGCTTGTTCAAAGCAGCATTATTTATACAGGCTGAAAAGTAGAAACGACCTAAGTGTCAACTGGTAACGGATAAACAAAATGTGGTATATACACACAAGGGAGTAGTACTCAGCCCTGAAAGAAAGTGCTGATACATGCTACCATGTGGATGAGTCTTGAAGACATTCTACATGAAAGTCCAGAATAAGCAAGTTATTAAGAGAAAGAAAGGAGATTAGTGGCTGGCGGGTATAGGGGGAGGGCGGGGTGGGGAGTGACTGCTAATGGGTAGGAGGTTTCTGATGGGGGTGATGAAAATGTTCTCGAATTAATGACAGCGATGGTGGCCACACTACAGTTCGAAAACCACTGTACTGTTCTTTAAGTAGGCGAAATTATGTAGTATGCTCAATAAAGCTATTTAAAAAATGTCTTTACAAATTAAAATACTTCAGTTTTCACCTGGAGGAAAAAAATGGGAAGGCAATCTGCGCTATTTGTATTTCTTTCAAGTGTCTTTTGTTACTTATTGAGGACCAAAAAAGTCTGCTGGACTTCGAAGAGAACTTCATACTGGTTCGATCCTAATACACTTAATTTTCCAAATCTGACATTAATAGTAATAACACTGAAGAACACACGCAGGCTCTTTTTCATTTAGAAATTTAAGCAAGTAATTACTATGTACAAGAACCCCACAGACCATCTTTTCCCATCAGGTGTCACGTTCTTACCAAAGACTTGAAAGCCTAGTACGCAGGTATATGTTGTCCAATCGGTGTCCTTACAATCTGATCGATTCCTGATTAGTTTGCAGCCACTTGTGATGTCCCCTTTAAATTCAGAAACAGGAAATATAGTCATGGTGCCTGTGTATAAATGTATTTGAAAGTGCATCTTGATTCAAACTAGCTATGTTTATTTGTATTTATAATCCATACACTGAAAAACATTGATTCATTTAAAAAGGAAAAAAAAGTTCCCTTTAACAGGGTTTATAAAACTGAAATTGTTCTTTAAAAAGCACAAATGCCCATGTATTATATACTCTTTCCACTCTCCAGGAAAAGTTAAACACGAAGCCATATTAGAGCAGCACTCCTCCCTGTGTAATTTCTTAGGACTACATGTCTACCTATGTCATTTGTTAGTTTCTTGGTGAAGTGAGCCACATCTGAGATTTTCCCTTCTTAGCTCAGGGGAATATACTGTCACGATCATTCATACTTACAGTACAGTATCTCGTAGTCGCCTGAGTTAGACATTATATACTTGTTGTCTGGGGACCAGTCGAGGTGTGTGATGTAGCTGGAGTGTCCCTAGGGAAGAGCAGATCAACTCTTAGAAAGCATTTAGCGTTTTGAATAATCAGTAGTTTAGCAGCCAACAGATTTTCTGAGTAGCCATTCATCTGGAATTCCTAATGTATCCAGAGGAGTATCACAGCTTCTAGAACTGACCAGGGCTCACAGCAGGTGTTTAGTTCTTTTGCACCCTATCTTGTTGGGAACCGAAGATGCAGGTATGCAAAGATACCAAGTGATACACGAAGAGTTTGAGGAGAATTCTGGAATGGGGGTGCCTAGGTGGCTCAGTTGGTCGAGCATCGGGACTCTTGATTTTGGCTCAGGTCACAATGTCAGAGTCATGGGATCAAGCCCTGCGTCGGGCTCTGTGCTCAGTGTGGAGTCTGCTTGTCCCTCTCTCTCTGTCCCTCCCCCTGTTCTCGCGTTCTCTCTCTAAAATAAAAAAATAAAATCTTAACAGAAACAGAACTCTGGAACAGAAGAGATCTCACTACAGTGGACACGTGAAGCACCTGGAACTTGGGAGGGTCCTGCTGGCCTTTCCGCCCAGACAGTAGCAACAAGCACCTATTACTGTGTCGGACTTCGAAGAAAGGCTTGTGCCTTAAAGAACACTTCATAGATCACCTACCCTCGGGCCTTTTTTCAAGTCACTGGTGTCTCCTTTAGAAGGACTCAGTTTTCGAGAATGAAGTAAGGGTTCCAGGTTGGTCACACACAGTATAGGTTTCCTGGGCTGCTGCTTGGCATCCACGGTACACCCCAGAGGCTGGGGGACATGGCACACATACATGGGCACGGGGAGGTCTCCTAGAAAAACTCTTCTCCAAAGAATGTTTCTGGGGAAAAGTCACCCAATATGTACTCCTTCAGAACAGCTGGATCCTATATGACCCATCTGATTCATTAAAACAAACATTCCTTAAACAGGAGACATGATCTTTTTCTGCTCTAGTTTTTACTAACACTGTGGGAATTAAGACCAAAAAAACTACCAAATGCTATATTTTGTTGCCTTTCTATGTAAGCATTTGATGGTTTCTAAGGTAAATCACAACACAGGTCTTAATAATGGTGGCACAATGAGACTCAAAAGCACTTTTATCTCCTATAGTCTGTGTTAAAGCATATTTAATTTCTATTGTATTTTTTGAATTACTAGCTTTTTGCACACTTTTAAATTAAAAAATTCAAAGTACAAAAAAAAATTCAAAGTACATTAGGTGCAGTTTCTAATGATTCACACAAAGTATTCTAATTATTATCGTTCTGAAGTCTAACAACACGTCTCTGGAGCTATGGTCTTCCCCACAGTACTGTATGGCAAATATATTTATACATTTAAATAAATTAACATGCTGTAAATTTGAGCATTGTGAAGCTCCTGAAATCACCAAGTTTAGGAGGTATACTGGAAAACAGGTTGGGAATCACTTGCTAGGCAAAATGGAGACCTACCAACTTCACAAGAAATCAAGTTTCAAAGCCAGAAGGACACATATGGTTATTGGATATTTTCTGAATCTGGCAAGAGGATAAGGTTCACATAAATCCTTTTCGTGGTACACACGAGTCTGATGATGCCTGGCTCTGGCATTAGAAGCCATGCCTCTCAGATAAGAAAACTGCTGGCTGCATGCATGACGGATATTAACAGATTAATCAGGCAAAGTGCCGTCCTGCAAAAAGCATTCACACTAATGTATAAATATTTAAAAATACCATCTGGAGGGGCGCCTGGGTGGCTCAGTGGGTTAAAGCCTCTGCCTTCGGCTCAGGTCATGATCTCAGGGTCCTGGGATTGAGCCCCACATCGGGCTCTCTGCTCAGCGGGGAGCCTGCTTCCTCCTCTCTCTCTGCCTGCCTCTCTGCCTACTTGTGATCTCTCTCCCTCTGTCAAATAAATAAAATCTTTAAAAAAAAATACCATCTGGAACTCTGTGAAAAGGCTTTAATAATAATATTTAGAAGAGCATCGGAAGCATTATATGTATACATAATATTCATGTAGTTCCATCTGTATTGGACACAGAACATATTTAGAAGGTAAATGAGTATAAAGTATTCTCAGAAAAGGACTCCTGAGTAGAAAAAAAAATACCCAATATAGAAAAGACCTTGGGGAAGTTACCAATTCATACTGAAAAACGAACTGAGTATTTTTCCCCTGGTATGGATTCCAATAAATAAGCGAAGAGAAGATTAAATGTAACTATTTGGGGTCTTACCTTCCCAGACATCACCCTGGAGTGTCCTTGCCCTGGCCAACTCACAGGCCACGGAAGGTACGTGCACCGCGTGAGGGAAGGTAGCCTCACACTCTACCCCAAGGGCACGGACACAGTTGGGAGCAAAATCTAGTATACTGCCTTGAAAAGAAACAGTAAAGTACTCTAAGCTGGTACTTTTGTTACTATTATTAAATAACCATAGTAATAGATAGAGCCCAAAAATACAATGAAAAAAAAATCAAGTATTTTAGCTAAATCTTTGTCAACTAGAGGATCATCTACATCAGTGGTTTGCAGCCCTGGTTATTTATTAAAATTACATGAAGAGTTTTTTTTTTTAAAGTACCAAGACCTAGAGTTAGGGATCTAACCTTTCCCCTAAGTGGGTATTCAGGTGTGACTCCCCCACCCCCTACCATCCAGAGCAGTGCTGTCCAGTCGAACTTTCTGTAGTAATTAAAGTGTTGTGTATATATACAGTCCAATCCAGTAGCAAGCAGCCGCCTGTGGCTTCTGAGTACTTGAAATGTGGCTAGTGCTCCCAGGGAACTGGGCTGTACTTAATTTCGTGAACAGAAAGTTCGTGTTAGTAGCTGTGATGCTAGAAAACGCAGGTAGAGAACAGTCCATTCATACTCTACTGATTTGAAATGCCTCTTTTATTACCTAGATTTCCATACAAACAGATCTGTTTCTGGACTCTCTTCTGTTCAATTAGTCTATCTGCCTATTTCTAGCCAACTGTGATAGTTTTGTGGGATGTGGAAAATTTCAGATGAACTTTAGAACCATTTTATCAATGTTGAAAATTTAAGACTGCATCAAATTTAGAGAGGAATTTGTGGAGAACAGATATTTTTTTATCAAGTTTTTTAATCTAAAAACACATTATGTCTCTATTTTTTCAGTTCTTTTTTTTCAGCCATGTTTCCTGTGCTTTACTTGCTAGGTTTATTCTCAAAACTTCTACAGTTTTTGTTGCTTTGGAGAACAGGATTTTTTTCCCCTGCAATCACGTTTCTTTTTAAAAAAAATTTACTGATTTATGAGAGAGAGAGAGAGCGCACAGAAGCAGCGGGAGGGAGAGGCACAGGGAGAGGCAGGCTCCCCACTGAGCAGGCAGTCTGGCCTGGGGCTTATCCCAGGACCCCAGGACCCCAAGACCATGATCTGAGCCGGAGGACAGACACTTAACCTACTGGGCCATCCGGGCGCCCCCCCCCCCCCCATCAAGTTTCTGATGCGCTTTTGCTAGTTCAAGGGAAAGCTGTTGTTGTTGTTGTTTTAAATAGACATATATTTTTATATTTAAGTAATCTCTACATGCCTAGTGGAGCTCAAACTCAACAACCCCCAGGTCAAGAGTGGCATTCTCTTTCAAAGGAGCCAGCCAGGTGCCCCCAGGGCGAGCTATTCTTTAGTGTACTGAATTGCTGTCTATTCAATCCACATTCCGCCCCCTTCTGGGAAGGACCCAGCTCAAACACTGGATTTCCCAGCCCCTTCTGCAGCTAGGGGTGCCAGAAATCACTGAGTGGGGCTTCCACGGAAACTTTCAGAGAACAGACTTAGGAGGAGGAGTACCTTTCCTCGCTCTGATCCTTTCCTCCTGCAACTAGAATCTGATAACCGGAGAATGACAGAATATCAAGAAAGAAAGATTTTGAGTCTCTGATGACTTCTGCTGAAATGAGAACTCATCCCTCATTTTTTAAGTCACCAGGTACTGCATATATCCTGTTACAGTAACAATGAATCTTAATGCCTTACTGAAATACTGGATTAGTCTTATGGATTAGTTTTCTTAAGAGATTTCTAAGCAGACAGTTTAAGACTTTTTTATTCTTCTCTTTTTGATGTATATTTTCAATTACCAAAATCCTGGCAAAAAGGACACTTACTTTTACCAGCACTTACTTCCTATCCTAACGGACTCTATGAAACAGTACATCACTGCAACTTCAATATACTTCGTTTTCTATGCTACCATCTCAGAGCAGTGGTGTTAAAAGGAACCTAGGAATTCGAGTCAAAGAGAAAGCCAGTATGGTGGCACTCAGGTGTAGAATAAAATCACCTTAATCCTACTGCAAGTAGTAGAGTGGAAACTTGAGGTCAATTAGAACACAAACTCTTTCAAGGAAAATATACAATTATCCATAAGTAGAAAACTCTTCTTGAACTTTCTAGATTCATATTAAATGCTGAAAAGCACCCCTAAGTACAACTCGGGGCTCATCTAGTTACTGAGAACAATGCTGCTGCTGCTGGCATCCAACACAGCAGAGAACGTTCTATGAACAGTATATACATGGTCAACTCTGAATCTCCCAGCAGCCTGCATGAGGGTGCCCACTTAGCAGATGAGCAAGTCCAGGGGGCAGAGAGAGGTTTCCTAACTTTTCCAAGGTCACATCATAAAGACATGGTAGAGCCAGAGTTTCAGCCCAGGTCAGAGAGCACAGCATGCTCATCTTTTACTCATTTCTCTAACACTGAAGATGAGCAGAAAGTAATTTCAAAGTAGAATTTTAAGAAAAGGAATTTACAAGTAACTAAGGACTTTTTCAGTACATTTTCAAAATAGCACAGGAAAAGCTGAGATAAAGAAACACCGTTTCTTTTCTTGGAAAAAAACAAGACTATAAAACTTCACAATCCTCAACTCACATTACCCAAGGATATTTCAGATAACCAACCTGTAGTCTTCAAATTCTTTTTAGCTATAAAATCTTTCTTACACATTAACTATTATAAGAAAAGCCCAATACGCAAAGCCAAGAAAATCATATCCAGAACCAGCCCTGCCTAGCCCCACCCCCCAACGTAAGGGCTTTGCAGGAGACAAGTTAAAAAGCTCCAGAATCCGAAGCCTTTTTTATAAACTTTTCTATAGAAGCTGTTACAATATCAAACTGCTTAGGGATGCTTGGGAGGCTCAGTCACTTAGGCATCAGACTCCTGGTTTTAGCTCAGTTCATGATCTCATAGTCATGTGATGAAGCCTGGCTCTATGCTCAGCACGAGTCCGCTTGAGATTCTCTCTCCCTCTGCCCCTCCCTTCGCTGCACGCACCTGCAAGTGCGCACGTGCTCTCTCTCTCAAAAAGAACTAAATCAAATTGCTTACACAGTCAACACATGATACAACCAGGAACCCCTGAGTCCTACAGTTTAATCACACCACTTTTTCTAATATGTCCTAAACACTAAGAGGATGGATATTTTCATGGGACGTAAAAGAAAGAAAAAAGGTTATTTTAAATTATATCATCTAATTAAGAGGCAGAAAACGCCACAGAACTGGTGAAGTAGGCTGGGGTGTGTGCTGGAGGGAATGCAGAGAGCCCCGGGGCAGCCCCTAGACGGCGCTCCCAGGGGCAAACACGGAAAGTGAGAGGGTAGAGACAGGTGACAGAAGAGAAAATGAAAGGCTGCCACAGATGAACAGTAAAGAGGGATGACTCCATTCTCTTCCTCTCCATCCCTCAGCCCACCCAGAGAGGTCAGGCTCATGAGGAGATTACTTCTTGGAAGATCACTGGGGTTCCTTCAAAGAGCAGGTTGGGGACCATGTGAAGTAAACAAACTCAAGGTGTTTGAGGTTGCTACATAATAGCAAGTAAATTCAATGAATGGAAGAGCAAGTTTCGTGTGTTTATGGAAACTGCAGTAGAAGTTCCCCAGGAACCTCTGAGAGTTAAACTTGACAATCAACATAGAATAAGTCAAAGCAGAAAAAGACCAAGAAGTAAGAGTCATCATAGGTCCACGGCTGGCAAGGATAGAGTACAACCTGACTACACGTTATAAATCTATCCCAAAAAGTGTTATTCAGGTAGGTGGTCACCAAGGAGTCACAGAGGCGAAAGCGGACAGTACCCCCCTAATGTCCAGGATAGAGGGACCTGAAGACCAGTTCCAGTGGCAGTACTGACTACTGGGGATGTAGGTGCCAAGCTTGCTCACCTCCTGAGTATACTCTGGTTTCACATGCATATTTTTGCCTGAACGGAAGTACTGGCTGGAAGACGGGCATGTCCTGTCCCCTTGGCATTTCTGTACCTTGTTTTAAATGAATGAACTAGCATTCTGATTCTGAGTTGTTTCCTGAGGCTTGCTTATACAGAGACAATCTGGCCAGAAGAAACTAGGATTCAGTCCCTTACCAGTTACAGCTTTTAGAAATTGGTATTTTATAAAACTGCTTTGGAGAACTTGCATGATGTAAGTCCATTTCTCTAAAATGGATCCTGTTTTCTTTCTTAGCTTATGACTGTGAACGAGGTCTTGGCCCGTAGTAAACTCGTCAAGCATGCCTTGCTTGTTTGTTTTCCTTGGGTACTAGTCATCTTCTCAACTGACATTTGCACATAAAATGATGCCACAAAGAGGGACAGGCTCCAACTGCTTGGTTAATCTATTAATGGGACATTCTCTACAGTTCTAAATATGCTTCTGCAGCTATGGTGGTTACTTAAATATTGACTAGTACTAGTACAAGAAATAAAATAGAAAACAGCATTTGTATTTGCAACTCTGAGAGTAGTTCCTAATATTCACAACAATCCTACATAGTAGGAACTGTTATAAGGACCAATTTTAAGATAATAAAATTAAGACTCAAAGAAGTTAACTAACTTGCCTAAAGTCTCAATCTAGTAAGTGGCAAAACCAGCATTAGCTCCATTCTGTCTGAACTATACCCTAGCTGACAAAAGATAAAAGCAGTGAACATGAAACTGTAAGACCAGCTGGTGGAAGCAGACAGCAAGGAGAAGTGACAGCTGGAAGCAGAGCACAGAACATTAGATAATTCGAAAAGCAGAGTAGCTTGAGCCTTTCATTATAGCCTCCAACAGTACTATTAACAGTTCCTAAGGATATCTCAAAATAATACTTTCAAATGCCTTAAAGATAAAAGCTGCCTAATTGGAGAAGGCCGAGTCTCATGCAATTGATAAGCTTGCCATTTCTCAACGCTTCCGAGGTCATTCTCATTATCTAGTGTCATACACTGCGGTTTCCTTTCTGGATCAGTTGTACTAGAAGAGCACAGGACAATGAGATACATACAGAAAAATAAATCTGAGGCATTAACATTACACTGGAAAGTCTGCTCTACTAAAAGAAGAGGGTTCAGCCCTGGATTTGCCACTACGTCAAGATGTAACCGAGGACAGTCCTTTATCTTGTCTGAAAGTCAGTCTCTACATCGGTAAAATAAGAGCTGAGCCAAGTGTGTGCTACAGAGTGAAATTTATGATTCTACAAGATTAAATTCTGATATATTCTTGTTTATTAAGACATGAACTTTTTTTTAAAAGGTTGAGGTAAAAAAATTAAGAAAAACTTGGTGTCTGGTAGGGTAAACTTCAGTAACCTGAAAATTCCTTTCAGTGGAACATTTCATTTGCTCGTGTGGTTATAATGAGGCATTACTGCACTATTCCATATCACAAATATGATAATCAATTAAAAGAGATTTTAACAAATTAATGGGTAATGATTCATAATTGTTATCAAGGCAAAAAAATTGCTCTGGACAAATTCTAAAACTTTGATGTTGCTTGTAGATCAGTTTATAGGCTGGTTGAAGTCTATGGTACAAAATATGTGTGCACAAAGTAAATAAACAAGTCTCTTCTTTGAATAGTAAATGGCCTGGGTTTCGCTCATGTATATGTTTCTAAAAATTAATTCTTTTATTTATCCCAAAACTATTTTGTGATCTGTGCCGCCACTAGCCACTATTTCATCAAGTAATTTTCTAAACCTTTCCTAACATACACACCAAGCTACTTCATTTTTATAAAAATAATAGTTAACAATACTGAGTACCTATTATTTGTCCAGCACTATTCAAAGTATTTTATATGCATTAATTTATTTTAATCCAGTGAAGAAGAAACTGCTGTTATACTCATTTATAGATGAGAGAACTGAAACAGAGATTTAAGTAACTTGCCCAAGGTCACACTAGCTTGTAAATGGTGAAATAAGAATTCAAATCCAAGTAGTCTGATCCCAAGTCGGTGCTCTTAACCACTACGCATATTGCCTGCCTTTCTTGTCCTGCCCTCAGCTCAAATATATGCTTTTTGAGGACAAGGAATAAATATTTCATATATTCCTGGTCTCTAGAACATTTCTCAAGTTAGAAGAATGCCCTGCCATACGGTAAGTACTTAGTACGTCTACAGAATTGAATCAAGTTTACCTTACAATGATAACAAAGTCAATCAGCACAACAAATTCAAGGAAATTTGCTTCTGCTAACTCTCTTAATGCAGACAGATCTCTGTATAAATTACGTTACTTTTAGTGGTAAAAAAGGTGATACAGGGAACTGCAGGGTATTGGCGGTGGAACAGGAATGTGGGACACTGGGATTAAAAGTGAGATACCCTTTCATTTCTGACTCACTTTCAATTTTCAAAAAGTGTTATTCTAAGGGTTTCCTATGGAAACAGCTTTGATTTAAGACACTGCCTTAAAACTAGTCAGAAACAGATATTAAACTCTCATCCAAAGAAGAAACACTTCTAAAACACACAGGGAACTGCAAAATTCTGCTGTTAAAATAACCTGTTTTCAAAGAGATTAAAAGCAGTTAAGGGATAGTAAACAATGGATACATCAATGTAAAAATTTAACTTATTACAAGGAAAATTTTCCAACAATTTTATAGCTTATTTTACTTCAACTACTTACAGTGCACTTTCCATGTCTGCTGTATTTTCTTCCATTTTCTGAGACTACATAGAGGTAAATAAAGTTGTCATGAGATCCTACAGCCAGGAGGGTGCCATCTAGAATGAGAAAGGAAAAAGTATTAACTAGAGAAATGTATTGACAGATGTGCTGCTATTTTACCGGACCTGTACTAAATGAATGGTATTTTACAAATGTTGTTAAATCTCACCAATTTAACTGCTATTTGTTTTTGTTTGGTTTTTTTTGGAGGCAAACCACAAAAGACTCATTATTTTTTTTAACATATAATTATTTATTTCAGGGGTACAGAGGTCTGTGATTCATCAGTCTTACATAATTCACCATAGCACATACCCTCCCCAATGTCCATCACCAAGCTACCCCATCCTTCCCACCCCTCTCCTCTCCAGCAACCCTCAATTTGTTTCCTAAGATTAAGAATCCCTTATGGTTTGTCTCCTGTGGTTTAGTTTTGTTTAATTTTCCCCTCCCTTCCCCTATGATCTTCTGTCTTGTTTCTCATATTCCTCATATCAGTGAGATCATATGATAATTGTCTTTTGTTATTTGGTATTTGATGAATGAATCCTTCCATCACTAAGCACACTTGAAAAACATGGCCATCTAACCCAGTCATTTCTTGGAGATACTCACAGGTTGTGGACTCTAGGCTCATCTCCTTCTAGTTAGCTACAAACTGGCTCCAGGGAAGTTAATGTGCTCTTATGGGTCTAAGTACACAGTACTCCTGAGCTGAGTGTTCCATTGCTCATTTCAGCTGAGCGCATATGACTCTCCAACTTGGGAAGGGACTATGTTCTCTTCTTTTATGGTCTCTTCTATTGTTCTTACCACGGAACAGACGGTCAATAAAGTCCAACTGATCTTTGGATTTTAATTGCTACGCTTGTAGTAATTTGCTAGGACAGCACTAAAAAAGCCAAGCCAAACAGAAAACGTTTGCTGCTTTAAGATAACTTGGCAGGCTCATTACAGCCTGAGCAAATACTCTTCCTTCCATGTTTAACTCACAGAACAGTATTCTGTGCTTCCTTTTAAACTCAGAAGCAATCAAAAAGAGCCTTTGATTCCCACACTAACCACTGGAATATATTTTCAAATATAAGCAAATGTCGCTCACACTAACTCCAGGGAAGAATGACATGAATGAAAACCATATTAATAATGGGAAAAGGGAATGGGAATATTATGGAAACATAATTAAGATTTTGAATAAAGTATAAAGAATTATTCAGACAAGACCAAATGAATTCATTGAATTCTTATGAGTTGCTGAGTATTTTATCTAAGTAGCAAAATTAATCATGACTATGTAGCCAGTAATACAACTAGATTCTAAAGAACCTGAACAGCCTATAATAGTGTATATTTTGAATATTACTATAATTTATATCTTCTCACATATAAAAGATTGGTAAATAGATGTAGCATTCGCCCTAATACCTATTCAAAATCCTAAGTATGTGTAATTCCCCCCAAATGCAATTTGACTATATTCTGCTTTCAACTGCAAATGTAGTTGTAACTATTCATTCTAAATTTGCTTGATGATTTAGAATGTTGTTTAACATTAAAAGATCTTTTGCAGTTTCCTGCAAAAGAATTTAATCTGATGTTGGAGGAAACATATTCAATAGTTAACAAGTTTAGAGAGTAAAGAAAAAAGTAGTCAGCTTTAGTGGAAGTGAAAACATGCACTGACAGACAGATGCTGCGAATGCCAGGATGGGGGTAAATCCGCCTACCTACTGAGTAGCGCATCACAGAGAGCTGTTCATTCCCATCTGTGTGGATAGAAACTAGATCTCTGGTTTCTGCATCCAGAACAAACCACCTGTTAAGAAGTAAAAATCAAAATTTTTTCAGATATTAGCACTTAAAAAAAAGGATTGCTGACTTGTTCTCCCTTTTAAAAAAACTCAACAAATTTTAATAATGCCCTTAAGTATCACGTTTCCATCATCCATTGAAGGATAAATTTTGCAAAATGTTGCTAAATACAATGTATATATATGGGCCTAGGCATGTTCTCATTTCTATTTAGTTATTCACTCAATGCCAACTGGGTCTCTTTGCTAGGTAGCATCTAAACAGAAAGTTAAGATCATAGGATCAGTGTAGAAATTAAACTAGAGATGGGGAAAAAGAAATGAGTCAACTGAAACAAAGGACAATGAAGGGTCATTCTCAGTGATGGTTGACCATAAACAATAGAGGTCATGGAAGGTAAATGAACAATAGAAGACACAGAAAAACCTTTAGGAAGGACGTAGGATAGGATGAGCTGGACACTGAGGGAACAGACGGTTCAGTGGCAGGAGGAACAGCTACACAGCTAGGGAGATGGGAAGGAGCACAGACAGAATAAAGGTGGGAGGGGAAAGCAGAGGGCCCTTCATTTAGTGTGATTTCAAAGGAACCAGCAGGGGGCGCTCTGCCCCTCCAATACCTCTGCATGTGCACACATGTGCTCTGAATTCCTTCAAAGATAGTTTCTTGTTCACATTTACAGGAAAAGTAAAAATGTAAAGGCCTTCTGAGAGGTAAAATAATGGTTAAATTTAACTACATAATAAATGACTTATCAAATCTTTTTATAAGAGCACTTGAAGGGGTGCCTAAGTGGTGCAGTTGGTTAAGCCCTGGACTCCTGGTTTTGGCTCAGGTCCTGATCTCCCGGTTGAGAGATGGAGCCCCACTTTGGATTCCCTGTTCAGCACTGGGTTCCCTGCTCAGCATGGAGTTTGCTTAACACTCTCTCTCCCTCTCCCTTTGCCCACCGCCTCCCCCTGCCCGCTGTGCTCATTTGCTCTAAAATAAGTCTTTTTTTTTTTAAAGGGCACTTGAAGGGAAGGATGGTGCTTCAGAAAAGCATGGGAAAATATGAGGTATAAAGCAAAGACTGGCAACTGAGGACAACTAGAGACTGAATAAGTGAGAAAAAGGCAGGTTATAAAAACCATACCTAGCTGCTTCGAGGAGTTTAGAGTTAGGCATGGCCTGGCTCAGATCAGTCACTAAATAAATACTTGGAGAATGAATAAACAAATATAATTAAGTCTTGAACATGACAAAAGCCAAGTTTTAGGAAGAATTATTATTTTAAAAAGATTTTTTTTATTTGACAGAGAGAGACACAGCGAGAGAGGGAACACAAGCCAAGGGAGATGGAGAGACAGAAGCAGGCTCCCCACTGAGCAGGAAGCCCGATGCAGGGCTTGATCCCAGGACCCTGGGATCATGACCTGAGTCGAAGGCAGATGCATGATAACTGAGCCACCCGGGCGCCCTTAGTAAGAATTATTTAATAGTGCAGTGTGTAGGAAGAAATGTTTGGTGTGGCGAGAACAGGACAAGACTAGCAAGTTTTGTTTTTAAGATGGAGAAAAACCCACCACTAAAATAAGCTAATGACGAAATCATAATGACAGTTCCTTATAATTTTGAAGCTTTAAAACTAATACCTAGAAAGAGATAGTTCCCCTTCAAATTAAAAGAAATATTATTTAGGAGAGAGAAAATGGCATGAAAGAATTAAAAAAAAAAAGTTTAGTGATGTTGCTTAATATGCCTTAGTGCATGCAAGGTAGAAGATGAAAGACTAAAAGATGCCAACCCTTACAACCTATCAGTGAAATCCCTCTCTAATTAAAAACATTCATGAGTGAGTTTGTTAGCTATAGGTTGAAACTTCTAGGTAGCTAGTCTAATTCATGAATTCTGTCTTCTACGTTGGTACAAGAGAGGGCTTCTATGTGAATACTTGAGGTAAGGCCAATAGTAGGAAACTGGCACTCTGAAGCTCTTTGCTGCATGTGTAGTGATCATTTCCATTTCACAAAATATGTTACTTTATTGCAACTAGACATCACTCACAGATTACAGGCTTCTTCTGAGACTGTAATTTACTGATTGATTTTTATGGTTACCATTGTTAAAACTCCTCTGAGCCAAGAAAACCAAAGCTGATGCCAAGTGAACTGCCTTTTCAGAATAAGGGTACAAAATATTCCAATCCAGACTGATCAGAAAGACCTAAAGAACAACGAGATACAGTGCCACTCCGTAGGTATCAGAGGTCAAGTTTTTAATGAATTTATGGAAACTTTATTATCTTAGGCATTTGAAAAATTACCATTTTTTATCTGGAGAGCCCAACTACTGTTCCCCCCGACCCCAAACTACTGTTTTAAGACTGTTTCTAAGTCAATTTAATCTTCCTAGGAAAACTACAAATAATTTTCTCTTTTTGGAAATTCTCTTAAAAAAACAAAACCCACAATAAACCCCAGAATGTCTTAGTGTAACATGTAGAAACCTAAAACTCTGAATCATTGACTGATTAGAGATGGTAGTTATAAAAAAAAAACCAAACCCTCCAAAAACCAAACGTGCCTACTTTTTCTATTTCTTTAATTATATATCAGGTTAATTAACCTACTTTAATCAAGTAGTTTTTAGTAATAATTCAGTAACTTTTTTATAAAAAGTACTTAACTTCCATAGGGACCCCAGCAATAATTTTAAAGTTCCCACTCTTTCCACTGTAGGAATGAAGTTCTAGCTTCCGAAAAGACTTTTGGGCTCAGGACCTCTGTCTCTAACAAATGTCTGGAGAAGACAACAAATCCTCTAGCAAAGGGCATTTTCGAGAAATATTTAAGTTTCACGGTGTTGAACTGTATTCTTATTTCAGTCCAGAGTATATACATTGGAACGAAGCTTCTGCTTTAAGATACACTGAATCATTATCAGGCTTTATATGGCCTAAAGGACCTAATGCATCCTTCTAAATGTAACTGCTCAGTAACAAAGAGGGGAAATCTTTGGTGATATATTTAAATTACTCTGACTTGTGGGTCATGTACCAAAGCCTAGTACCATCATTTATCTTGACTTTCTAAAAAAGACACTATATTGATTACTTTGGTGGCAAGAAAAGAATCAAGATTTTAGAGATGGAAAGTATGATATTTTAAAGTCCCTAAGTAAATATATATATATTATATATATATATTTTATAAATATATATTTTTATAAATATATTATATATTTATAAATATATGTATTACTTAACTTATTATATATATATATATATATATATATATATATAATGAGTTAAAAATATTCATTATAATATAAAGTGTGTCCTCTGGGTGGCAGGTTGTAACACAACCCCCACTTGCCCTGTGCCATCCCCCTTCTTCTTTATGATCTTCTACTTAAAAGAACAGGAATAATTTATATATCAGAAAAATGTAAAGTCAAAATAGGGGAAAGAGAAAACAACAAAATGCTTTGATTTCAAAACATCTGACCAGTCATTAACTACGTAGTTAGTTCAGAGAGCTTCAGACCCTTGTGCTTTTCACTAATATCGCACAAGGGAAGGGTATGATTCCATAGAAAGTGCTCATCCTAGGTCTTGGAGATACATTAATACTTAGGGATCCAGAGGAAAAAGGAGTTAGCCAAGGAGGCAGAAGAGTTTATAATCTAACTGAGGAGAGAGTGACTTCATAAAGTGGTAAACAGTTCCAAGTAATATGAATTATACAAGTTATAAGGATTATGAAGTCTCAGAGCAGGGAGTAATCACAGAGGAGATGGGTGGTCTAGGATTTCATCACATCGAATGTGGCAAGAAATAAACAGGTAGAGAGCAATAGACACGAAACTACAAAAAGGGTTGGCCTATATATAAAGAATAAGAACTTGACCATTCTAGCTGGAGAGGTGAGGGAAAGATTTGTAATGAGCTCTTTAAAGGCCAGGCGACCAAGTTTGGATTCCACTGTTTAGGTATCAAGAAGAATTTAGTAATGTGCTAATCCAGTTAGCTCATAGTTTCCCACATTTGCTCAATCTATTCCTCTTGCTTAATATGAACTCCTGACTCTTCACTGCTTCTTCAAAATCCAAGAACTTCAAGGCAGGACCAATCCCCCCATGTGAAGCATTCTCTGACCACTCAATCTCACTGCAGTTTCTCTGTTGATCTTTAAGCATTAGTGCCTGTTTATTCAAGTAATATTACACTATAATAGGATACGTTCTTTATGTAGTTATCTAATTAGGTTATAATCTACTTGAGGTTGCAACCAAGTCTCATATTTCTTTGTGCTACCCACTGCATCTAGATCAGTGCTTTACAAGTTGCTGAACTCAATAAGCATCTGAAGAGTGACTCAGAACTGGATTTATAACAAGGCAGAACTCAGGGAGATTCCTGCTGATGGAGTTCAAAGACACTGTGCACAATGGGAAATGAACTCAGGAGTACCTGTGGTCCAAGTTAACACCAAATTACAGAGGGAAAGGGGCACCTGGGTGGCTCAGTGGGTTAAAGCCTCTGCCTTCGGCTCAGGTCATGATCTCAGAGTGCTGGGATCCAGCCCCGCATCGGGATCTCTGCTCAGTGGGGAACCTGCTTTCCCCCCTCTCTCTGCCTGCCTCTCTGCCTACTTGTGATCTCTCTCTCTGTCAAATAAATGAATAAAACCTTTTAAAAAAATTTCAGAGGGAAAAAGCTATTCTTTTCTAATTAGAAGCTTTCTCTTTTAATTATGTCAAAGAAAAGTCTCAGCTATGCTAATATGTCTTTGATTATTGCCCCTTTTGACCAGCAGGAGCATTTCTTAGACTTGGAATTTTACAGTGGACAGTACTTTAGCTACACTGCTGGCCTGCTTAAGTGACAATCACCATCAAAATTGAGGAGTTGAGCCATATCACTTAACTCTCTCCAGGTCTAGGATTTTGCGATTCTATGTCAACAACTAAATTCTTTACCTATCCACTCACCAGGCTAACTTTCCCAGCCTGCTTCCTTGTCAAAGTTGTCACTATCATTGTAGAACAAAAACTTTGGGATCTTTTTTGAGGTCATCTTTCTCAGTCTGTCCACTCCCCTTTCCATCCATATATACTATATATAGTATGTTTTATGGATTTTCTTTGAAACAATTTCCAACTTTAATCCTTGCTTTTTATTCTCCTTATCATCACTTCATGTCCACTGATTTCTCTAATTTCAGGTGTCTAAACTCCATTTACCAACCTATAAAACAGCAAAAACTCTTTTGGTTTGGAAAAAGAACTGGGCGCAAACAAGTCCTGAGTAAAGTTCTGTGTAAGGTGCTTGGAGAATTCTGTCTGAGTTGATAATGACCTGATATCCTGATGCAATGGTAAATATATCTGTGGTTCCTCTGAGGCCTGGGGGTGGTATATAGATTAAGTGCCTTTAGGGAAACTGGTTTCAAGAAACTGGAAGGGGAAGGATGATCAATTGGGGTCTTAGAAAAATCAAGCAGAATGTATTTTTAACAATTCAGAGATTATAAACTTTCAAATTCATAGCAGTTCAGGGTTACACATATTATTAGCTTTGTGAAAAACTTTAAATCCTATCAAGAAGCCCAAATTTTAAAAAATTAGAAGATGTGGTAAATATACAAGGGAATATTAATCTGCCATAAAAAAGAATGAGATCTTGCTATTTGCAACAACATGAATGGACCTAGAGGACATAATGCTAAGTGAAATAAGTCAATCAGAGAAAGACAAATACCATGAGTTCACTCATGGAGAATTTAAGAAACAAAGAAAAAAAAAGAAACAAATAGACTCTTAAATAAAGAGAACTGGTGGTTTCCAAAGGGGTGGGGTAAAATAGATAAAAAGAATCAAGAGTATACTTATCTTGATGAGCACTGAGTAATATATAGAATTATTGAATCGTTATGTTGTACACCTAAAACTGATAATACTGTAGGTTAACTGTACTTCAAAAAAAATGAGAGAATATTATATTTGAAAATCACATGGGAGGTATGGTGCCTAAGTGTAATTTATTAATTAAATGGTTTATAGTTATTGATTTGATAGATCTAAGATTTTGGTAACTAATGATTAACAATTACTAGTATGTACTTTTTTCCATTTATATGCTTATTACCCTGATGCCAAAACCAGAAAAAGGCATCACACGAAAACTATAGACTAATATCCTTTATGAATATAGATGCAAAAATCTTTTTATTATTATTTATTTTTTGACAGAGAGAGACGCAGTGAGAGAGGAAACACAGCAGGGGGAGTGGGAGAGGGAAAAGCAGGCTTCCCGCTGAGCAGGGGGCCTGATGTGGGGATCATGACCTGAGCCGAAGGCAGACACTTAACGACTAAGCCACCCAGGAGGCCCCTACGTGCAAAAATCTTAAACAAAATATGAAGAAACTGAATCCGGCAATATATACAACATATATACCATGACCAAGTAGGATTTACCTCAAGAACACAAGATTAACATCTTAAAAACAATACACTATTCTATATTAATAAAGGACAAAACACGTTATCTCAATAGACCAAAAAAGGATTGGATTTGACAAAATCCAAAACCCTTTCATGATTAAAAATTCTCAACAAACTTAGAAGAAAAATTCTTCAACATGACAAGCAGCATCTATGAAAAACCTACAACCAACATTATATTTAGTGGTGAAAGGCTTTCCTTCTAAGATAGAGAACAAGATAAGGATGACCGCCCTTGCCATTCCTATTAAGTACTGTACTGGAGATTCTTCTTCTTAAAAAGATTTTATTTATTTGACAGAGAGAGAGATCACAAGTAGGCAGAGAGGCAGGCAGAAGGAGAGGAGGAAGCAGGTTTCCTGCTGAGCAGAGAGCCTGATGTGGGGCTCGATCCCAGGACCCTGAGATCATGACTTGAGCGGAAGGCAGAGGCTTAACCCACTGAGCCATCCAGGCGCCCCTGGAGGTTCTTCTACTTAGGACAATTAGACAAGAAAAAAAAAGCATTCTGATTGGAATGAAAACAATTTGTACATTACATGGTCTTCTTGCCTATAGAAAATCCAAAGCAGTCCACTAAAAAACTATTAGAAGAAATGAGTTTAGCAAAGATGCAGGATACAAGATCAACAGATGAGAAGCAGTTATATTTATATACACCAACAATAAATATTCTGAAAATGAAACAGTTTTCTCAATTTCATTTAAAATGGTATCAGGTATATGAATGAAAGACTTAGGTATAAAGTACCTAATTATACTTAGGTATATACCTAATTATACTTAGGTATAAATTTAACAGATGTGCAAATCTGTACCCTAAAAACTAAAACCCTTGAAAAAGAAAAGCAAAGCTGGAGGCATCACAATTCTCAACTTCAAGTTATATTACAAAGCTGTAGTGATCAAAACGGTATGGTACTGGCAACAAAAACAGACATAAAGATTAATGGGATAGAACAGAAAACTGAGAAATAAACCTACAACATTATGGTCAATTAATCCTTGACAAAGCAGGAAAGGCTATCCAATGGGTAAGTCTCTTCAACAAATGGTGAGAAAACTGGACAGCTGCATGTAGAAGAATGAAACCGGACCCCTTTCTTAAACCAAACACAAAAATTAACTCAAAATGGATTAAAGACTGAAATACGAGACCTGAAATCATAAAAATCCTAGAAGAGAACATAGGCAGTAACCTCTGACATAAGCCAGAGCAATTTCTTTCTAGATGTGTCTCCTGAGGCAAGGGGGAAAAAAGCAAAAATAAACTAGTGGGACTTCATCAAAATAAAAAGCTTCTGCAAAGCAAGGAAACAATCAACAAAACTAAAAGACAGGCTTCGAATGGAGAAGATACCTGCAAATGACATATCTGATAAAGGGTTAGTATCCAAAATCTATAGAGAACTTATAAAACTCAACACTCAAAAAATGAATAATCCAGTTAAAAAACAGGCAGAAATTTTTCCAAAGACTGACATTACATATGGTCAACAGATCCATGAAAAGATGCTCAACATTATTGATCACTGGGGAAATACAAAGCAAAACCACAATGAATTATCACCTTACACCTGTCAGAATGGCTAAAATCAACAACATGAAGAACAGGTGTTGATAAGGATAGGGCGAAAGGGAAATTCTTTATACTGTTAGTGGGACTGCAAACTGGTGCAGCCACTCTGGAAAAGAGTATGGAGATTCCTCCAAAATTTAATAATAGAACTATCCAATGATCCAGCAACTGTACTACTATTTACCCAAAGAATAAAAATACTAATTCAAAAGGATACATGCACTCCAATGTTTACAGCAGCATTACCTACAATAGCCAAATTATGGAAACAGCCTAAGTATCCAATGATAGATGAATGGGTAAAGAAGATGTGGTACGTACACACACACACACACACACACACACACACACACACACACGAATATTACTTAGCCATAAAAAAGACTGAAATCTCGTCGTTTTGCAACAATATGGGTGGAGCTAGGATGTGTTATGTTAGGTGAAATATGTCAATCAGATAAGTACCATATGATTTCATTCATATGTCAATTTAAAAACACAAAACAGCAGGGCTCCTAGATGGCTCAGTAGGTTAAGAGCCTGCCTTTGTCTCAGGTCATGATCCCAGTGTCCCAGGATCAAGTCCCATGTCAGGCTCCCCGCTCAGTGGAAAGTCTGCTTCTCCCTCTGACCCTCCCCATCTCATGCGCGCTCGTGCTCTCAAATAGATAGATAGATAGATAGATAGATAAAATCTTTTTAAAAGAAAGTAAATAAATAAACAAAACGGGCACCCGGGTGGCTCAGTCAGTTAAGTATCCGACTCTTGATCTCTGCTCAGGCTATAATTTTGGGGTTGTGGGATCAGTCCCATGTGGGGAGTTGGCTGGGGATTCTCCCTCTCCCTTTGCTCCTCCCCTGGTTCATGCACAGGAGTGCATGCACTCTCTCTCTCTCTAAAATAATAAATAAATCTTTAAAAAGAAAAGTCAAAACAAATGAGCAAAGGGACAAAAGGGAGAGGGGGCAAACCAAGAAACTCTACAGAAGAAACTGTTTTACAAGGGGGAAGTGGATGGGGGCGGTCAATTAAGGAGGACACTTGTGATGAGCACTGGGTGTTGTATGGAAGTGCTGAATCACTGAATTCTACGCCTGAAACATGGATTACACTGTATGTTAACTAATTGGAATTTAAATAAAAACTTAAAAACTAGAAATATTTTTGAAAGAAACTGAAGATGTAAATAAATGTAAAAAACATCTCCTGTTCATAAACTGAAAGACTTAATACTGTAAAGACACTGACATTCCCCAAACTGATCTACTAAAAAAAAAACCCTATCAAAATGCTAGCTGACTTCTTTGTAGAAGCTGCCAAAATTATTCTTAAAATTCATGTGGAAATTCTAAGGATCCTGGTTACCCAAGACAACCTAAAAAAGAGCAAAGTTGGAGGTTGGAGGACTCACATTTCCCAATTTCAAAATTTACCACAAAGCTACAGTAAGGTTGTGATACTGCCACAAGGATGGATATATTTTTATAGTCAATTTATCAATTTATTGTCAACTGACTTTCAACAAGGGTATAAATACCATTCAGTGTGGGAAAATGGTGGTGTAACAACTGCATATTCACATGCAAAAGAATGAAGTTGGGTATCTACCTTACACCTACACAAAGATTAACTCAAGATGAATCAAGAGATCCAAAGGTAAGAGCTAAAACTATAAAAATCTTAGGGGAAAATATTAGAATAAATCCTAATAACCAAGAAATAAGAGGAAAAATTGATAAACTGGACTATAAAACTTTAAATTTTTTTTTTAAAGATTTTATTCATTTATTTATTAGGAAAGAGCGAGAGTGAGAGAGAGAAGGTCAGAGTGAGAAGCGGACTCCCCATGGAGCTGGGAGCCCGATGTGGGACTCGATCCCAGGACTCCGGGATCATGACCTGAGCTGAAGGCAGTCGCTCAACCAACTGCGCCACCCAGGGGCCCAAAACTTTAAATTTTTTTGGTCACAAATGTTACCATAAAGAAAGTGAAAAGACAACCCTTGGAACAAGAGAAAATATGTGTAAATCATATTTGATAAGGTACTACATCCAGAATATATGTAGAATTCTTACAACTCAACAATAAAAGGACAAACCAAATCAAAGATGGGCACAAGATTTGAATAGACATTTCCTAAAAAGGCTATCCAAGTGGCCAATAAGCACATAAAAAAGATAACATCATTCACCATCAGAGAAATCCAAGTCAAAACCACAATGAAAAAGCATTTCACACCCACTAGGATGGCTATACTCAAAATACAATGACATGTGCTGGTGAGCATGTGGGGGAACTGGATCCCTTATGCTTTGCTGGTGGAACTGTAAATTATGTAGCTATTGTGGAAAACAATTTGATTATCAAGAGATCCAGCAAGTCTATCTACTCCTTGGTATATGCTCAGGAGAGCTGAAAACATGTCCATACAAAAACTTGTATATGAATGTTAGGTGAAAGAAGCCAGTCAAAAAAGACCACATATTTTAAGAATCTATTTATATGAAATCTCCAGAATAGGCAAACCTACAGAAACAGAAAGACCAGTTGCCCAGGGTTTGGGGCAGTGGGTGAGGGTCATGAAGGCTGACTGCCAATGGGTATTGGGTTTCTTTTTGTGTTAATGAAAATGTTCTGAAATTAGCTTGTGATAAAGCTTGTGAACTTACTAAAAACTATTTAATTGTATATTTCAAATGGATAACTTTTATGGTATATATCTCAATAAAGCTGTTAAAAAGAATCCTTTATTATGTGAGGATTTTTCCCTTAGAAATTATAGTAGTAATACATAATTTTAAATGACAACTTTATCACTGTGATAATTTATACTTGTGCCTAGTTCTTGATTACAAGAAGTAAATTTCTAGATTTGGACATGAAAAGATGTTTAAACATTTTGCTAGTCACCTTTTCTGGATCATGCACAATTTGGACATGAGTTGCACTATATTTAAAAAAAAAAAAAAAACTTGACTTAAGTGTGACTTTTTTTTTCAGGCTGAGGGGTCAGTGACAATAATCTGAATGGCTACACTGAGGAATTTTTGGTTTCAGACACTATAGCCAGGTATTCATAAACCAATGTAAAAAATAAAAATAAATGAGAAAGTTCTCCAAGAATCAACAGAATATAACCAGATGCGAAACTAAAGACAGGAGTAATGTATAGAATGAACATGGATAACTACATCTCCCCTAGGTTCTAAATAATGTCCACCACCTTTTATTTAGTTATCACATCACTCTCACTTATGTTTCCTAGTCAACTCCAAGAGGAAACGACTGGCTTTAAGTCATGTAAACTAAGCGAATGACTTTTCATTTTAAGCTTGTTCATGATGACTTTGCAGTTACATAAATCTTAGAAAGTAACTTCAGTGAATTTAAATTAGGTCCATTTCTCCGTAAAAATTAAGGCTCGGTATAGATCGTGTACATGTGCGTGTGTGTGCGTGCGCGCACACACACACACGCACACACACCCAGCTCCATTGAATGAAGCAGTGTGTCTTAATGATCCAAATTCCTCTAGCCCTTGCACTCTATTCAGTGTTTAATTTATGTCAGCTAGGGATTTAACCTTCAAAGGTCAACTTTTCTTAAAATATTTCTAAGTAATGCTACCAACACCATAAGCACATGTCAAAGACTATTAATGGAAGAGTGGAAAGTGATCAGCTTTGGAACCATAGAACCTGAATTCAAATTGTAGCTCAATCACAGGTAATAAGCTCTACGGGTCTTGGTTTTCTGTCTGTGCACCGGAGATATCAATGAATATTTTGTTGCACTCTTATGAAAGTTTAAAGAAATATATAAAAGTAAATAAGATGACAGATAAATATATATTTACACATAAATATATAAAAATACATGAAAACAAAGAAATAAATAAAAATAATTAGTCTTGACTTCAGCATTATGGTATTTGTTCATCTACCCAAAAACAGATTAGAGTGAACTCATTTGTGGTTTTCTGGAAACGAGTTTAATACTATAGTTCAGGTTGTTTTTAATGTGCTTAAGACTTTTTTGTAAAATAGAAAATAATTTCCTTCAAATCGTACAAAGTGACCTGCCATACACTTGTCTGAGTTGAAGTAATAATCTAATAACAACATGCATTTTGGAGAAATCTGAGATAGTAATGCTGTGAATATTTGCAAGTTTTCACCAATTACTCTCCCTCCCTAGCAGCCTAATTCTAAAATTCAGTTCTTTCAAAATCAATCAAATAGCATCTTTATTACACATCCATGTTTCAAAGTTTATCACTAGAGGCCTGTTTATCCAACATTTTTTTAAAAGTAGGCTCCACACCCAGTGTGGAGTCCAACACAGGGCTCGAACTTACGACTCTGAGATCAAGACCTGAGCTGAGATCGAGAGTTGGACACTTAACTGACGGAGCCCCCAGGGATCCCTTCACGATTCTAGATTTTATAGTGCTGTATAGAAGGAATTTGAATGTTCTGACTTTCTAGAGGTGTTCATTTGTATCCAACAACCAAAAGGAAAAACTTGCTATTAAAAAACTCCAAATGACTAAATTTAGATTTAAATGAACTGATCTGAAATATCTGTCATATAGACAAAAGCACTTATATAAGTGAGTTCACAATAGTTTCACCTCATTAGAAATTAGCATTCCACATTTTCTATGGGTTTAGCTTTTGGAAATTTACTTCATATTTTTCTTCCGCTTCTTTAATAAAGAAATTATTTATGGATGAAGGCTACTTCCTAGCAGAGGCAATAAAAAGGACTCAAAAATATACAGACAATAAATATGTGTTACTTAATAACCTTAGAAAGGTACTATATAAGGTCTGTAAAGACAAGTAATTAGTAATAATTTCAGGAAATATACCTTTGTAATCTATCTTTATAATCTATCTAACATTAAAAAAAAAAGACAAGATGACAAAAGCTAAAGAACAAGTAATTTATAAAAGCTCGACTGGGTTATTTCAGTTTCAGTTACCTTCCTGAAAGTTATTTCAGTTTCAGTTAAAAGAAAATGAGAGAAATTTTCTGACACCATAGAAAATTCTACCAGGGAGGGTCAAGTCGGCTAAATTATCATCTTTTGAATGAAGACTGTCCTGACCACTCTTATCTTCTGCAACTGCCCCCCCTCCCAATCCCTCTTGCTCAACATCCCACCCCCACCCTCACGACTTTTAACATTTTCTAATTTAGTTATGATGTTTAATTTTATCCTGTCTCCACCCACACACTAAAAATGTGGGTCCGCAAGGGCAGGGATTTTTGTTTTGCACCGTGATGTAGCCTGAATGCCCACAGTAGTGTCTAACAAATGGCAGGTGCTCAAGAAATAATCACTGAATGACTGAATGAGGATACAGAACAGGTGAGAGCAACAAGTGTATTCGAGTGCCACTTAAAAAGATTACTCCTCTAGATCAGATTGAGAACATTCCTGAATAATGATTAAACATCCCACCACTTCAGATTACTCAGCTTACATTTCCCTTCAAGACCCTACCTGCCTGAGTGCGTTCCTATGGCCACCACTGTGCCACTTGGATGAAAATCTGCACAGTGTCCTGGTTCCTAGAAGAGAGACAGACAGCTGTTGGGGAGTACATGTGAAAGTCTCCCTAGATCTATGGGAATAGTGGCAAAAACATTTGAAAATAATTGGCTTCATATAAACATGGAATTCCGAACAACTTTATTGTAGCTAATGAAAAATACCACATTCATATGAGAGGAGAAAGAATTTCAGAGCAGGAAGGGGTATGTTGGCAAAGTGGTGAGGGAAAAGGACAGCCAGCTTGTGGCTAGGCAGTGGAACAATAAGGATAATAACAACAAACATGTATACAGTTCTTTAGTCTGCAAAGAACCTGTATACACCTCTGGGCTAGAAAAGGTTGATGTCTCGGTGGGGTAGGGAGAAAATACAGTAAGAGATCAACTCCAAAAGAAGACAGTAGAGTCTGTTAGTGAGCAGCGCTTACTGAATCCAACTGCAACACCACCAGAGGCCCAAACATTTTTGTAACAATTAATGCTCCACAAATACGGCAGATCTTTTTTTTTTTCTACTGAAATGGTCAGAAAAATTGAGCTTTTGCCCTAATTTGCTTCTTTAGAGTAGGTACAGGTATACTTTGTGACTAAACATTCTCCCCTTTCTGCATCCCCTTTCTTAAACTATATAAATACATTTGGTTTTAACCAATGCTGAGTCCTTTTTCCCTTGCTGCTCCCAACTGCCCGTTTAGGGAGTTTCTGTGGGAAGATGATGATCGCCTTTTGCGTTACTCACATCGACGAGCCTGGTCCATTCTAGCCTGTGTTCCACTGAGTTCCACATGCACACCTGTCTGTCCTGAGCACATGTCAAGAGCAAATCTTTGAAGGGATGTGTGGCAAGACCCCAAAGCTCATCTGTATGACCCTGAAAATGAAACAGACCCTTTGTTATAAGAAACAGAGGGCATCGTAAAAAATATTCAGTTAAAATCATGCATCTTACCTGTACTTCTATTTGGAAGCCATCATTAAACGTTCCCCGTAAAATGAAATTTCGTGATGTGCCTACTAAAAACTGATCTGCCTTTCCTTCCGCTACAGCTCTGATTGTTCCATAATGATCAGGAACCTAAAAAATAAATTTATAAAGTCACCCTACACATAATAACATGTATTAATTACTACCCGAAGACTGCATTTATAGCTGTACACAATTATGGGGTAATAAATGACAGAATTCCAAATCTGAAAGTCACGTGGTAGTATTATACTAGTAGTTTACTTAATCAATTACATTTTATTACACAGAAGTTATAATGCATTATTATCAACATTCTTTGTTTTAGTCAATTTTAAATTTATACTTTATATGATTTCAAGACTTCAGTTAGGTGTAGGGGAAAAGTTCTATTAGACCACATGAAAAATGTGGTCTGGTTTTGTTATTTACCAGTTACGTTATTTGGGGTACATCATTTAGCTGAAGACAAATTTATCTATAAGGGGAAATAATAATATATACCCTACCTATTCTTGATTGTTGTAAGGATGAAATGTAAGAATAACACATGTGAGATTTATTTGTTAACTAAAAAGCAATATATTGCAAAGTGTTATAACTATCCTTCATAGGACTTCTTGGGAGATCAATCTCATTTAATGCACTACAGTGTATACTCTCAGTGAATATTTTATCAATAAGATAATAAGCCCAAGCAATGACTCTGAAATAATACAATTCTTCTTTATGAAGCACGACCCGGAGTGACTCCTCAAAGCACAAATAATTAAATTCCAAAGGTAATCCAAACTGATGTTAGAAATGGCAAAGGGGAATAAACCAGATGGTGTAGCTTTTGATTACAAAGGATGTAAGTTATCTGTGAAAAAAAGAAATAGTAAAGGAAGTGACATTTTCATTATGAACCTGCGGTTGTGATAAAGTGACTCTTTCAACTTCTTGTCTGTCTTCTTGGAAATAAAACTCAAGAGCAGTATATTAGTGACATCCTCTTTTTTAAGAAAAGATTTTGTCTGGAAAACATATTATGTGTTGAAAACACTGAGCATAAATTCAAATTTAAGTCACCAAAAAAATAGAAGCAATACTAAACTCTGAAATTTGCCCTTGCTTTGAGAATCACTGACCTATAGAATACTATTCTTAATTATTTCACTTCTGGAGACCTCATTTCAGTTAGCAAACTTTTCTTGAGCACAGAATACTAGTCAGGTATTGTGGATACACTTGGCGCATGTCATGAAGCAGACATACAGAGATAGTGATTATCATTAAGCTCATCGTTTAAAGGATTATTTTCAAGTTTTAAAATCAAACTGGTTATTTTTTATACCTTAGAGTTGGATACTGTATCTGATGAATGTTTGTTGAATTTTAAGTCTGCATGGTTATGTTTTTGAATCAGTAAAAAATAATCTCAGAAATAAACAAAAACTAATTAGTCTGCCCAATATATATAATTTATTCTTTCCAATTATTTTGTTTAATGAATAGTCTTTTTCTCCTTTTCCTTTTTTATGAGAGAATGAAATAATAAAAATATACACCAATTTCCCAGGAAAGTGTGCTGACTTATTGTGGGGTGAAAGACCCCACTTAGCACTTAGAAGACTTAATATTTTAAAATTTTCATGTTTCATTTTCATCCTTACCTCTATTTCTCTTTCAGGATTCAGATCATGATCCCACAGAATTATTTTTCTGTCTTTTCCTCCTCCAGTTAGTAACATCCCATTTCTCATCTGACAAAGTGTGAACACACTGCCATCATGAGCTTTGATTTGTTTGCTGATCTGATACACACCTAATAAGATGAGAGAAAAAATAGAAACACTAATGGTATTTTCCATCACTTTAGTGTCTTTTTGGAAGAAAACTTTAACTACAGAGTGAAGAGTCAAAAGTTCCTCCTTTTGCATTTATGTCAATATTTAGTTACTCCGAAAACATTTCAAAGTAATTCTTACAAAAAGATAAGTTGAAGTAGTGGTAATTCCACAGACAACAGAGGATACACTAGCTCCAGAACTTACTATCTCTTATAATCATCCTAAGTGGTAGGTAGGGTAGGTATTACTTTTCTCATTTAGAGCTGAGGTCACAGAGGTAGAGAAGTGGCTTAACCAATACCACAGAGCTAGTGACAAAGCTGTGATGAGGACTCAAGTCTTCATTCAATGTTCCTTTAAGCTTCCCAAAAAGTCGTCATTTCCTGCTGAGGTAACAGCCATGATATTTAACATTAAAAATATATATTTAACATTTAATAACCACTGTTGGGACGCCTGGGTGGCTCAGTCAGTTAACCGTCTTTCGGCTCAGGTCATGATCCCAGGGTCCTGAGCCCCGAGTCAGGCTCCCTTCCCTGCTTCTTCCCCTGCTTGTGCATTCTCGCTCTCTCTCTGGCAAACAAATAAATAAAATATTAAAAAAAAAATAACCACTGTTGATGTGGAGGCTCTCTGCTCTGTCAATGACTGCCCCCTTTACTTGCTAAGAAATGGAGGACTGGGAAAGGTACTGGGGTGGAAGTGGGCCCTAGTAGCCTAGAACAGTGGCTTTTGACCAACTGGAGAGTATTAAAAACTGGTCTGCTTGTACCAAGGTGATGGCTGAATGATAGCTTTCTTATACGTCCATAGCACTTTACAAGTACCCAGGGAGGGACAAGGCAGGTCCATAAAAATATATTTTAAGTCCATGTAGAGATTAAAAAATAAATAAAATACACACACACACACACACACACAAATGACCACTGAACAATACAGTCAAAACCTGTGTATTGCTTTTGACTCCCCACAAACTTAATAGTCTACTGTTGACAGGAAGCCTTACTGATAATAGCAATAGTCAATTAACACACATATTTTGTATGTTGTATGTATTAAGTATATATTCTTCCAATAAAGCTAGAGAAAATATCATTATTTTTAAAAGACTTTATTTATTTATTTGTCACAGAAAGAGATAGAAAGGACAAGCAGGGGGGTGCCTGGGTGGCTCAGTGAGTTAAAGCCTCTGCCTTTGGCTCAGGTCATGATCTCGGGGTCTGGGATCGAGCCCCGCATCGGGATCTCTGCTCAGCAGGGAGCCTGCTTCCTCCTCTCTCTGCCTGCCTCTCTGCCTACTTGTGATCTCTCTCTGTCAAATAAATAAAATCTTAAAAAAAAAAAGAAAAAAGAAAGCACAAGCAGGGAGAGCAGCAGGCAGAGGGAGAAGCAGACTCCACGCTGAGCAAGGAGCTTGCTGCGGAACTCAATCCCGGGATTCCCAAGATCATGACCTGAGCTGAAGGCAGTAGCTCAAAGGACTGAGCCACCCAAGCATGCCTAGAGAAAATATTAAGAAAATCATAAGAGGGGCACCCAGATAGCTCACTTGGTTAAGCTTCTGTCTTTGGCTCAGGTCATGATCTCAGGGTCCTGGGATTGAGCCCCACATTAGGCTCCCTGCTCAGCGGGGAGTTCACCTCTCCTTCTCCCTCTGCCTCTTCCCCCCCGGCCCCGTGTTGTCTTTTTCTCTCTCAAATACCTAAAATCTTTAAACAATAAACACATTTACAGTACTGCACTGTAAAAAATCTGCATATAAGTGAACACATGCAATTCAAACCCATCTTGCTCAAGGGTCAGCTATGTATGTACATACGTGCGTATATATCATATGTAATCAGATCCTCTTTTTTTCCTTTATATTATTTATTTAGTATGCCCCACAACCAACATGGGGTAAGCCATGTCCCATGATCAAGAGTCGCACGCTCGGACAGAGCCACCCACGCACCCATCAGACCCTCCTTTCTTAAGGGTGAGGGTAAGATTTTAGTACAAAAATTATAACTACTTCATTTCCTGAGAACTCCTCCTTTGGTATTCATGATACCTTACCTCAATGAACCTCTTCATTTGGTTAGTGAGGCTGGCAGAGCAAGAGTAAAAGCTCTTGGAAAGATACCTTGTAGAATTACTTACTAGGTTAAAAGTGGGAAGGTAGCACACCTTGTTTAAATATGGCCAAAGAGGGGCGCCTGGGTGGCTCAGCTATTAAGAGTCTGCTTTCGGCTTAGGTCATGATGCCACGGTCCTAGGATCGAGCCCCGCATCGGGTTCCCTGCTCAGCCTGCTTCTCCCTCTCCCACTCTCTCTGCTTGTGTTCTCTCTCTCTCAAATAAACAAACAAACAAACAAACAAATAAATAATCTTAAAAAAATATATGGCCAAAGTCAGTAAGTAGGTCTTAAATCACTTGGAATAATAAAAAAAAATTACAGGTTTAAAAATTACTGAGAGAAATGGGTGAAGGGGGTTAAAAGGTACAGTTTTAAGATAAATAAGTTTTAAGATAAATAAGTTCTTGGAATTTAATGCACAGCATGGTGACTACAGCTAACAATACTGTATTATATATCTGAAAATTAAGCTAAGAGAGTAGGTCTTAAAATTTCTCATCAAAAGAGAAAAATCTGTAACTATATGAGGTGATATAAACAAAACTTACTGTGATAGTCATTTTGCAATATAAACATACTTCAAATCAAATTATGTTATATACCTTAAGTGTATATAAAATTATATGCTAATTTTATCTCAATAAAACTGAAAAAAAACCTGTTCATTTTCTAAATTGTTCATCAATGCAAGAATGGATAAACAAAATACGGCATGTTCATAATATGTAATATTATTCAGCCATAAAAAGGAATTGAGGTACCGATACATGCCACAACATGGATGAGCCTTGAAAACACTAAGGTTCCAATAAAAGAAGCCAGTTACAAAAGACCATATATTATATGATTCAGTTTATGTGAAATGTCCAAAATAGGCAAATCCAGAGAGATCAAAAGTAGACTAATGGTTGCCAGGCGATGAAGGAAGGGAAAAATGGGAAATGATTGCTAATGGGCCCAGCGTTTGTTTTTGGGGTGATAGATAAAATGTTTGGAAATTAGGCAGTGGTGATGGGTAACTCTGTGAATGTGCTAAAAATCACTTTATTGTACATTTTAGAAGGGTGAGTTTTTGGTCTGTGAGCTGCATCTCTAAAGCTGTCACTGAGATTGTTCACTTTATTTGTGCTACCATTGTATTTAAAAAATTAACTGAAATTTGTAGGGTTTTGGTATCCTTGAAAAAAGAATGCTACAGCTGACTCTAAACATTACTCAGTGTGAGGGAACTAGTGGTACAGATATTTAAGAGATGAGTATATTTGGTACGGAGAAATGAAAGGGCTTGCCTGATTTAGAGTGGAGGTTGCTCGAATCTGCAGAGCTGGGAGCAGAACTCCAACAAACTTACTATTCATATCAACCACCTCGGCTCACATCAACATTTATCACCTAAAAATACTTTAAACACTGAACACCACAACTGTGTCCAGTAAGACAATCAGCCAATTATTGATCATGGCCCTGATGCAACCAAAAGAGAACAGACATCTGAGAGATGTGAATTTTTTTTCTTTTAGGTAGGCTCCATGCCCAGTGTGGAGCCCAGTGTAGGGCTTGAACTCATGACTTACTTACTTACTTATTTATTTTCCTTCTTATGGCTGAATAATATTACATATTATGAACATACCATATTTTGTTTATCTATTCTTCTACTCATGAACAACTTAGAAAATGAATAGGTTTTTTTTCCCCCCAGGTTTTTTAAATCTTATCTTAGGATCAAGAACTAAGCTGAGATTAAGAGTTGGACGCTTAACCAACTGATCCACCCAGGCACCCTGAGGTGTGGACTTTTTTTTTTAAAAGAGTATTGTTGGCTGAGTGTGGGGAGCAAAGGACTTACTTTCTAATGCATAGTCAAATTTTTAAAAAGAGAGTTTGAAAGCACCATGGTACTATGCAAGAAATTACAAAAAGCAAAGATGTGGAATTTCATTGATTTCCATCTGAATGTAGAAAAATGCAACATAGTTTTTCTGTTTTAAATTCAGTCTTCCATACTTCCAGACATGACAACCTCTTTAAACACTTAAGATATTCCTAGAATGATGGAATGTTAGAAAGCAGAAAATAAACCTGAGGAATAAATGCTCTGTCAAGAATAAAAATATCTAAGTAGTAACAACTCCATGAAAATTCCACTCTCAAACTTCCTACCCTATGAGCTTTATTTCCTGAGGAGCATCTAATATTGAGATAAAATTTCTGTGTTTCGAATTTAAACACAGTATCAAAGTTCTCTTTAGATAGTATTTACTAGTAAAACAAATTATTGGTCAAAGATTTCTTTCTCATGGGCCAATATTTGACATTCCAATTTAAGTCAAGTAATGTTTTAAATACCTACCCAAGACAAATACTTATCCTTGAATTTAAAATGGTGTTTCTTAGTTCCTTAAAGGAATTTGGCAAAGAGTTAAGAATAATGGAAATTTAATGATCTTGTAATAGTCTCAACTTCCCATCTCCCACTTAAAGCTTATGAATTAGCTCATAAAAGAAAAATCTGAACTTTCTCATATAGGTAGGAAGTAAGTGCCTTGTAATCACACGATAAACGGAAAATACTGGAACAACCTAAGTGTTGACTGGCAGGTGAACTGATAAAGAAAATGTGATAATACACACACATACACAACAGAATAAAAAAAAGAAGGAAACTCCTGTCATTTGTAACAACATGGATGAACCTTGAGGGTATTATGCTAAGTGAAATAAGTGAGACACAGAAAAACAAATACCATATGATCTCACAAGTAAAATCTAAAAAAAATGAACTAACGAAACAGAACAGACTGGTGGTTGTCAGAGGTGGTGGTGGAGGAAATGGGTGACAAAAGTCAAAAGGCAGAAATATCCAGTTATAAGATAAACAAGTTCTGGGAATGTAATAGTGTACAGCACAGTGACTATAATTAATAATAGTATATTGTATACTGAAAGATCCTGAGAGTAAATCCCAAGAATCTGTGTTAATCATATGGCATATACATATATACACATCTATGTGTATATATATATAAAATCATTATGTTGTATACTTTACGAATCACTTATGAAATTAAACTTCTGCCATCTAAAAATGTCCCTTTATCAGACATGTTATGACAGTATTTTTGGTTGAAAAGGCTTCTAGCCACAGATGCAGAAATACATATTAGGGAACATGCAAAATGGATCAATCTATTGAAATTTTGGGCAAGAATTTAAAAATGGAAACTGAGTGTTCTAAGCTTTATTTTATCTAAGATTTATTTCACTGCACTCATCAAACCTTTCCTTTAGCCATACTTATACAATGGAAACACTACAATGTAAAGGAAGAAACAAAATTCTTAGCAAGTTTGCCCATAACAGGATCATGAGAGAGTACAATACGGTCCATTTCATGTGCCCAGCAGTTTACAAAGATTAGACTTCCTACTTCCTGTATGTTCATCTGCAGATTTTCTTGGCACAAAGGCAAAGCCACAAATTTTTTAGACAAAAACCAAAATAAAAACCTCTCCCTGCCTCCCATCTCAGCACACATTAAGGCTAAGGAAGGGTACATTTACACCCAAATTCTGCTTAACGTTGGAGGATAACATGTCAACAATTTAAATCACTGTTTTGGTAGACAATACTGTTCCTCAAATTTCTAATACTGAGCAAATGAGCCCGGGAAAAATAAAAACAGAGATGAGTGGGAAAAGTAGTAGATAGTAACACTGTTCCTTCTTTTTTCTTAAGAATCCTCAATCCACTGCCATCCTTATGAATTTTGAACCTTAACTGGACAAAAGCATCTAAAGAATGCATGGCCAGTGATTGAGATCAGGATCATCGGTAATACAATTAAAGGATTACTTTCCAATTCACCCACCAAACTTAGGAATTCAGCTGAATGAATATGGAAAACACTACTGTAGAATATCTCCCCAAAAATACAGTATAAACAAACAAAGTATAAAAATCTGCACAAGATTTTTAGAAATCTTCAAGGCTACAAGTTCCACATTTTCATGAAAACAGTGCTTTCATCTTTTATTATTTTTTACTTTTACTTCATCTTTTATTATATTTACTCATCTTTTATTCCTACACTAACACCCAAAGGTAAGACCAAAGTCATTTCCTTAACAAAATGTTTAACAAATAATTTTCAAACAGCTAGTACCAAACGCGAGATATTGTGTTAATCCTGGGGAAGTCTATCAGGGAAGAAAAACATGTAAATTAGGGCTTTCCTTCTGAGCAGAGAAACAAGGATTCCCTTATTCACAAGTTGTTTGTGGTGATTTCCACGGTCTGATGCAGAGACTCCAGGGAGACAAAGGGAAGTTGTTTCAGTGTGTTTAAGGTGAGGTGGATGAAGAAGAGAAACCAGGATGTATGTACTGCTCTGCCATTCCCTAGGGGAAATGTCTCAGGAACCCCACGTTGGTTCCCTGTCAACCTCCACGTCTGTTCTTGTGGATTTTCAAGAGTCTGATTGATTTACCTAGTTTTCTTTCTGCTGCTACAAACTGTTGCGGCTAATAAAGAATCTGTTTCCAGCCCACTGATTTTACAATAAGGTCTCTAATTTTTCTCTCATAATCTTCTACTTTGAAGAAAGCATGGTACTCGGGATATTTTTTCAGCTTTATTTTTCTTAAACAGTAACGAAAAATGGGGTTGAAAAAAGGCTGTTTTCAGTGCCATTCGTCTAATATTTTCATATACCATTGAAAACGGCAAAGTGGATTGTTCGTTTGGGTACAAATGAAACTTAAAATATATTTATCTTGGGAGCACCTGGATGGCCCAGTTGGTTAAGCGTGTGCCTTTGGTTCAGGTCATAATCCCAGAGTTCTGGGATGGAGCCTTGTATTGGCCTCCCTGTTCAGCAGGGAGCCTGCTTCTCCCTCTCCCTCTCCCTCTGCCACTCTCCCTGCTTGTGCACTTTCTCCCAAATAAATAAGTTCTTAAAAAGGAAAAAAATAGGGGAGCCTGGGTGGCTCAGTGGGTTAAGCCTCTGTCTTAGGCTCGGGTCATGATCTCAGGGTCCTGGGATCGAGCCCCACATCGGGCTCTCTGCTCAGGAGGGAGCCTGCTTCCTCTTCTCTCTTTGCCTGCCTCTCTGCTTACTTGTGATCTCTCTCTGTCAAATAAACAAAATCTTTAAAAAAACAAATAAATAAATAAATAAATAAGAATGTATCTGTATTTCTGAGGACAATCAATTTGAGGTAAAGTTAAAGAAATGCCAAGGAACTGGGAAGATGGGCTGTAGTAAGAAAAAGAAGAAGGGGACCAAACTATGAGTTTATTCTTTTTCCCTCCTCTCTCTCATTTTCTAACATGGACATGCATATCACCCTCACAGAAACCCCTAGACCCAGCCCAAGGGAGAGTGAACCCTATAGTCTGTTGCATGTTGGGAAAAGGAGAGAAAGGTAGAAAATGTGCCACAAATGTAGTAATTAGGATTATCATTCTTTTTTACTATACTATAAATAACTACCAATCATCTGCTGTTAAGATCTTTGGAAACAGGGCGCCTGGGTGGCTCAGTTGGTTGGGCGACTGCCTTCGGCTCGGGTCATGATCCCGGAGTCCCGGGATCGAGTCCCACATCGGGCTCCCAGCTCCATCGGGCTCACTCTGACCTTCTCCCTTCTCATGCTCTCTCTCACTCTCTCTCTTTCCAAACAAACAAACAAACAAACAAACAAATAAATAAATAAAATCTTAAAAAAAAAAAGATCTTTGGAAACAGGCTTGAGAGTCAATAAGGATAGTTTTAATCGCTAATTGTTTAGAAAATAATGCCTCTAAGTTTATAAGGTTTTGGTTTTATTATTCATTTATTATAGTAAGTCCAATATCCATAGATAAGACAAAGGTTTCAGCAGGATCCCAATTCCAACAAGTAGCACTCTAAAGAATAAAGTCTGATTATGTGATGCTTTACTACATTACTATTCTTTTTCAATCCATTAAAAATAAAAACTTCAATACAAGTCATTAACAGAATTGCCTTTACTGAAATCAGTGTCATCCTGCAAGACCCTCCTCCACCCCCCATTAACCCACATAAGATATCTCAGCTCCTAAGGCTCCAGTCTCAGAATAAGATGGAGGCTCTGGCTCTTTTTCAAGGATAATTCTTTCTTATATGCCCAATCCAGGTATTCTCATCTCTCTCTTTTTAGTCTCCTCCTCTTTACTGACAATTCCCATTTTACTTTCAGATTGTAGGCAATCTTAAAGAGACTACTAACTCTAGTAACTCTACTTCCCATTCCATTTTCATCTTCGATTCTCAAAATTCTCCATTTTGAGACTGGCGGCTCTATACTTGGGTGTTTTGGGGACTTATTGTTCTATTGATATTGCAAACTACTAGTGGTTCTTGGTTTTTATTCTTGACTTCTCTATAGCACTGATAATCCTAGAAACTCTCTCCTCCCTTCTTCAGGGGCACTAAATAAAGAGTTTTATCTTGCTAACTTTTTTCTTTTTAAAATCACATTTTCTGGGGCGCCTGGGTGGCTGAATTGATTAAGCGGCTACCTTTGGCTCAGGTTATGATCCCAGGGTCCTGGGATCGAGCCCCACATTGGGCTCCCTACTCAGTGGGGAGCCTACTTCTCCCTCTCCTGCTCGCCCTAATTGTACTCTCTGTCAAATAAAATCTTTAAAAATAAAATAAAATTTCCTTCAAATTGGCTAGCTCTTGTCTCTGTTAACTTTTACACGATAAACTGATTCACATCCTGGATGCCTCACATTCATATCCACCCTTCTGCCTTTGCTTGCGCTGTTCCCCTAAACTGGGATCAAGGTCCCATATCTTTTGTAGTATTGTACATTCATTATGGTGTAGCGTAAATACCATTTCTTCTGTGATGGTTTCACAAAACACTAACAGTCAGGATGATTTCTCTCCTCATCTTTACACTGCTTAAACTAACATATATCTATATCATCACTACTTTCTATTAACCTCCTAAAAGGAAAGGCTGAATATAGTCAAATGTAGGTTATATATGCTCAGTGAATAACTGTAAAGAATTTAATTTTTAAAAATAATCATCATGAAAAACCTTAAAAACAAAAGACATTTTGAGGAGTTTAAGAGCTAGCCTGCAACAGCAAGGTATGTGCATTTAAAGTGAGGACTTTGGAACACCGAAAATAAAAAAAATAAAAAAATAAAATAGAAAGTAAAGTAAAATAAAGTGAAGACTTTAATGTGACAATACTATACCTTTAGGCCCTTTCCCAGGGGTGGGTTCTACAGTAGTTTTGCTCCATATAAGTATGACTCCACCTGAGTCGCCAGTAAGAACATCTCCATTCCCCAAGAATGCTAAACACTGCACAAATTTTGGTTTTTCATATTTCTACAATGAAACAATGAGAATTTTCAGTTTTCCCTTTGACATAACGCTTTTTTACTCAACAATTAGAAAATCACAAGTTTTATAATGAAGTTATAACATTTTGATCCTTACCCCAAAAATTCCCTGTTTTCTTGTTAGTGAATTGCCACTCCAGGTCCAGAAAAAGATATGAGATTTACCACAGGTTATTATGGTATTTGCATCTGTTGGATGGAACTCCACAGCCAAAACAACTTCATTTGTTGTCTGTGGATAGAGAAATAAAGCTTTAGATGAATGTATATATTCTTATCTCCATCAAATACCAATTATAGCTACTGACAACCAGAGACTGGGAAACATTTTGAGAAAATGCCTTTTCTTCAAAGACCAACTTTTCGGGGGGGGGGGGGGGATTTTAAAGATTTATTTATTTATTTATTTGAGAGAGAGAGAGAATGAGAGGGGTGAAGGTCAGAGGGAGAAGCAAACTTCCCGCAGAGCCGGGAGCCCGACATGGGACTCGATTCCGGGACTGCGGGGTCATGACCTGAGCCGAAGGCAGTTGCCCAACCGAGCCACCCAGGCGCCCTGAAAAATTTTAATAGATTTTTAGAATGACTTAAATTTGATGTCCTCATACTACTGTATCATCTTTTATGCTATTTATATATAATAACTGCACTAAAAAGACATATGAATTAGCTTTAGATTCTTTTAATTTCTTACATTCAGGTAGAAGTACACTAAAACTAGCAAATGGCAAGAGCCATGTACATTATATCATAAAGACAGACTGTCATTTTGATGAAAAAAAATGTCTCATCTTTCTTGGTACTATTACTACTGACCAAGAAAATATTACTGATTTAGAGCTTCATCATCAGACTGAGGGCTTAAAAAGTAGATACAGAATGGCCACTACTAATACCTATAACAATGAAAAAACAAAAAACTAACAAGTTTTACGCTATTTCCTCAAAAAAACCGAGAAAGGACAGGAGGTAAGTTTAAAAACTGGAGTAAGACAGTGGAAGAAAACAGGCATGAGAGTCACAAAGGAATTACAAATACAATTTTTCACTGAAATCACTGAATTGAGGATATTTTTAAAACACATATTTACATATATTCGGTAAATGTAAATGACAATTGAATTTTCAAATGTTTTATGGCAAAAGCACCTATTAAAACTTAACAGTGAGGCAAAATATACATGCTTGTACAGCTGTTTACTGTTAGCTGTTGTTTTTAAAAAAGATTTATTATTTTAAAAAAAGATTTTATTTATTTACTTGAGAGAGAATGAGAGAGGGAGAGAGCGAGCCTAAGAAGGGGAGGGTGAGAGGGAGCAGACTCCCCGCTGAGCAGGGAGCCTTATTCGAGACTCCAGGATCATGACCTGAGCCAAAGGCAGTTGTTTAACCAACTGAGCCACCCAGGTGCCCCAGATTTATTTTAGAGAGACAAAGCACATGAGTGCACACAAAAGTGGGGGAGAGGGCAGGAGGATAGACTCTTCAAGCAGACTCAACATGGGGCTCCACCCTATGACCCATGAGATGATCACCTGAGCCAAAACCAAGAATTAGACACTTAACCGACTGAGCTACCCAGGTGTCCCATTAATGTCCATTTTTTAACTTTAAGAACTTCATGTCTATGAATTAATCTGTTCTAGAGATGACTAATTTTTGTTTTGTTATTAACATTATCTTTAAAATTTACTTTGACCTCAGGATATTTTATATTAACTTTTATCATTTTATATTATATATGCAGAAAAGTACTCAAATCCAAAGTACATAGCTTGAAAATTTTCACAAACCGAACATACTTCTGTACAGCATCTAGTACAAGAAAAAGAATATTTCTAACATCCCAGAAACAACTTAGATGCCTTTTCTAGAAACTATCTCCTGTCTGCTCAAGTAACCATGATCCTGATTTGTAGCAGCATAGATTACTTTGTTTTATTTAAATGGAATCATACGGAATATACTCCTTTGTATCTGACCCCATTTTATCTACATTACATTTGTGAGATTCAGTTCATATTGGTGCATATATTGTAAATTATTATTCTCATTGCTGTGTTGTATTCGTTTGTATGTAAAGATTCCATTATTGATTTATCCATTCTCCTACTGATTGGCATTTGGGTAGCTTCCCTTTTTTTGGCTACCATTATTTTTGATTAGTTGTCTTTTGGTCAACAGATGGATATACTACTGTTGGGTTTATACCTAAGAGTGGAACAGGATGGTAGAGATGTATGCACATGTGTGTGTTCAACTTTAGAAGGTAACGACAGTTTTCCAAAAATGGCTGTGCTGATTTCTATGCTGTTCAACATACAGCAGTGTATGAGAGTTCCAGTTACTTCACACCCTCACCAACCTTGTTATTTTTGTCTATTCTTATCCCTTCGTATTTCCACACATACTCCGCTTGTCAACTTTCGTGAAAATCATGCCAGGATTTTGACTATGTTGAAAGCACAGAATAATATGCAGAGAAGTAATATCTTTATAATATTTTCTTCTATCCAGGATTATTGTATATTCCACCATTTATTTAGGTCTTCTTTAATTTCTGTCAATAAGGTTTTAAAGTTGCCTTGCTGAATTTTAAACATATAAAGTAACTATGTTACTCCCCAAATTTCTGTGACTTAAGCAAAAATAAAGCTCATCTACAGTGGAAGAGAATAAGGTCAACACAAAGGAAAAGGAGGAGAGAGAAGACAATCAGAGATCCAGTCCCTGATTCAAGCGTTCCTGAGACAAAATTCCCCTCTGACCTTTTCTGTGTTCTTTTTCACCTTAACCATGAATCAGTACATTCTCTTTAAGTTATCTTTAAGTTGTTTTACAGTCACTTTTACTGGAAAAAGCTCTGAAACAGATATCTGGGATACAAGGAACTTTAATGTGACAAACGAGGGGAAAAGAGTTTCTAGCTTTCGCAAGTAGGTGGAGTGTGGTGGGAGGCAAAACCGGTTGAGGGCTAAGGAAGACGACTAGTGCAGAATGGGGCCTGTTGATTTTGACCTGCAGGATAGGACATTCAAATAAAGATGCCTAGTGGGCAACAAGAAATGTAGGTTTAAGTGTGTGATAGAGATCTGGGTTAGAGTTAACTGATATGGGACACAGCAGACAGTAAATAAGACCATAAGAGCATACGTAATACCAGTGAAGGACATGGGATATAATTCTGAAGAACACCAACATTTAAGGTCCTGGAAAGGAGATCAACGGGTGGCCAGTAAGAGGAAAACCACAAGACTTCATCTGGTAGCCTTTACTACAAACTGTCACACCCATTTCACTTCAGTATAACATCTCCATGTTTCAATGTTAAATTACTCTGAATGATGGCTGAAAGACAATCTATATCCTCATTTGTTTTTTCAAGGTTTGAGATTTCCCAACATGTCATATTCTTTTCAAGTACAATCAATCTACTCTATCTCTTTCAAAAGATTAACTTGCAATATTTAAAAGAATCTGTTTTTGACCAAAAAGCTGAAAGCGTGAAGCTTATACCAAGCAAAACTGCTAAGAGAGAGAGAGAGTGCACAACTAAAGAGGAATGTGATGTTATTTAAGAGTACAGCAAATATGTCATAGGCTTTTTATAGTCATCCTGTCACTCTGAATCCCTCTGAAAGCCTGTGAGAGGGAGACCATTTTCACCCATGTGAACATAGCTGTGATGTTAAGCTTATGTTCTTCTCTTACAAGTTATAGCCTGATCCACACAAAAGGATCAATCCTATTCTGCAACAATTATAAATGCTGTAGCATTTTATGTAATAATCCCATACATGTAATTAAGACCAAAAAACTTACCGTTACATATGGTTTTTAGTTATGTCAGTTATATTCCTAGGATGAATTTTTCCTTTAGGTTTTTAAAACTTTAAAGACTGAATTAAGTAACAAATTTTGTTAAAGAAACCAGGTAGAGAATTCAGAGTTAATTCTGACATAAGATAACCATCTACTTTGGCATTTTCACTAGCATGATAAGTCTGAAATATCACTGGAATTTGGCTGAAAGTACTCGACTATTTTATCTAAAGAATACTTTAAGAACTGACCTCAGGATCTGTAGATACTATCACAGAAACTATAGATCATAAATAGGTGTTGTTTTAAAAAATATATTAAGAATGGTATTCTTAGTATCATTAGAATGATGGCACTCAATAAATCTAATGAATATGGCCAGCTGGTATGCTCTTACAACTTAAGGATATGCAATATACTTCCAAGGATTTGAAAAACAAATAATGTATTCTTTTTTTTTTTAAGATTTTATTTATTTATTTGACAGAGAAAGATTACAAGTAGGCAGAGAGGCAGGCAGAAAGAGAGGGGAAAGCAGGCTCCCCACAGAGCAGAGAGCCTGATGTGGGGCTTGATCCCAGGACCCCGAGACCACGACCTGAGTTGAAGGCAGAGGCCTCAACCCACTGAGCCACCCAGGCGCCCCCAAATAATGTATTCTAAAAAATAATAATTAAAACTTCTTTTGATTTACCTTTATTTCTGCTCCTTTTGATTTTTTCTGCCAATCCCATACAGTAAGCATATGCTCATTGGAGTCATCGATAACACATAAATGAACACCTGAATCCTAAAGAAAAGCCAATTAAAGGTATTTAAAAATTTTCAGTTAAGGTTGACTTTCTAAGAACAAATACCATTTTATTAAAACTGCCAACATTAAGATAATCCCAAATCCTTTAAACTCACAGCTCCTTGAAAGAAAATGATTATACTATTTCCTGACTGTATTTTTCAGAAATATAATGAAGACTTTTTTTTTTTTTAAAGATTTTATTTATTTATTCGACAGAGAGAGAGAGAGAGAGATCACAAGTAGGCAGACAGGCAGGCAGAAGGACAGGGGGAAGCAGGTTCACCGTGAGCAGAGAGCCCGATGCAGGGCTTGATCCCAGGACCCTGAGATCAAGACCTGGGCCAATGGCAGAGGCTTTAACCCACTGAGCCACCCAGGCACTCCTATAATGAAGACTCATTAAAAAATATTTTCTATTTTTAGTTTTTTTCACCAGGTTAATTTCCACTTGCCATCTAGTTACTTCTGCTATTCAGGTAGCAATTTAGTTTTTAATGATATACCTACCTTATATTAACATGAATAAATGAGATAAATAAAACAAATGGTTTTCTATTTTCCTTAAAAAAAATTTTTTTTAAAGATTTGAGAGAGAGAGAGAGAGAGAGAGAAAGAACATGGGTAGGGAGGGGCCAAGGGAGATGGGCAGAGACAAGCTCAAGCAGATTCAGCACTCAGGTGTGGAGCCCAATGCCTGAGATCACAACCTGAGCTGAAACAAGAGTCAAACACTTAACTGACTGAGCCACCCAGGCACCCCTCTTTTCTATTTTTCTGAAACCATTTTCATTCACATAATTAAGTCTCCTCGTTTAAGGAAAAAAAATGTAGATGTTAAAAAATTATCTGTTTTCTAATAGCATTTGCAACATATGCCTGATGACATATATGGGAGAAAAAAATTCTGTGGTGAAAAGTAAGAGGTACTGAGGAAGGGGAAAGCTTACTCTCTTCTCTTTATCTTTCTTTTAGCCTGTATTAGAACAATTACCTAAATTAGGAAAAGTTAGAGTATGAGACAATCCAAGATGACGTCTTAACACTGTAATAATGGTATCAAAAGATGACAACAGTTCTTGCTACAGAAATTTAGGGGTAAGAAAGACAGTGAAAGTCCTTCTGTCCATTTATCACCTTTTGTAAATGCCTTTCTCACAATTCTTGTCTTACCAGACCTCTGGACCTTCAGTACCTTCAAAGCTAGTGAAGTTCCTAACATCCACCCAAACTTATTCTTTCTGTTCTAAAAATGTCCCTTCAGGCTCCATGTTCCACAAAACTCCCATAATCCATAATAAACCTGCTAAGAGCTAGGAACTGAAGAGGTAATATGAATACACATACATATTATAAAGTATGAGTGAGGCCCAAAAAATCTGAAGGGGTGTTTGTATTTGAAATTTAAAATCATGGATCCTAAAATGCAGATTTCCTGCATACTCTATAATAATTGTATATAATTCAAGAATAAATAGAATGTTTCAATGGGTAATATCCCTGTTTTATTTTCCCCTCAGAATAAAGCCTCAAGGTTTAGGTAAGATTGCTAGATACTGACTTTTAAACTCATGTTGTCATCAATTTAGAACCAAGATAATTCATGATTTTATTGAGTACAAAGGTCTGATTTTTTTTTAAAGATTTATTTGAAAGACAATGAGAGACAGTAAGAGAGAATGGAGAGTTAGAGGGAGAAGTAGACTCCCGACTGAGCAGGAAACCTAATGTGGGACTCCAGGATCATGACCTGAGCCGAAGGCAGTTGCATAACCAATGGGGCCACCTAGGCGCCCCACAAAGGTCTGATTATTTCATTTGTTCCAACATGACATCAAGAAAAGCCAGTATTTGTGCAGAATTGGCCAACTTTCATGTCTGTGATAAAATATATTTCCATGATTCAAGCTGTAGCAAAAGCACATCCTACTGCTTATTTCAATTATACCATGCTATGTATACATTCCTCTAACCATTTCCTGCTACTACAGGAATCCTATTTCAGAACAGAACAGAAGTATAATTAGGTATAACAACCTATATCCCATTTAAATCAAATACTTTAGTACCTAGGTTAAAACGCTGCCATTGCTAAGCAATAGCTAACAATTCAGAGTTAGCACTTTCTATGAACACACACACACGCACACACACACGCACACACGCACAGGGCTTATCTTCTTTTCTGCTTCTTTATGCAGTGTGTTTACTTCTTTAAAAATTGTTACTTACTGCTTTTGAAAAATCCAGGCATCCTACTCCACGCTCAAAGGTCCCAAGTCCAATAATTTGCATTGTGGATAAACTAACTGAATCCCACACTCTGACATGGGGCTGCAGAGGCTGCAAAAACAAGGGGAAAAACACAAGATAGCAAGACTACCTGGTATTCAGGTGGGTGCAAAAAAATACTGCTACCACACAGAACTGTCTGCCATCCTTAAAAAGCAGCAGGGATGGATAAACATCTAATATAAACCAGCTACTACATAAGAGATGACCCCAAAGAATCTTGAGGAGGTATTTCCTCTCATACGATGAAAACAAGAAAATAACAACAGTGATAGTAATAGCAGAAAACGATTTAGTATTTACTATGTCATATACTATTCTAAGTACATGCATTAATTCATTTAATCCTCATAGTCCCATGAACTATGTACTATAATAATCACCACTTAACAGATGAGGAAATGGAGATATAGAGATTTGAATAACTTGCCCAAAGTTATACAGTTCTTAAAAGACAGAGTTAGAATTCTAACCCAGGCAAATTTGCTCTGGATACTCTGCTTTTAACATTACCTTAATTCCTGGAAAATAATACTTATTTTTTTCCTAATCAGTGTCCAATAAATTGTTAAACAAACAGTTCTTAAACAGAATTTGAAACCAGAAGGGGCCTTAGAACTCAACCAATATAATCATCCCACCTCCTTTTCTTTAAACAAACTCAAGCCAAAGAATGTCAAGGGAACAGTTCACCCATGTTCATCAGTCATCAATAATACTCACTGCTGACCCTTACAAGTAAGGGATCTATTATGTAAACCCAACTTAATAATACTGAATTGGAACTGAAATTTTTAAAGTGCTATCAGCTCTAGTCATATATAAAATCAAGAAGTCCATCAATGTAGTGAAATTTTACGATGTTCTGGAAAACACTGATAAGTTACACTATGTTAAAAAAAAAAAAAAGTAACAAGCTTATGAGTCCTCCCAATTTTACAAGTAAATAGTTTCCTTAGGGAGAACATTTCTTTTTAGAGAAAAATATTTAAGGAGTATGATTTGCTTTTGTTTTTTGGGATGTTCTTACATTCTACTATTTTTTCCCTGCTAACACTAGAAATCCCTTAGCTGCCATTTAAAAGAATGAAATAAAGCAGCCATGGTTAAAATTACAATCAATTCCATTCTAATGGCAACGTCACTGGTATGCATGCAGAACATTATGCCACTCACCCTTCCATCTTTATCCACTCCAGCTATCTGTCCAGTTGCGATCCTAATTTTGTCAGGATGGACAGCAAGGCTAAAAAGCAGTATTAACAACAATTTTAAATATGGGAAATGTGAAACAGCCGAAATATGCCTTAGTAACAACATCTGACAAACATTTTTCAGTTTTTAATCATTAAAAAGTTCTCATGACTTATCTGCTTTATTTTCTTTAGCAAATCAACCATCTAAGTTTTGGCCATACTTATTCTTTCTTTGCGAAACTGAAACAGACAAATCAATGGAGCACTAAATTCACACCTGTGACAGGATTAAGTTAAGCTGTCTTCACCTGTTCAAGTTCCTTTCTAGTCCTGCACATGCGCATGCAGAGTCAGAAGGTTTTATCATGGTAAAGACGTGGCACTGCACTGTGCGAATGCAATCTATTACAACATCAGCGTTTTCCCTGTTTGCTATATAACCCTTATGCATATTATGACTGAACAGCGCTTCTATCACTTCTACTGTATTACAAAGGAACACAGTAAACATAGTACCTCCAAACTTTTAAAATGAAGAGTTCCTAATGATGAACTCTTATAAGTCAAACATGGGGCAAGAAACTCTTAAGTGCAAACTGAAAATAGTACAGCAGATATGTCCACATTTCTCATTATTAACATATGAGTGACTAGCAAAATTTTAAAAAAAGATGTCTTTCTGTCTGTATCTAGATTCTTTATACATCTTGCAACCAAGGGGTAAGCTCATCAAGAATGTAAATTTTTTGTTCTTAGTATGTATTGCTCATTACTTTTCAGAAGAGTGTCAATTTAAATTATCATAAGAAATAAATATGCTTTAAAAGTTCCACTACATCTTCCCCATATTAAAATGCCACTTTTTCAAATATATTGTACAGAATGCCTTTGATATCCTTAACATCTGAGCTCTCCACAAGAAACCATTTCTGAAAAAACCCAAATTAAAAAGAAATGCAAAAATAAGAAAGCAAGCAAGTGCTGCATGATACTAACCATTTCACACAGTCTGTGTGACCCAGGTAGTGCCGCTGAGTTCTCTCCTCATAATTAAATAGTACTACTACTGATGCTATGAAATACACTATTTCTCCGGTAGGAAGAAGGTAAACATTAGCACGACAGTCCTTTCCTCGATAACCATATCTTAAACACAAAAGTCAAGGTTTTTAATAAACACAATTTTAAGGTGTAAACTAACAAGTTTTTCATGGATACCTAAGGAAGTGAGGAAGGTATAAAGAAAATAGGAATGCATCGGAAATAGGAAACTCAAGTCCTGCCACTATCCAAGGTGCAGTCCCACGTTTTTAACGTGCATAAATCTTAGTTTCCTCATTTCCCAAATACATACTGAGTTCCTAACATGTGGCAGGCACAGGCTGAACAAACAGTTCTGAACAAAACAAAGGCCCGTGTCCCTGAAGCTTATGCTCTCTCAAAGACGATAAAAACCAACATCAAATATATCATTAGAAATTGTGGAAAGAGGGGCACCTGGGTGGCTCAGTGGGTTAGGGCCTCTGCCTTCAGCTCAGGTCATGATCTGAGGGTCCTGGGATCGAGCCCCACATCGGGCTCTCTGCTCAGCAGGAAGCCTGCTTCCCCCTCTCTCTGCCTGCCTCTCTGCCTACTTGTGATCTCTCTCTCTGTGTCAAATAAATAAATAAAATCTTAAAAAAAAAAAAAAAGAAATGGTGGAAAGAAAAGTAACAGTATCCCAGGAGAAAGCATAGAAGGAACACCTACTTTAAATGGAGAGAAAGTGAAGAGAGGGATCAAAAGAAGGGGTGAGAAAATGACCTTTGTGCTTGACCTAAATAATGAGTAAGACAGCCAGGCACAGTTTGGTATGCAGAGTGTTTATTAAAAAGTCGTACAAAA
>CM052811.1:30003110-30096232 GCA_028533885.1 Nasua narica | reverse complement strand
TTATTTATTTGACAGAGAGAGGAGAGAGAGAGAGAGAGAGAGAGAGAGAGAGAGAGAGAGAGAGAGAGAGAGAGATCACAAATAGGCGGGGGCGGGGGGGGAAGCAGGCTCCCTGCCGAGCAGAGAGCCCGATGTGGGGCCCAATCCCAGGACCCTGAGATCATGACCCGAGCCAAAAGCAGAGGCTTTAACCCACTGAGCCACCCAGGTGCCCCTACGGGAGCTCTTTTATATAGTCATTTTTTACAAAGCCTGGCTGAGAATTCTGGAATTAGAATCAATCTTATTAATTTGAGCTTTTAATAAAATAATTTACATTATTTAACAAGTTACAAAATGCTTAACCGATGTTTCCTTATTTAATTCTTACAACACCTCAGTAAAGTAGGAGTTATTAACCTCTTTTTATAAGGGAAGTAAGGTTCACTGCGGGTGGCAGAGCCGAGACTCAAACACTAGTCTTCCCATTCCAGTCCAATGCCTTCTCTACCACACTGCGAATAGCTGCCACGATGTTCATACAGTACCGCTTGCCTTATCCAAAGATATTAATGTGGGTGGGTTTTTTTTAAGATTTTGTTTATTTATTTGACAGAGAGGAGAGAGATCACAAGTAGACAGAGAGGCAGGCAGAGAGAGGGGGGGGAAGCAGGCTCCCCCCTGAGCAGGGGCTCGATCCCAGGACCCTGAGACCATGACCTGACCGGAAGGCAGAGGCTTTAACCCACTGAGCCACCCAGGAGCCTCAATTTGGGTGGTTTTAAATTGCAAATAGCAAAATATATATATATAATATGTGAAGGATGAGAAGTAACATCTCTTTACTTTCTCAAGTGGTTGCGTTATTACATTTATTATTATTTTTTTGTATAGATAATTTTGATAGAGGTTAGGTAAATGAATTTTTCTTAAACTAAAGACAAAGCAAACACATTTGCTGTCCCAGTAGAGAAGGATACACCCACTCCAGTTTCAGCTTCTCAGGAGGCAGTTCTGTTCTGATGTCATCATAGTTTTCAACATCAGAAGGAATGAACATTGTAATTGGCCGACCTCGCATAAACATTTTAACATATTCTCCTTCTGTTGAAACACAAGACAAAAGTTAAGTCAATTTTCTGAATAATCATAGAAAAGTGATTAAGGTGATATAATAAGAACAAGACAAAAAATAGCTAGCTCATAGTTCTATTCTTATACATAATTATTTTATATAAAGACCTTGTCTAAAACATTGTAGGAAACTGGTCATTTCCTTAAATGAGAGTAACTATTTTCACAATTAAACTAAACTAAACAAGAAGGCCAGGAAAGTTGAGGTAGATTACCAGGGCAGACAACAACCATTACCACACTACTTCATCAATCTACTGATTTTTCAAAAAAAAAAAATTTATTTATTTTTTGAGAGAGAGAGAGAGAGAGAGAACAAGCACATGAGCGAGCACAAGTGCAGGGACGGGCAGAGAGAGAAGCATGTTCCCCACTGAACACGGAGCCCGAGGCAGGACTCGATCCCGGAACATTGGGATCGTGACCTGAGCTGAAGGCAGATGCTTAACCAACTCAGCCACCCACGTGCCCCAACCTACGGATGTTTAATGAGACATACAGAAACATGGCCTGAGACTATACCATGAGGAGAGGAATCATACAGCATCATAAGTCAGGATGTGGAGAGAGAACAAGAGCTCTGCCACATATAGTGAGTATAGCTGGAAGGGAAGGAAGACCAACTTCCCTCACTTCACGACTGTGTCAACAATTAGGGCTGGGTCTAAACAACTTTTCAAAGATTTTATTTATTTATTTGACAGAGAGAGACACAGTGAGATAGGGAACACAAGCAGGGGGAGGGGAGATAGAGAAGTAGGCATCCCCCTGAGCAGGGAGCTGGACACGGGGCTCAATCCCAGGACCCTGGGATCACGACCTGAGCCGAAGGCAACACTTAGACTGAGCCACCCAGGCACCCAGGGTCTAAACAATTTAATTCAATTACAATACACTAACATTTTTTTTTTAACGATTTTATTTGTTTATTTGACAGAGAGAGAGAGACCACAAGCAGGCAGAGAGGCAGGCAGAGAGAGGAGGAAGCAGGCTCCCCGCCGAGCAGAGAGCCCGATGCGGGGCTCGATCCCAGGACCCTGAGATCATGACCTGAGCCGAAGGCAGAGGCTTTAACCCACTGAGCCACCCAGGCGCCCCAATACACTAACATTTTTAAGACAGTGCTAGGAAAGAGTTTTTTAAATAGGTTCTAATTAATAGGTTCTAAGACATCTCTTATTTACATAAAGCAATAGTTGTTTATAAGATCTGCAAAATCTAAAACTAAAGATGCTAAAGTCTAGAATCAAATCAATATTTATTGCATATCTTTTACAAAACGAAACAAAACTTCCCTAAACAGATGAGACTCTTCTTGAAAACCAACACCCATCCTCTGCCCCAGAATCCCAATGACCCACATATAGGTAAGTTTAGTAGATGGTGACAGTGATGGTGAAATGGCCACAAGAAAACCTAAACAGGAAGGAGAAAGTAAGGGACCCGAATACAAAAGCATAGCATGTGTCTAGCAATTACCAACTTGTTTGGCATGACATGAAAAACAGCAGAAACAGACTGAAAATGTTGTCATCAACCACAGGCTGATACAACTCTAGGACCTAAGCTACCAAGGAGAAGAATACATAATAATTCAATAGTTTATATAATGAGAATCATGGAAGAAGGAAAGATAAATTACTTCATGAATGTCTGCAAGTATTTGTGCTTGTTATGGGTGAGAAGTTCAAGTTATTTTTATTATTATTACTCACTTGTGCTTGGCCTCATGGTTAGATCTAAGAACAGGCTAAGACCTCCCACGCCACAGTTTTCACACCACATGATATAGGTCTTTATTACTTCTGAACCTAAGAGTGGGCTCTGCTTCCTGATGATTTTTAGCACTGATGGACTTGATGAGAACTAAATGATTACCAGCTGCAACTATTTCTTTTCTGCTATCATCTTTATCAGCATCTTCTTGTCCTTTTTTGCATACTTTTTTATAGGTATTAATTTGTTATGTAAGTTCCAAGTTGGTTTTTTTTTTTAAGAATATAAATTCTTGGGGTCCCTGGATGGCTTAATAGAACATGTGACTCTTGATCTTGAGGTTGTAAATTTGAGCCCCACATTGGTGCAGAGATTACTTGAAAACAAAATCTTAAAAAAATACACACACACACACACACACACAAATTCTTAGAGGCAGATATCCTGTCCTTTGGAATTTCCTGCAGGATCTTTGATCAGAGGCGTGTGTCATAAATCCTTTCTGGATGAAAAAAATAAAACTATTAGCAGATATTTCTACCACTTAGAGGAGATTAGATGGCCAGCTAAGGGAATGGATTTAGGAATAGCATTATTGAAGAAAACAAAAGCTCTCCTTTGCTAATAGAGACAGCTCAGAATATCATATTCCTTCCTCTGTCAATTACCCTTTATCAATTATTCCTTTATCCTTAGCACAAGCAACTAAGTAAAAGAAAAGAAAAAGAAAACTATCTAGTGTTTGTCAACTTTTCTAATATAAAAATGGCAAAGCACGTCAGGATGAAAATGTTTTCTCTGCCTGGAAACTGGCAGTCAGTACATATGTTGAGGACCACATATGTAATCAGGAACCATGAATAATTCCTGAGACTGAGGGAGGCAATACATTATAGTGGAAAAAACATGAGCTTTGGGAAAAGACTGATCAAGATGTGCATTCCAGCTTTACTGATGACTAGCTGTGTGACTCTTACCTAATTTTCCTAATTCACAAAATGATACTACTACTTACCACCTGCAATTATGATTCACTAAATAAGACAACACACTGTAAGGGTAATATGAGGTCCTCAACAAATATTTATTCTCTTCCCTTTGAGAAGGATTTGTACCATTCTGAACCTTGTCTAGGAACTGCTTATAATATATGATTTAACACACTATAATATCTCTTCATAATCTTTAAATTGACTGTCCACAGAACAGTATGTATAGGCAAATAAGCTAGAATTCTCATTCCATCATGTGCACTTTTAAAAAAGATTTTATTTATTTGAGAGAGAGGGAGAGCAGAGCAAGAAAGAGAGCACATGGAGGGGGGGTAGGAGAGGGGCAGAAGAAGAGGGAGAAGCAGGCTTCCCGCCGAGGAGGGGACCCTGCATGACCTGAGCCTAAAGCAGATGCTTCACTGACTGAGCCATCCAGATGCCCCTATCGTGTACGTAAAACAGGGGGTCACAAATGGATTTATCTAGTGGTTCACACAGGAAATGCAAAATGAGAGCAGTAAGAGAATACAGGATGACTGACTGGGACTCTGGGACTACTGGCAAACCTTCCATGCTCATGTCAGGGAGGCAGTAGCTACTTAAGTCCATGAAACATATGGGCCTAGTGTTGCTAGATATTCTCATTTCCCAATTCTTAAATATTTAATCCATGTGAAAAAAAGGGGGGGGGGAATACCATGTGAAAACGCACCTTTGGCCTGCATATGGCAGTATGCAAACTTATTATTATTTTTTTAAATAAAGAATATAGTCTTGGGGCACCTGGGTGGCTCAGTGGGTTAAAGCCTCTGCCTTCGGCTCAGGTCATGATCTCAGGGTCCTGGGATCAAGCCCCACATCGAGCTCTCTGCTCATCAGGGAGCCTGCTTCCCCCCCTCTCTCTGCCTCTCTGCCTACTCGTGATCTCTCTCTCTCTCTGTCAAATAAATAAAATCTTAAAAAAAAAAAAAAAGAATATAGTCTTTACCTTGGGAATCAGGTAAAATAAGTCAAAGAAGAGTCTCTTTTCTCCTCAACCACACTTGAGTATAGATTCTCACTGCAAACTTGTTCTTGAGACTGTTAGACTTTTTGACCTTACGGTCAAAGGACTTTATAGTCCATTTATCTGTTTTACCCCAATGCTACTTTCTAGCTGCTCTCACTGTAAAACTACAGTGCCATGAAAGAAGGGATGGGCCACGGGACCAATGAAGATTATGAAATCAGTTATATTTTCTGGTGGTCCAGAAAAGCAACCAGAGGAAAAGAAATTACTAAACTATCTCATGATAATTAGTAAACACAGTATAGAGCTTTTCAGTATTCAATAATGAAGCTGCTTTTTAGTGAAATGTAATTAATCTCATTTTACAAATAAAAAAAAAACATTTTATTTCTTTCTTGGCACTGTGAAAATTCCTTGGCCTGAGTGGGAGGCTATACAGTATAGTGGAGAGAATACAAGATTTGTGATCAAGACAGACCTTGGTTTGAATTCCAGCTTTACCACTTACAAGTTTACGCCAATAAAAAAAATTTTTTAAGAGAGGAAGGGAGGGAGGGAGAGAGGAAGAGAGGGAGGAGGGGCAGAGAGAAAAGGAGAATCTCAAGCAGGCTCCATGCCCAGCATGGTCACAACTCTGAGATGATGACCTGGGCCAAAATCAAGAGTTGGACACTTAATTGACTGAGCCACCCAAGTGCCCCTAAATAAATCTGATCAATGATAGATTATAAAAAAAGAAATTCTGTGGGATGCTACTGATAAAAGTACTATAATCAATACCAAAATACCATTAGTTTTTTTTCTCTAGATACATTCAATCCTGGAACTCGTAGAAACTTAAGAGTTCACCTAGTCCAACCTCCTACTTTTAGAGAATGGGAAACCAAGGCTCAGAGAGGTCAATGAGTTTTTAGAATGTGTTCCAAAATTCTGTTTGTGACTTAGAACTTGTGAAACATTTTTATTCTAAAACTATGTTCGAGGCCTGCAGCATTCAAAACAATAGCCACTGGTTCTGAGCACTTAGAATGTGGCTAGTCTGAATTGAAATATGCTATAATTGTACAATAAAGATTTTTATGTCTGTATGAAAAAAAAAGGAAAATATGTCAATGACTTTTTTGTACTGATCAGACATTGAAATGATATTCTGGATGTATTGGGCTCAATATATTAAGCTTACTCTTACCTGTGTCTTTTTACATTTTAAAATGTGGCTACTAGCACATTTTAAATGATATATGTGTTATACGTTATATTTCTATTGGATAATACTATTTAGATAGTAGTAAGGTCATCAGAGGTCCAATTACTTGACAATACGGCTTACTTATAACCCAAATAGAAGCCTGAGCTTTGGACCCCAATAGTAGGAAATTAGAGAATACAAAAGACAAAGATGTTTCTGTTCTATTATCTTCGGGAAGAGTGAACACTAGGCAGAAATATTTAATTTTCTTTTCTTTTTTTTTTTAAGAAAGAGAGGAGAGGAGAGCTTGCACAAGCCAAAGGGCAGAGGGCGAGGGAGAGAAGAGCCTGAGCAGACTCCATGCTGAGCACCAAGCCGGAAGCAGGGCTCGATCCCATGACCACCACCGAGCTCAAGACCTGAGCCACAAGAGTCAGATGCTTAACAGGCTGAGCCACCCAGGTGCCCCTAGGCGGAAATTTGAAACACCTGATGTTAACACTTTCCTTCCTTTGTCCTTCTCACTGCTAGAACTTCCCCTTTGGTCTACTCTTGGTAATTCCATCTTCTTTCTTTTTTTTTTTTTGGTAATTCCATCTTCTACTTTAGTATCTCCCCTAGGTTGCCCTATCTTGCAAAGTGCTCCAAACTGCAAAATGACCTTCATATTCCTTAATCCAAACTTTTTGGGAGTTATCGAAGGTGTTCTGAGAAAAGCACCTATTGTTGAAATGATTCAAATAGATATAACTAGTTACTAAAATTATTTAAGTAAACTCTATCCCCAACATGGGGCTTGAACTCAGGACCCCAACATCAAGAGCTGCATGCTCTACCAACTGACACAGCCAGGTGCCCAGTTACTTACATATTTAAAACATACTTAATCAAAATTCATCAATCTTTCATAAACTAATAGTGAAAGGTAAAGTGGAGAATGAAGTTAGCATTGGGCATACTCTGCTCTCCGATAAATTCCTCCAGTGCTTTTTCTCACACAGCTTGCTCCCTTTTTGGACTCAGAGAATAAACAAACAACAAAAAGGCTCTCAAAGGCAATAGCAGAGCTTTAGGGTTTGGGATTATGACTATACTAATTTGTATAATGGGTACTGCCTATAGAAAACCTTCTGAACTTCTAGAATGCTTACAGTTTAACATATCTTTCTCCCCAAAAGCCTCCACTTTAGAAATCCACTTTTATTTGTATTTTACAATCTTTAGAACTAAAGAGCCCCCCACCCACTGAAAATTGGAATTTAAATTTTATATTTAACTATAATGTAGTGGAGTATGATGCTATCTAGTTCCAGCAAACAGGAAATTGGAGAATCTTAATTTAGTTTGAGTTTTTGCCAGTTTTATTCCCCAAAATCATAAAGCCAAAGAACAGGTGGGTAAACAAAAGGCTAGAAATATTGACTATAATTTTCTAGTAGAAAGTGACAAAGGGCATTTTAGGTAGGTTAAAATCTTTTCATAAAAAGAATAAATTCTCAAAAGATTTCAAATTCTAATGATCCAGTTATATTGTAATAATAATTTAATATTTCAAAATCCAATGAAACAATGTAATCTGTAAGAATTTTTGGACTTCGAATAAGTAACTTGATTTGTACAATAAAGTCTAAATTTCACCCCCTTTCCAAAGGTCTAGCTATAAAAATAGATAAAATGTAGATCTCCAACTAAAAAAGGGGGTGTGAATTTAGAAGGATACAATCTAACCCTCCTATTTTGCAGATTAAAAAATTCTTAGATGGGATGCTTGCCAAATATTACATAGTTTTACTTGCTAGGACAAGAACCCAGGTCTGAAAAATATGACCGAGTAGTAAAATGCTACCTTAATTTCCTTTGTTTAATAGGCAGGCTTTTACTGGCTGGCAAATCTTTCTGAATTCTTAATTACATAGGGGCAGAGCTGGGGGGGGTGCGGTGAAGGTACACAATGAAGGTATAAAAGAAGTGAAGCTAGCCCCTTAGGAGCTTACAACAGAGACATAACCAAGTCTTACGTAACTGCTAATCAACTCTTAAACTAATGGCAATAATAAGCCCACCTGTAGTTACTTTCTTGAATCTAAACCTCCTTTAATCAAAGTTGTCTTTGTTATTTTGTTTGCAACTGTCATAAAATCACTTCAAGATAATCAGATATGGGCGTTTGCTTAAGCATTTTGGATTATTTTTACTACCTAAAAAAAGCTTTCTTTGGGAAAAGATAGGAAAGAAGTCTGGTCCAACAATAAGACACATAAAACTTCCAAAAGACTTGTGATATTGCTGAAAACTTTTCTGAACTAAGCAAAATATGGTATTATGGCTGTATTTTAAAAACTCCCTCAAATCACTCACTTATATCCCCAGGAAAAGTAATTTTAAGCACTAAAGTCTTTTTCATTTTATCTGAATATATCAAGTTGGATTTAATTTTTTTTTAATTTATTTATTTGACACAGAGAGAGAGATCACAAGTAGGCAGAGAGGTAGGCAGAGAGAGGGGGGAAGCAGGCTCCCTGGTGAGCAGACAGCCCGATGCAGAGCTCGATCCCAGGACCCTGAGATCATGACCTGAGCCGAAGGCAGAGGCTTTAACCCACTGAGCCACCCAGGCGCCCCTGGATTTAATTTTTAAAAAATAAATTCAAAAGAGAAACTTAAGCAAAATATTTATCTTTTTAGCTCTTTTTTAATAAAAAGTTTATTTATTTTAGAGAGGGAGAGCATGAACACAAGTGGGGGGAGAGGCAAAGGCATTGATCCTACTTCAAGCAGACTCCTCACTGAGCGTGGAGGCCAAGGTGGGGGCTCAAAGGGGGGGGGGGCTAGACTTTATGACCCGTGAGATCATGAGCTAAGCCAAAACCAAGAGTCCAATGTTCGATCAACTGAGCCACCCAGGTGCCCTGCCTTTAGCTCTTTTCCTTTTTATTTTTTAAAAGCTTTTATTTATTTCAGAGAGAGGGAGTGAGAGAGAGAGAGAGAGAAGAGAGAGAGAGAGTGCGAACCTAAGAGAAGGGGCAGAGAGAGGGACAAGCAGACTCTATGCTGAGCGAAGAGCCAGACACAGGGCGTTGATGTCATGACCTGAGCTGAAATCGAGACGGATGTTTAACCAAATAAATGAGCCACCAGGCTGGCACCCTTTTTTTCAATTAACTATAATAGGAAGACAACCAGGAGGTCACAAGGAAGCAATAAAAACCTGTAATAAAATTCTAATTAAAGAGAGCCTTCAACTTTACTTTTAATGTTTCATTAATCAATTAAAGATTTATCGAATAGAGAGAACAAGTACAAGGGGGAGGGGCAGAGGAGAAAGAGAAACCAAGCAGACTCTGCAGAGCGTGGAGCCCGACGTAGGGCTCCATCTCACGACCCTAACAACATGACTTGAGCCCAAACTAAAAGTCAAAACTAAGAATCGGACACTTAAGCAACTGCACCACCCAGGTCCCCTATGTTTTCCTGAAAAACAACCTGAGTTAAAGCAAAATGTAAAGATTTAATAAATCTGGGTCTTTAGTATCCATGTGCTTGCTATATTATTTGCACATATTTTTAGAAAGATTAAAATACTTCACAATCTTTTAAAAAATTCAAAAGCTTTGTTAAAGTAAATAATCAACAGAATATTTCTGGTAAAACTGTTCCTTAGAGAACCAATTGCACAGTTTAGGGACATGGCATGTGATTTGTTATGGTTCTTTCTGCAATCTTGGTATAAATCACTGATCAACTGTACCTCTTTTCTGCTAAGCCTAATCACAAGTTTCAGAATTCTTTTCTAAGTGCTTCAGGAAAATAGTAACAAATGACAGCGTAAGAAACACATATGGAGTCTAATTGCCATTTCTGGACAGAGTTGATTTCTTTTTTTTTTTTTTTTTAAAGATTTATTTATTTATTTGACAGAGAGAGAGAGAGAGAGAGAGAGAGAGAGATCACAAGTAGGCAGAGACAGAGGCAGAGAGAGAGAGGGAAGCAGGCTCCCCGCTGAGCAGAGAGCCCGATGTGGGGCCTGATCCCAGGACCCTGAGATCATGACCCGAGCCGAAGGCAGAGGCCTAACCCACTGAGCCACCCAGGCGCCCCCAGAGTTGATTTCTAATTATGCTATCTCAGTTAACTGACATGCTTGAGGAATGGAGATTTTTCTGGTTAATTGCATTTTTCTAGTTTAGATTTTTAAAAAAGCTTATGTCTATGGGTTGTGAAAATACAGTACGGATGAAGTCTTTAACCAGAATAAAATAAATATGCACAAGATAAGGATATTCTGTTATGAAATGTCATATTCACCATGACCAAAGGGGACAGGTTGGGACTTTTTTTTTTCAGCTGAAGATAAGAAAAAGAGGATGTCAAGAACACATATTCTTAAAAATTGGGATTGTTTACATTAAAAAAATAATGGGACAGCTTTTAAACATATTTTAATCTAGAAGACTGCTAACAACAACATCAAGAAATAAGAATCTCTGCTTTATAGGACTTAAAAAAAAAAATCTCCAACAGAGAAAAGGTTCCCCTGTCAGGTTTCCTTTTAAAATACAGAGAACACATGGACAAAGCCCAGACTCCTCGGGATACAAGTAATGTTTATGTTGCCTATTTAAAGTGATCCAGTATCTAAATTTCAGAAGTGAGTATAGTTTTTGGAAATACAATACCCAGTTTCCTGCCTTTTCTGCCTGTTTGCACTAGAACAGAATTAAAGGTAGCATTCTTCTTCCTAAATTCTGGAACTGCAAAGTTTTGGATACCATCTTAGTAACAACAGGGATAAATTCTATCTGTAGCTCAATTAAGGGTTTTTGGCTTTTTTTAGTTTGTTTCAAACTGCATATTCTTTTAGCAGGTATACACTCCCTTTCAGTAGGTAACACAATATACAGACAGTGTCAGTAGAACACTGCTATCCTTTATATTCTTACAGACAAATTTTAGCTATTCTTTAGGATACAATGCTCAGTTTACAGAGGTGGGATCAGGTTGTAGGACAAAATATGCCTGGAGCCAGCGAGTCAGAAAACAACACATGGCATGAACAAAAGCACCTACATTCAAATTCTTTGAAAGGTAAATTAGAAGCAAGTTGGTTAAGGTATGGGTAGCTGTCCTCTATTTTCTACTTGCTGCAAGAAAGAGCTTCAAAAAGTTATTAAGAGAGACTCTTAGTGACATCTAGTCTAAGCCTTACTGTATGTGAGGAAACTGAGGTCCAAGGTCTCAGAGTCATGGGGAAAACTTTATTACCAGATGAATAATACTTCATTTCCCCTGCATAATTTCCTTTGGCAAATTCCTAACTCATGCTCATAATTTCATTTAGGATTCGGATTCTTTAACCTTTGTATGGTGCAGGTCATTTCACCCCTAACTAGGTCTCCTATTTCTTATTCTTGCACTCTTTCTACCATAACACTTCACTTCCCCTTCCTAAGTGAGGTGCCTAATGAAGCTTCTGTTACTTAGAATGAATCTGTATTTAATAAATGTAATGATTAACAAATACAAAACTGTATGTTCACTATAATCGATGACCTCTTTGCTGTCCCTTAACAGCGCAAGAAAGCTCTTGGCTCAGGGCTTGTGTACTTTCAGTTTTCTCTGCTCATGAAATTCTTTTCTCCAGATATCCATATATTTCACTCATGTCCTTTAGGTGGTTCAATGTCACTTTATCAGAAATGTCCTCCCTAACGGCTCTATGTAAAATAGCAATTCTCTACTCTCCTCATTCTTTCTCAATATATATTACCTCCTGACACATTATTATGTAGAATATAAGTTCCACAGAGTGCAGAGAATGTAACTGCTATATCCCCAAATGCCTAAGAGCAGGGCCTGACAAAACAAGCACTCAATAACTATCTGTTAAAAGAGTGAATGTTCAAAATGTGTATCTGATAAAGAATCATGAACATATCAGAACTATAATGGCTGTTAAAATGACAAGATTAGTCAGGGTTTTTTTTTCCCTTTCTCCAATTTTGTAAACAAGTTTAGTATTTTCAGATTATTTTAACAACTGTTTTGGCTATACCAAATTACTTAAGTGTTTTACATAGTATGTATTTCAAAATGATTTTTAAAGTATTTTTCATCTACAGTCATTTTTAGACAGATAGTATGAGATTCTTACTTCTCAATTCTCTAAGATATTATAATAACTGCTCTCTCATCTAAACACACCTATAGTTCTTGTATCGATCTGGTAGGTAAGCATGAAAGCATCTAAGATAGAGCCATGAAGCAACACTATGAAGGGAAATAAGAGTGCTATTTGATGACTGATGATTTTTCCTCAATTAAGCATATTTCTCTCCAGTAGGGGTCTGAGTCATTCAGGCTCTCAACATGACCAGACTAATTAACTATGCACTAATTCTAAACAATACTACAAAATGCTACATGAGAAAAGGGATTTAAGATTAAGTTTGGAAAAAACCTAGTAACATCCAATAATTTGAAGACATTCAGGTTCTCCTCTAGAAAGGAGGACATATGACACTTATTTTCTATATTAAAAAAATGTAATATACTTGATTACCATAAGGATGTTTATAGGCTATACTAATTTTATTAAAAATTTGTCAGATTGTTACCTATTTTCCCCAATAGATAATTTAATAAAAGGTGTTTATAGTCCCCTAGGTTAGCTCAAAAAACTTTATTAGTAACTTATCAAATGAATAGTACTGTATTGGAACCTAACCACTACATCTAACAATGAATAACCCTATAGGAAAACTTATTCACCGTTTAACCTGATGTTCTAAGTCTTTCTCTTGCAGTGGGAGAAGAATCCAACAGAACTAGGGAGAAAACTGATGAAGTGAGGTTCATGTTTCAGGATCTGAATGTAGGTAAAGACTGAACTCTCTTTTTGGTGATATAACCTGTCCTTCCTCCCACATCTAGCCTCAGATGTCCTGTGTACATCCCATTCCACTCTGCCTCCTCTTGCTTTCAACTACAGTTCTCTCCTTCTGCCTGAGTACTGATCAAAATACGTAGTTTTATAGCTCTTCTTGTATTCTACTGTGGCCGAAGGATACAGGCCCTTCAGGTCAAGCTGCTTCTGCTACCACTCACCTAAATGTACCAAATGTAAATAGTCTTCTTCCCAAATCAAAGCAGATGGCTTGGCGCAAGTCATACTGGTCATTGTCAAAAAAGAGCTAAAGAAATTAATATATCATATTTTTAAAAGATTGTCCAAAAATGTTATTTTGGATTAATAACTAAAGTATAAGAAAATGTGTTGTAAAATATGCCATGCAAAATGAATAAAACTTTAAAAATATATTTGCAACTTATATTAAATGAAGATAATCTCTTTAATGGTTATCTTTTCATTTTACTCCACACATTTGAGTGCAAAATTTTACTGTCAGATTCACATATATTAATAATTAAATTTCATTTGGTACTATGTCCTAGGTACTACATTTTATTATCTTTAATTTTTATATTAACTCTGAGGATTTATGATTGTCTCAATAATGAGAAAACAAAGACTTATGGTAAAATAACCTGCTCAAGGTTACACAGCTAACTAAATGATGGAACTGGTCTATGGACTCCAAAATATATGTTTAAACGTTGATACTACGTTGTGTGCTACACATCTCTACAAGTAGATTAAGTCTATAGAAGCTGAAAACCAAAACTCTTACTCTTTTCCACACATCTCCTCCACCTCAAATGTTCTTTATTTTACCAAGTTGTTCAAACTATTCTTCATAGATAGATCTTGCTGTGCCTTATCTCCCATAACCTACCTATCTCAACTCTTAAACCGTCTAGAATCCATCTACTAGGCCTCAACCACCTCACAAGCTGAAACAGAAGAGTTTTCTATAAAGGTATACTCTAGTGACAGAGTCTATATCCAGACAGAATATAGCAGATTACACTGGAAAAATAATAGACTCATTCCAAAAATAAGGCTTCATGCAAGCAACACTTGACATTATTAAACTCCAATGTGTGGGACATTTTTGAGTTAAAGTTCTTTTAACAGAATTTATTTTTCTATAAACTTTTCTAGCTTTTGATTCAATCCTTCTTCCTAGATACTGGCTAAAATCCTGCTTAGTTTTGTAGCAAAATCCTTCCCTCTTAAATACATTTATTTGTCTGCTTACCTGAATGGCTTTGAAAACTGTCACCAACACAAACCACTCACTTACTATCTACTAATCTTGTTCCTTTTTCCTTCCAAAGAACATACCACAATATGAGAAAGTGGCAGGCAGCTCTATAAGGATCTTAAATCTGAGCTCTTTAGCAAAGTATGTAATAATAATAGCACCAGTTTATAATTTTACAATGTTTTCTACTTTCAATTTAAAAAAGATTTTATTAATTGGGGCACTTGGTTAGCTCAGTCGGGTAAGCATCTGCCTTTGGCTGGGATCATGATCCCTGGGTCCTGCGATCAAGCTCCAAGTCAGGCTCTCTGCGCAGGGGGCTTGCTTCTCCCTCTCCCTGTGCCCCTCCTCCTGCTTGTGCTCTCTCTCAAAAAAATAAATAAAATCTTCTTAAAAATATTTTATTTATTTATTTGAGAGAGAGTGAGCATAAGTGAGGGGGGAGGGGCAGAGCAAGAGAGAGAGAGAGAGAGAGAGAGAGAGAGAGAGAGAGAGAGAGAGAGGGGCAGTCTCCCCACTTAGCACAGAGCCCAAAATAGGGCTTGATCCCAGGACCCAGGGATTATGACCTGAGCTGAAAGCAGACACTTAACTGAGCCACCCAGGCGCCCTAAAGTGCTCTCATATACATTATTTCATTCTTCAGCAGTCATGTGAAGTAAGCCTTATAGGTACCATTCTCAGATTAGAAAACTCATAGACATTGTCATTTTGCCTAGGTCACAGGCTATTATGCAGAAGAGCCAGGACCAAATTCTAGACAGAGACTCTCCATCCAGAGCTTTTCCCACTATTTATCACTACCTCGATTTTTGAAAAATGTTTTGATATATAATAATTGTCTTTATAAATAAAATTTCATTTTTCCCTTTCAACCATTACTTAAACTATATGCTTACTTATAAAAAAGGGAGAAGGTATGATCTAACTATAGAAAAATGACAGCAAAAATCAACTTCATTTAGAATTTCTATGTAAAAACAAATGATTCAAAGATTATAAATATTTTTCTTATTAGAATAAAAAATAGTAAAAATCCGTAGCAATTGAGTTAATCTCTAACAAAAATTTCAACCATACTGTATCTAATATAATAACCCAGAAAATAAAGATAACTATGACACATAGAATGAGCTGTAAAAAGCATGCACAGAAAGGACATGCTTTCATTTAGAATAGCATGCTTCAATTAAATTTGCAGGCAATCTAAGGAGAATGTAAAACTGATGAAATAGAACTTACCTACTTTGCAATTAAGTTAAGTCCACATTTATAAAAAGTTTGTTCTCCCTTTTTGGTCAGAACAAGCCAACAACAGCAAGTAGCCAGAAATTACAATTAATATAAAAGAAAAATTCAAGAGGAAATGGGTTTGCTAGACTCATTATATATTCAAGTCTTAGTTTCAAGAAATGAGTGATTATTTGCAATGAGGTTGGCAAGACAGGAAATTGAGTTAAAATTTATCAATCTTTTAAATGGCTTTTCTCAGTACAACTTTTATTGTTTTTTAAAAGGAGGGAAATTCTCTTTACTATTTTATACCTCTTTGTAATGTCATATTTATCTCTACCGCTAACCATAAATCTTCAGAGCTCACAGAAATAAAATGGATTTTTAGAAAAATAGTCGGATTCACTATTTCACTGGATGAGTGGTAGGATTATTTCACAAATATTTCACTATAATTCACGAATTATCCTATTTCTTGTATTAAGAGGAAGTCAGATAGTATAAATAATGAAAAGCCAAATAAGAGATCCAGGAAGAAATTAACTTAGAAGGCGACCAACTGTGTAGCTTATTCTTACCTTGGTTGTTTTTTTCACGGGTTGACATTTTTGCTGGTTGAGACAAAAATGACACATCTTACAATAAAAACTGGGCATTTTCTTAAATGATTATAATAAATGCACTTCTCTTTGATTATTATGAGCTAATAAAGTACAGTGAATGAAAACAAGTCAATATTCTTAACAATTAGCAACAATTTAATTGGTGTAGAAAAAAGATTTTTTAAAAGGATTTTTAATTTACCTTGGTTGATGATGACATCTTTATGCCTACAAAAAAAAAAAAAATTCAAAGACATTTGTTATAATTTTACTTGGCTTACCATTAGAATCACCTAAAGAAATTCTAAAAGCTACAATATCTAGGCCACACCCAAGATAAACCTTTAGAAGTAAAATTCAGACATTAGTATTTTTAAAAGTCTGTCACTGATCTCAACTATTAATATATACATTTTTAATTATTTTTTTATTTTTTAAAAAAGATTTTATTTATTTGACAGAGAGAGAGATTACAAGTAGGCAGAGAGAGGAGGAAGCAGGCTCCCCGCTGAGCAGAGAGCCCGATGTGGGGCTCGATCCCAGGACCCTGAGATCATGACCCGAGCCCAAGACAGAGGCTTTAACCCACTGAGCCACCCAGGCGCCCCAATATATACTTTTTTTTTTTTTAAAGGTTTTATTTATTTGAGAAAGAGAGAGGGAGAGGGAGAAACACACTCCCAGTTGAGTAGGGAGCCCAATGCAGGGTGTGATCCCAGAGCCCTGGGATCATGACCTTAGCCGAAGGCAGATGCTTAACTGACTGAGCCACCCAGGCGCCCCTAACATATATTATTTTAGAAAACAATGAATATTCCATGAGATCACCTAAACAGTGAGGGGCACCTGGGTGGCTCAGTGGGTTAAAGTGGGTTAAATTCGGCTCAGGTCATGATCTCAGGGTCCTGGGATCGAGCCCCACATCGGGCTCTCTGCTCAGCGGGGAGCCTGCTTCCCCCCCTCTCTCTGCCTGCCTCTGCCTACTTGTCAAATAAATAAATAAATAAAATATTAAAAAAAAAAAAGATCACCTAAACAGTGAAAGCATAGAAAGAACTTACAAAGAACCCATTAAAATCTTAGGGCATTAGTGAGATTTACTGTTTGAGTGGGGAACATTAACAGAGAAAGATAGCTTTCTTTTTTTTTTTTGTACACTTAAAAGAAAAAATAGACTTACAAGAAAAAAAGATAAATCATAATATAGATTTTTAAAAAATGATCCAAGGCAGGCATATAATTATACATGCAAGCATGACAGTCACAGAATTATTAATTTTCAGATGTAACTAAGAAAGTGTAATACCTACTTGTCTGTATTTTTTATAACTTTTGATATTAATTTTGATGTTGAAACTGCTCTCAATAATTTATTACGACTCTCATCTGAATTTTCCCATGAATTATGTGACTTTTCAGCTGTTGGAGGTCGTTTAATGCTGAAAGAAACATATTAATTTCTTAGAGAAAAATTCTATGAGTAGCAATGACATGTAGTTGACAGCTTAAATAGAATATAAAAGCAGCAAAACATTTCCTTAAAGCTAATCCAGAAAAGAGAAGGAAGGATTAGTTGAAAGGTTCTGCCTGGATGAGTGAAGGAGTTAAGTCAATGACAAAGTCTGTTTATAATGTTCACTATTATTCAGAAGATTCACTAGGAGAAATTTTACTTGATCAAAAAATAAATCTGTACTTTGTTAATAGAAAAAAACACATATACTTAAATCCTGGAGTAAAATACTTCTCATAATCTGTGACTGTGAGATTGTGAAAAAAACTACTTTTTTTAAAAACCTGTACTTTTTCACAGTCATTACAAAGCTGTTTTCATCTTTTATATTCTTGTGTAATTAGATTATATATGGTACAAATGACATTTTCTAAGTAAAATGTGGGATTAAAGGTAAAATTCTTATGACATCCTTTAAATGTAATTTGTATTCATGATCAGAAATAAACATGACTTAACACAAGAATGCTGTATTATTAACAGTGACTCCTTATGTGTATAATGAAATTTTTGACTTATAAATGATTTTTCAGCTGCATTGCTAACTATCCTACCACTCATCCAGTTGCCAACACTTCTTGCAATAGTATATCCAAAGAGCGATTTAGAATGGCAAGCACATTTCCAGGAGACCTTAAGAAGCTGAAAAAAAAAGATCTGGGACAAAGAAGATACCAAGTCAAATCAGAACCTTAAAGAGATTGATTATAAAAAAGCCACCTTTAACCACACACAATCCAAAGTTACATAACATTAAGAAATTATATCCAAGAAAAACTCAACATGAGACCAGGCAAAAAAAAAAATTACAAACCATTTAGATAGCATAAGAATCTGTGTGAGACACACAGACAAAGCATTTTTTAAAAGTTAAACATGCATCAATCAAATGGAGAGTGTTTTCCCAAATTTCTATTAGAGATTTGAGGCAGAACGTTAAATTGATCAAATAAAAATATATTATAAATCTTTGAGGAATGGCTGTCATTTATTTTACTAAAATCCTAGTTAGTTCTGGGAATGGTTTAAAATTTCCTGAGATTTCCAAGCAGAAGTATGATGAATAAAATCTATCTATACCTAATCATAAAGCTTGAATCAGCATTTTTATAGCAGGGAAATTTCATTTTAAGTTGGTTTAAATATCTGATTACAAGACAAGTATAGCACTGAATTCCCAGCATGCAGGTTTAGATCCCTAATTTAGATTCACACACAATGTTAGAATGTTTCTCCCTTCTCCCCCTCTCACAACTTTAAAATATTAATTATTACAGACACAGAGAGAAGCCCTCAAGCAAGCCTTTAGCATAGAAAAGATGGGGTGAAATGGATTTATTTCTCTACTCAAGCAAGAACTTATCCTCCCAAAACCCAAAACTGAAACTGAGATGTAGTCACAGTGAAGAGCCATTTGCAGAGAAGGGCCCTTGCAAGTTCAAGGTTGTAATGATGCCAAAATATAATGAGGATAATTACAAATGGCAATTTTCTGTCCATGGTTATAAATTAATGCATAGCTTAGATAAATTAAAAAATTTTATTATAAAAATCTTGTTTGGTATTAAAGTAGGTTATTAACGGCCTTCCATTCACCAAACTGTTTGTAACTGAGGTTCCTTTTTTCCAGTTTTAACTGAGAAATTTTGACTTTAAATCTTCCTTCTCCAAAGTGCTAAAATACAGATTTTAGCAACAAAGAAATGGCTTGGGGGCAGGGGGAGCCACCAGGCTTTTCTCTTGGAATCCATGGATAGACAGCTTTTCTCAAGTCACAGAATTTAGGTATCATTACAACCATTCCCTAGCTCTGTACTCAGGGACAGTTAAAACCTTTTGGTGGGAGTAGAATTCTTGCTTTCTTGAGTTTGTCTGTGTATTTGGAGAGGCTGTGAAGAGGGCTGGGGAGAAGGTGATGCTCGAATTTGTGGACTCTGATCATTAGAATGAGATTCCTCTTTTTTTTCTCTCTGTCCTTGTGGTTTTTCTTTCTTTTTTTCTGTACCACTGTAAAATAAAGTATAACATGGAACAACACATATTTAAACAAATAAAAGATAATTCAAACGATGGAAAAAGTGATTCTAGAATTCAAAATACTAAATTATACAACTAATACAATTTACATTGCTTTCATTTAATGATGAAAATATTTCTTTGAAAATTCTGGAAGCTATTAAAATCTTCAGTGAAGAATTTTTAAGAATTTTAAGGCAATAATATCCTATGAAGATTGTTTTAGGATCAAAATGGCCCAGTGCATTTTGCCATCTTGGCATATTTTGGGGAACAACAGCAGCTCTCTTAACTGACTTCAACTTACCCAAATCAGAGCATCAGTGACACTTCCCATTACCTCTGTAAAACATACTGAATTATGTGCAAGGCATATAAAACCCTGTGTTTAGTAGATTATTCTGATTCCCATTTCTTCTGTGTATTTCTCCTCTTGCCAGTTGAGTTTTAAATTTACCAGGAATTATAGCTATCCCCCACGAATCCAGAACCTGTTTATGCTAGTTGCACTGATTAATTATGAAATTAATTAAATACAAAGAAAACTTAAAAACTCGTGTAGAAAAGAGAGCTGTTATTTCCACAAAAACTAAGCTGAATGCCCTGGAGTTACTAAAAAAAACTGCCGTTAAATTTTATGTAGGTGAGACAATTATACAAAGTTGAGAAAAAAATAGAAGAAATGGGTTCTAAAAACTCTTTTTCTGCAAGAGTTTTAAATTTCTTCTTAAAGTTGAAAATAACAATTATAAAAAATAATTTATGGGTGTATTTTATGCAAGATAGTCAACAAGGAATCTAATCAGACACACAATCAGAAAGGGTGGGAATCTCGGCCTTTCATTAAAAATTGACAAATCTATGTGAATATATTTGGAGTTAAAATATTTACGATATTAATGTATAAATTCTTGTGATTCTGCACTTTTGACTCTTAATTTATGAAGCACTTGCCATTCCCAATCATTGGATAAGAGTCTTTATAATGCACATTACTGACAATATTACAAACCAGATGGAATCAAGATTTGAATTCCATGGTTGAAAAGGGAGAAAACTCAATTGTCTACAGTTCTTAATCAAAGGATATTTTATAATTTGACTATAAGGTGCATAATCTACAAGGACGTATGTTTAAGAACATTTTAAACAAATATACATGGTAAATACAATTTATCACATAATAGTTAAAAAATATTAAAATGTAATTTTTAAATTAATTTAAGAGAGAGAGAGAGCACATGCATATGTGGGGGGAGGGGTAGAGGGAGGGAAGCTCACACAGACTCCCCGCTGAGCTCTCCATCCCGTGTCCCATAAGATCATGACCTGAGCCGAAACCGAGTTCAATGCTTAACCTACTGAGTCACCCAGGTGCCCCTAAAATATAATTTTTAAAATGACATTTAGTCTGATTCAGTTCTGATGCTTTCTGACTTTAGACTAGCCCCCAACTGTCTATTTATTGTTCGGTTTTTAAACGTATGTCCTGAGTAATACAGTTTTATCTCAAAAATATCAGATTAACTTTGCAATTTAAAACTGGGTTAGAAATTCTTTCTTGTTGATCTTCAAACTATCCTGAATGCATAGGCCACCAGCCTTATGTGGGCCCAGTACAACCTAAGAGATTTTCCTCCTAGGGATTTAAAAGCAAAGTACAGAGCCCCTGCACTATAAAGTAAAAAGTAAAAAGCTTGTCTTAAGATTACTGAGTTACTACTGCGCATAATACTGATAATCGTATAGGACTACAGTTATGTAAGAAAATGGGCTGAACACAAACTATTATTAAATACAAGGAAGTTTATTGAAAATTTCCACAATGCATGGTTTTCTTATAATTTGTCCTTTTCTCCTAAAAGGGAAGCACAGACAATACATTCTGGCATGCTTTGGAGGGGCCTATAAAAGGCTTAAGGATCAGGGCACCTGGCCAGTTCAGTGGTAGAGCATGCAACTCTTGGTCTCAGGTTTGTAAGTTTGAGCCCCACATTGGGGGTAGACATCATTTAAAAATAAAAGATCTTAAAAATAATAATAAAGAAAAAACAAAATAAAAGGCCTAAAGATCTTGTCATTTCTTTACCATTCCTACAGCCAAATGTTTGGTTAACAACTATAAATCCACATTGATGAATAATTCAGTCACTGGTATTAATTTATTAAGGCAACCATTTTCTATCAGTACATTTTAAATATTATTCCATTACTTAAGGTTTTTCCTCAGTTATTCTTTGAAGAAAACAGTTATAAGATTATGTAGTTGATCTCTTATGGTCTCTCCAAATTCTATATGGGATAATTTGCTAGGAATTACACAAAAGTGGAAAAATTCTGTAAGCAAGTTTACTAAAACATTAATTTATTGATGAAAAGAACATACAGAATGTAAATCTGTGGTTTACCGAAACTTTTTTCCTGCAGTATTTCTACTGTCCGTCTACCTACATCCCCTAACACACACACAGTACTATAATATTTTGAATTATGCTGTAATTTTATAGTCATGGTTAAAGAATAAAAGTTGTAATAGCGTTCAGCCTTCCACTTACAGAATGAAGATTCTAATTCTCCTTTAAAAACTGCTGTATCAAATGCACTGCTTGCTATAGAAAATTTGCTTATATAATTAAATATAGTGATGGACATCTCATTAACAAATGCTTGTTAAAGAGAAACAAAACAAAACCAGGAAATGAAAATACATTCTTTAGTAAGAACACAAAACTTCCTCACGCAATTCGATAGATACCTGAATGTAAACCAGGTGGGTATAGGCTGGGTGTCTATATTCACTGTTAAAAAATTCAAAGGACATGCTCACTTTAATTCCATACAGCCCTATTTCATTGTTTTTTCAAAAAAGCAGAATTAATTATCTCTTTCAGACAATTTTGCAATGTTAGCTTTTCTTTCCCTTATAAATGGATACCTTTTAGCAGCAGATGAAAGAGTTTCTTTTCTTGCAATTGCAACAGAGCTGGTGTGGCTTGGCTTTCTGTTTGCACCACTCCCGTTGGTTATACAGGACATAGAAATAGCTTCTCGAAGGCCTGGAGGGCCTAAAAGTGGTTAAGAAAAAATTTTTACATAAAACTTCAAAATACTCCTCAAAAATGGGGAGTTCAAAAATTAAGTCCATTAGTTTTTTGAACTAAGTAAGCGAACTGCTCCCTCTGGTATGCAGCATACAATAGTAGTGTCTCTAAACGCAGTGTCATCAAAGCAGACCTATAAAAAGGCCAGGCTCAATTACTACACTGCAGCTAGACTTACTCTGTAGCGAAATGGTTTGCCCTCTACACACAGCAGCTTTAAAACACAGAATGCAAAGTAAATCACAAATTTCCACATCACCGATTTTCAGAAATTTCGGTTCTACTGAAATCAAATTATTTAGAAATCCTAGAACCATAAATGTTAAATCTGACAGTTATTTCATATAAATAAAGCATAAATGTATAAAGCAACCTCTGCTTTTCTTAATTTACACAGTGAAAGAACTGGAATAAATATGATAGGCATGTTGGTGTGGTTAGGAAGATTCAAAGTTATACGATAAAACAGCCTTTATCTACTAAAGGCAAATTCATTAAAAAATTTGAGAACAGAGAACAGTTTTGAACTTTTGGACTGTTTTCTCACACGCAAAATCTAATTTGGCCAATCTCATCTTTGTTTCCTTGCTTCTCTTCATAAAAACACAGAGAGTAAAAAACTTTTATGTATGCAGCCTAAAATATTTGGCACCCTAGACTGTTCCATATATGACGGTTTAACATTGCATTTTTGGCAAGAACAAGCTGCTGGGGGCCAACTTGTATCATGATCATCTATAACGTTTTCTTAATATAGAGATTCCTAGACCTAACCTCCGACCAAGTAATTCAGAAGAAAGGAAGAGGGAAACACCTACTGTATTTCCTTTTTGAAATTTCCCAGGAAAATTTTCACTTATAAAAATGTACAATAATTTCCAAATTATTCTAATATCACCAGTCATCAGATCTACTGCTAGTCTGCCAAACAGGTGACTCCTTGTTGTACTAACAGCTTTTTTTTTATTGTGGTAAAATACTTATAACAAAATTTACCATTTTATTTTTTTAAAGATTTTATTTATTTATTTAACAGAGAGAGGGAGGGAAGGGGAAAGAGAGAGAGAGAGAGAGAGAGAGAGAGAGAGAGAGAGAGATCACGAGTAGGCAGAGAGGCAGGCAGAGGTAGAGGGGGAAGCAGGCTTCCTGCTGAGCAGAGCCCGATGTGGGGCTCGATCCCAGGACCCTGAGATCATGACCTGACTTGAAGGCAGTGGCTTAACCCACTGAGCCACCCAGGCGCCCCAAAATTTACCATTTTAAACATTTAAAAAGGTACACAGTTCAGTGGCATTTAGTATAGTAACTATGTTGTGCAATCATACTGGATTGCAGAACATTCTGATTACCCCACACACCCTCTACTCAATGAATAGTCACTCCCCATTCCCTACTTCTTCCCCCTAGCACATGTCAACCATTAATTTGCATTATCTCTATATATCTGCCTATTCTGAATATTTTATATACATGGAATCATACAATATGTGCTCTTTTGTGTCTGGCTTATTTTACTTGGCATAATGTTTTCAAGGTTTATCCATGTGGCAGCATGTATATGAGTACTTTATTACTTTTTATGGCTGAGTAATATTCCATTGTATGAATATACCACACCTTGTTTATCCACTTATTAAGGGACATCTGAATTGTTTCTATCTTTAGGCTAATGTGAATTGTGCTGCCATAAACATTTGCATACAGGTTTTCATTCGAAAATCTATTTTCAATTCTATTGGGTATAGAACTAAGGAGAACTGCTGGGTCACATGGTTATTTTATATATAAGTTAACGAGGAACCATTAACACAGCAGCTGCACCATTTACAACCCCACCAGCAACGTCTAAAGGATTTTTATTTCACCACATCCTTGCCAACACTTGCTATCTTCATTTTATAAAAAAAGATATTTAACTTGGGGGTGGGAAGCAGAGGGAAAGGGAGAGGGAGAGAATCTCAAGCACACTCCACACTGAGTGTGGAGCCTGCCTTAGGGCTCTTTTTCGCCACCATGAGATCATGACCTGAGTCAAAATCAAGAGCCAGATGCTTACTTGACTGAGCCATCCAGGTGGCCCGCAATTTTTAAAAAAATTGTAACTAAACTTAATATAATAAAGTGCTCAGTTAATATTAAGTGCCATTTCACCGTAGTTTTGATTTGCATTTCCCTAATGAGAATCTCACTGAGTTTGTTGGCCATTTGTGTATCTCCTTTAGAGAATTATCCATTCAAGTCCTTTGTCCATTTTTCAATAAGACAATATGATGTAAATTGCTCACAATGCTCTCTTAAATCCTTTTATTTCTGAAAGGTTTAGAAGGTCCCACATTTAGACGGTCCCACATTCATTTCTGACTTTAGCAATTTAAATCTTCCTGCTTTTTCATTTTACCTAAAAGCTTGTCACGTTTGTTCATCTTTTAAAAAAACAACATTTGGTTATTTTAAAACCATTTATTATTTTTCTGTTCTCTACTTCATTTATCTCTAATCTTTATTATTTCTTTCTCTCTGCTAGCATTGCATTTAGTATTTTTCTTCTTCTATTTCTTTACAGTTAGGTTACTGATTTGAGATCTGTTTCAGCACAGGCATTTACAGCTACAGATTTTCCTCTGAGCACTACTTTTGCTATATCAACAGCTGGTCTTGAAATATAATTTTTTTTTAAATTTTTGTTACACACCAAAAAAAACCCCATTAACCACTACGTAAAAACAAACAAACACATAGACTGCAATCCACCTTCTATGCTCTTTCAATGTCCCAAACCTCATCTCAAAAAGATCAATCACACCCATTAGGTATGATACTACAGCTGTATACCTATTACATTATTGCTATTACATCAAAACCAAAAACCCAAAAAATGCAACTGTTGAAAAGGATGTGAAGAAACTGGAATCCTTATGTATTCCTGATAGGAATGCACCTCAACCTTCTGCAATCTGGCTATCATCTAACCATTTCACATTTTTCTTGCCAAGACGGTGACCTTAGTTCTTTGTCACTAAATTCAATGGCTACTTTCCAGTGCTTATCTTGCTCAATGTTCCTTCAGAATCAAATACTGCTGGTCAAGGACAATGTCCTCAGTTTCTAGGACACTGCCTTTGCCTGAATTTCTTCTTAGCTATTTTTTTTTCTCACTCTCATTTCCTGGATCTTCTTCCTCTGCTTAGATCTCCCCTCCCCCACCCTCAAAATGTATTTATTTGAAAGAGAGAGTGAGAGTGCTCAAATGGGGAGGGACAGAGGGAGAGAGAATATCCAAGTTGACTCCCTGATGAAACAAAGTGTTTACAAAAGAGTAAAAGGCAGTAACTGGCATCAAGGAGTTCAAAATCTTGCAAGAGAATCATACTGGCAATGAAAATATGTGGTAAGTACAGTAACAGTGATATGAACAGAATATCACGGAAGTACAAAGACACATAATTCTGTAAAGATGATTAGGAACACAGAGCTCAAGAAAGATTTCCTAGAAGAAATGCACAAAAAACTGTTAAGCCAGGTAAAATGTAGGTGATAAGATACCTGGATCTTATTCTAGTATGTGTAAAGAAACAGAAAGAATGTAACAGCTAAGTGGGATGTGTATGTGTGCATGGAAGGGAGGAGGTAGACAAAAAGCTCTTTGTATGGTGAGAATGTAGAACAAGAGGGAGCAGAGTTCAGATGGCAGAAGTAAACAGCAGTTAGATCATGGAGACTGTCTAAAGAGAATAGAGACCACTAAAAGGTTTTGAGCTGAAAAAAGGAGTTAGTTCAATTTACATTTTAGAGAAAACCCTCTAGTGGCTATGTGCAGAGCAGATTTCAGGGCAGTGGTCCAAGCATGTGGTGGGAACCTGAAATAAGAGCCTGGTAGTGTGAATGCTGAGGAGGAATCAGTTTTAAGAAATGTTTAAAACTTAAAGAATAAGGAATTCAGTTTGGGGACATTTTACATTTATGAATTCTAAAGGATATACACACAAGCAGAAAAATCTAGTAAGTAGATAGACAATTCTGAAGTGCTGAAGTCCAGATCTGGGAACAATTTGGGAACTGGCACTAATAAGTGGCTGTGAAAATCATGAAGGTAGGTGAGTGCTGATGTTACCTCCTGCAAGGAACCTTCAACTCCAGTTTAAGTATTTATCCTAGGTGCTCCCACAGCACGCTAAATTTACCTTTTTAATACCAATTACTTATAATTTTGTAATACTGACACCTGTCTTCTCAGTTTACCTGAGGTCCCTAAGGGGCAAGGTAGCGTTTTGTTTTAAAGATTTTATTTATTTATTTGACAGATCACAAGTACGCAGAGACGCAGGCAGAGAGAGAAGGGGAAGCAGGCTCCCTGATGAGCAGAGAGCCCAATACAGGGCCGGATCCCAGGACCCACTCAGGCGCCCTTAGGTAGTGTTTTTTATTTCGTTAATCTCTAGAACCTAAACAGTGCCTTGTACGGTGAAAAGATGAAGGAAATAGACACTGTCAATACAGTAAGTGGTGTGGAGTAATATTAATTACCAAACGTTTGCTATGTGGTAGGCATTTAAGTACTTTACGTATCCTTTAATTTTAAGCATGATCCTAACAGGGATTTACTATTATCATCCCAATTTTACTGCTGAAGAAATTAGATTATTAACATGCTCAGAGTTCTATTGTAGTAGTCAGTGAAATGAAAATTTGAGTCCAGGCAGAATGAATAGTAAGTAAGTAGAAAGAAAGAATTCTGCCTAATGTAGAGTGACATTTCAAGTTTGCCAGGATAACAGATAGGAATTTACCAGGGACAGTATGGGGAAAGGAAATTCTAAGTAGATAATAGTACTAAATCAGGCAGGTCCCCAGATATTAATAAAAATAGCAAGAAAAGCCCAAAAGAAGATTTTCATGGTCTCTTTCAATCCTACAGTTTAATCTGAGATAGCTCTTGGTACTGGGAATCCTTCATATTTGGATGAAAGACTGAATGATCTCCGAAGGTAGAGGCAATGCATTAAGGAAAGCAGAGGTATATAAAAAAAAAAAAAAAAAGGAACTGTGGGTAAATGCTTGTTTTTCAGTTGAGAAGTCTAAAGTGTATTCCCTGAAAATCAGGACCCGGAAGAATGAAACATAAAAATGAGCACTGCAGTTACACAAATCCATGACTGGAATGCACTATTAGCTACACACACACACACTCACACACCCTCTCTTCCAGGGCTTGGGCATTATAAAGTCTGAGCTGTAATCTCGAAGATTAGCCTACAAGACTGGAAGCAACAGTAACTTCTAGTAACCAAAGGTACAAAAGTATAAGTAGTTCTAATTCTGAGCAGCAACCCAGCTGAAATAAAGAGAAATTTAGGCTCAAAGTCTATAAACCAGGAAGTTATTGATTTAGTCTTAATCACAGTAGAAGCCATCATAATGCCAGTTAAAAGCCAACAATAATTTTTATGACATGAGAATACTAACCATACGGTTTATATTCCTGATGACAGACCCAAGCATATGACCTTTCTGATAACTAAGCCTGACAATTCCTAAATACTACTGAACTTCACTGTACTCTCAACTCACACAATAAAGTTACCACTAGAAACTGCTACATATTCAAAATCTCACACTCTAAGGGTACCTGTATGGCTCAGTTGGTTAAGCAACTGACTCTTGGTTTTGGCTCAGGCATGATTTCAGGGTCGTGAGACAGAGCCCCATGTAAGGCTCCATGCTCGGCAGGGAGTCTGCTTGGGATTCTTTCCCACTCCTCTCCCTCGACCTCTGCTCCCCTCCCGGCAAATAAATAAAATCTTCAAAATCTAAAATCCTGGCTACCCTCATCCATAAGACCCTTTTGTTTCTGTATCTATCCCCGTCCCTCTCTCTAAACCATTTTTTAAAACCACAATTTCCTGCTTCTAAAACTTTCTTATTCTTTTTTTAAGATTTTATTTGAGAGAGAAAGCACAAGCAGAGAAGGGGCAGAAAGGCAGAGAGAGAAGCAGACTCCCTGCTGAGCAGAGAGCCGGGCGTGGGGCTTGATCCCAGCACTCTGGGATCATGACCTTAGCCGAAGGCATACCCTTAACCATCTGAGCCACCCAGGTGCCCCTAAAACTTTCTTCTTCCCACATTCAATTTAACAAGTACTTACTGAGTCGTCCCAAGAGTAACTATGTTAGTAAGAAACTGTCCCGCTTTCAGAGTTTACAATCTAGCAGAAACATCAAATATACATACCAAAACAGACACATACAAAACTTTTTAAATAATTCCAAGAAGAGACAAAAAATGGAAATATTTTCAGGAAATAGTTTGAGCTTTATAAATAATGGGAAAATTTTTGATCAGGGGAAGGGTAAAGGTTGTCCATGAAGGAAGAACTCTAGTTGATATTCAAAATCTTTTCTTTACCTCAGATTCTCTATCATACGCCCCACAGCTCCAACTGAAGACCTCTTCCACTCTCCTCATACACTCAAGCTCCTTTCCTTTTGTCTCACAGGAAGGTGTACTTTACTTTTAATTCCTAATGACCACTAATTTTTTAAAAGTATATTTTGAGCTGGGGGCACCTGGGTGGCTCAGTTGGTTAAGCATCTGACTCTTGATCTCAGCTCAGGTCTTGAGCTCAGGGTCATGAGTTGGAGCCCAGGATGGAGCATCTCAGGAGTCTGATCTGTTGTCAAATAATAAAACACTCTCTCATCTCCTTCTACAATTACCAGTCATTTTAGCCCAAGGGCTTACAAGGGAAATTCACACCTTCTAACCTGATTAGTGTAATTTACTTATCAAGAGCATTTTATAGCAAACTTCTCGGTCTTCTCCTAAATGTTATTTGGAGTAAGAGACAATGATACAGACTTGTGCCTATCTGCTATCCCAGATTCTATATAATTATGATTGTTTTAGAAAATGACACCATCTACATTTCAGTTTTGTCTTAGGGTTCTCTCATTTCTCAAGTGGTATTTGCAATGCTTGATACTTTTGGCTTACCAGCAGTTTCCTGGTTTAAAATGACTGATTTCTACCTTCAGATAAATTTGACCCCTTTGCTTGTATACCACTGTATACTAACAGCTTGTCTTCACATAATGTCGCTGGATTCTCAAATTACATTCATTTGGTAACCCCAAGAGGTCTTAATGGGTTTCCCAGGCACCAGCTGTGACATAATTTGTCTTCCTGGCAGTTAATACTGCCAAAGTGTTCCCTGGGCCTTCTCGTTTGTTCCAAAGTACAGGTAATTTTTTTTTTCTTTTGGCAGGAACTCAGTGGCAACTGCTGCATATATTATGAACACATGCCGTCAAAAGGAAAAAATTCTCCAACAGAAAAGAAGGTATATGAGAAACTTAAATGACTGGCTACCTTAAAAACTGTTAGGAAAACTTTCGACCTCAGATAAGCGTCTAGCATAATAAACTCAAGAAAAAATAGGGTTTAGCTTTTAATACTGCTGGCACACGGGAGAGGATAAACTAAAAGAAGAGAATTAAAAATACTGAAACGACTAGTTAGGTGTATTTCTGATTTTGGCATTTACTGAATGGCATTACTACTAGGAAGTAACATAGTAGAACGTCATTAAGCTGTCAGCATACATACCATTAACTTTTCATTTTAGTCATATCTAAAGGCAAATCATGCCCTCCATATCACTACCATCTACGAAACTAGTACACTCCATCAATAAGGAAGCTAACCTATGCTTTTAACCACAGCTTTTATTAAAAATACTGAAATGACTAGTTAGGTGTATTTCTGATTTTGGCATTTACTGAATGGCATTACTACTAGGAAGTAACACAGTAGAACGTCATTAAGCTGTCAGCATACATACCATTAACTTTTCATTTTAGTCTATCTAAAGGCAAATCATGCCCTCCATATCACTACCATCTACAAAACTAGTACACTCCATCAATAAGGAAGCTAACCTATGCTTTTAACCACAGCTTTGTAAAAAGGTTTCACACTTAAAATTATCCATGGGGATTTAGCCTTACTTCTAAAGGAAAATCCTCTAGAAAATGTAGTTATCTTAAGAAGATGATAGTGATTATTGTCCTGTCAGTAATTTACGTCAAAGTGAATATGATAAATTCTAATTTCAAAGAGGACTAAAAAAAATTCACATAAAAATTCACATAAAATTTCCACATAAAAGGAAATTAGCTTCTCAATAAAGAAAATACAAAATATCCACAAAGTAATTTCAGTTTTTAAAAAAGAGTTATTTTATAAAAAAACTTCATCAGAAAATACTTTGCTTAAAATGTCCCAAATATTCGTATCATTAATATATTAATCCTGCTTAATATCAAAACTGACAGTTAACTGGGCGCCTTGGTGGCTCACGATCGTCTGACTCTTGATCAGGTCATGATCCCAGGGTTACGGTTTCGAACCCCACATCAGCCTCTCCCTCTGCTCCTCACCCTGCTCTCAAAAAAAAAAAAAAAAAAAAATTAAAAAAATTTTAAAAAACCCCAGACAGTTGACCTATTAGGTTATATACAAATGTCAATAATTAAGAATCACCTAATATTTTTTCCAATTATTTCTACTGTGTACTATACATAAACTCCAAAATAAAGCTGTTTAGAATTTCTAATAATTATAAAACTTTAAATATGTATTTCTCTTGATATCTAAATATCAATCTTGAAAAACATAACTGGTCAGGCAAATTTCTCCACTAAAGGGAACTAGAGTAATTAATTCTTCACAATGAATTATGCTCATCTCTAAAATAGTATTTCCCTAAATTGTTATATAATCAACTCTCCCATTAATCTATTTTATGGATAGCATTTCAGAGTCTGTGCCTAAAGTAATGAAGTAACTTAAAGAATAATCACTAATGAATCCCATTTCAGGATGTAACCATGTTGGCACATTATAAGAAGAGCAGTCATAGTAAACTTATGAAGTAGAATCAATGGAAAGAAGCTCGGTATCTAATTAATAAAGTTATTAATAAGAATTAAAAGTTGGTATTATGCGGTAGAAAAGAGTTCCAATGTAGCAGTTACAGGTGGCTCTGTAACTCCACAACTGGGTAAGCCTCGACTAAAGAGCCTTAAATAAAACTAATCCCAAATTCACTTTAGAGACAAAGAACCATGAGTAATGACAACTGAAAAAAATACTAGAAAGAGTAGCTTACAAAAAGTATGTTCCTGGAGAACAGGAACCACAGATATTTAATTTTATTTGTATTTTATGACACTGAAATAGTGCTAAGTAAGTCCTAACTGGTGTATATACAAATTACTATCACCTACCAAATTATTTATTTGTTTGTATGTTTTTAACTATTTTTAAAGATTTTATTTATTTATTTATTTATTTGATAGAGAGAGCACAAGCAGGGGGAGTGACAGGCAGAGGGACAGGGAGAAGCAGGCTCCCTGCTGAGCAGAGAGCTTGATGCAGGCCTAGATCCCATGACGTTGGGATCATGACCTGAGCCTGAAGACAGACACTTAACCGACTGAGCCACCCAGGAGCCCCAACCTACCAAACTTTTTAAAAGCAGTCTTTAAATGTCTCCATAAATATTTTTTTACTCAAATACCTTGGTAAATTAAAAAAAAAAAAAAAAAAACAGAAAAAAATTTTTTAAGTTTTTCTCAACATAAATTACAACATGCTGTTGTTTAAGCACAATAAAAAATTCTTATTTTAAACTAATGTGAACTATTTAAAATAAGCTTTCAAAAATATTGAGGATAATAACCAAACACCGCATCATTTTCTCTTTCAGAATTAAAATACTTATACAGAGTCAGAAGCTGAGGGTGCATAACATCAGTTATAGACTGTAAACATGTTCTTTCTCTATTCCAAGTTTACCTGCCCTGTAAAGCCCACATACATTAACTGATCTGGCTCTCCATTCTACTCTAACAACTCCAGAATCCTTTCTTAAAATCAATTTATAACCAAATAAAGTTTTGCCTGGCTTGATCTTGGCAGTTCTCAAAGCTGGTTCTCAAAAAATTTTAAAGATTGCAATATAACATTATTAGCCCAAGTGGTTTCTATTAAGTCTTTTGCCAAACTTATCCCTCATCACTGACACTTTTATCTTAATAATCATTAATGGAGAAGATCAATCTAGCCACCTAACTTTCCACTATTTTTTTTTTAAGATTTTATTTCTTTATTTGACAGAGACACAGCGAGAGAGGGAACACAAGCAGGAGGAGAGGGAGAGGCAGGCTTTCCTCCGAGCAGGCAGGGATGCAGGGTTCAATCCCAGGACTCTAAGATCACGACCTGAGCCAAAGGCAGAAGCTCAACAACTGAGCCACACAAGTGCCCCTGGTTTCTCTTCAGATTATATAAATCTATCGCCTTTTACTAACTCTCCACTATTAACTAACTTGGCCTAGCGTCTTTGAGGGTAGGAGATCTAAGAATGGGAATAATGCTGTGTATCTATACCACATCCTTCTTATCCATTCATTTACTAGAAGTACAGCATAGGGAATATAGTCACTAATGTAATAATATATGGTGACAGATAGTGACAACATTTATCATGGTGAGCACTGAGTATAAACAGAATTGTTGAGGGATGCCTGGGTGGCTTAGTTGGTTAAACATCTCCCTTCAGGCTCAGGTCATGATCCCAGGGTCCTGGGATCGAGTCCTGCATTGGGCTCCCTGTTCAGCAGGGAGCCTGCTTCTCCCTCTGCTGCCACTTCCCCTACTTGTGCTCTCTTTCGCTCTCAAATAAATAAAATCTTAAAAAACAAACAAACCAGAATTGCTGAATCATGATACTGTTGATAACTGTACACCTGAAACTAATAACATTATATGTCAACCATATACTTCAATAGTAAAAATTAAGAATAGGTTGGAAGGAAGGAAGGAAGGAAGGGAGGGAGGGAGGGAGGAAGGATGGAAACCACAAAGCCAGGCAGAATGAACCACCTCAATGCATTCAAGGTGACTCAGCATCTTTTTCTTATGTCTATGGTCTTCCATTCTCTCTCATCATTCCAACTTATCCCTATCACCACCAGGAACAATTTTACCTTCTTAAAGAGCATCACTTTCTCCTGAGGAAGAGTGATATGGAATGAAAAGTTCCAGCCCTAACAACTGTAAATATTTAGTTGCCCCATTCAATTTTATCTCTTTCCAGTCTATCGCAGAAGTAGTCTTCCAAGGCCAGTAGTTTCTTACCTGCTCTACCATCCTTGCTCAAACTCTCAGGAAACTAGCCTATCAATTACTACCCCCTACCGATATCCCCACTAAAATCTTTTCTGCCTTTTGGTCCTCAGCGTATCATTGTGCTCGAGTCTATAACATCTTAAAAAATAAAAATTAAAGCTGACCTTCAATTTAGCATCTTCCTCTAGCTACTACCATCTTCCCTTCCCAGGCAAATTTTTTGAAAGTGTGGCTATAGTTCCTACTCCCAGTACCACAATTCTCCTCAACTGCTGCTTCTCAAAATAATGTAATTTGATTTGCAATCCTATCACTCCACTACAATTGCTTGTGGATGTTCCTAGTAATTTCATAACTGCCAAATCCAATGGTCACCTCTCAGTCTTGTTTTATTCAATCTCTCTGTAGCATCTGGCAACATGAATCACTCTTTCTTTACTGAAATACTAGAGCTTCCAACACAATAATAAGGAGCCTTGTTCTCATTTTATGTCCTCTTTCTATGGCTTCAACTATTATCCATAAGCCAAATATTCCCAAATTCTTACTACTATCCAAGATTAGCATGAACACAAACCTGCAGTTCAGCTATCTCTATGTGTCTATCTTCACACCATATATACCGCAAACCCATTCAGAAATAGAATCCATAAGTAGCCTCAGTTTTCCCACTGCCAAAATAGGGGATAATTATGCCTATGTCCACCCACTTTATGAAAAAAATCAGGAAGATATATGAAATAATAGAAACAACTGCTTGAATATCATAAAAGAATTTTAAATTCTAGGTGGTTGGAGGAAGGGAAAGGCCACAGATATCTGCTCCAAACTCAGAGTAATAGTGTCCTAGTGACTTTCTCTCAACCTGCAAAAACCCTCAATATCTGTAAGTTAAAATTAACATTGTACTGGCGTTGGTAATGAGTCTCAGAGCTTAAATTCTTCAGGATTCTGCTCACTAATGACTACTTAAGGCTTGGAATAAGGCTATTTAAATTATGATGATTTTTATAATTTCTGACTGACTCAAAAAGTACATATGACTGCCTACCTGCTATGTTCAAGACACAATGCTAATTAATTACTATGAGAGACACAAAAAGAAGATTCAGTTCCTGCCCTCAGTAAATTTGTTATCTAACTGGAATATACTAAATTCACACAAATACTATGAAAGCCTTTAAGTATAAAAAGAAAAAAAAAAAGAAAAAAAAAAAGAAAGCCTTTAAGTACAACCAATGGTATTACAAAAAAAATCCCATTTAAAATAATAAATAGTAAACTTTCAGAATTTCTTAGGAATAAAAAAGAAACAAAAAACTGCAGTTAATCCAAAAGAGAAATATAGTTTCTACTCCCGATTTCAATGTAACTGATAAAATACACAAGTTTTATATAGTACCGCAAAGAAAGTGTTGCAAAAAGCAAGACTCTTCCTACTTTAACAATTACCTTTACTTGGAACTGATTTTTTCACTGAGGCTACATGATCTTCAGAGATTGCAAGACGCCTCAAAACATCAGCCAAAGCTGCCTTTAGCACAGTGATTTCATCTTCTTGTTGCTGAACTCGTAACTCAAGAGCTGAGAGGCGATCCTGAACGTCAGATGTACTTGCAGCAGAAATACTATCATCTATAAAATGAAGAAAACATGTATTTTTAAAAATGAACTGTTTAAGAAAGAATTTAACAACAAATAAGATCTATTTAGGTGAGTCTTATAAATGATGATAAAAATTGGGGAGAAAAAACCCAAAATTTTTACACAGATTAACTTTTGCAAATATTTCATAGCTATTTGAATGAATTGAAACAGTAAAAGTTAATATATCTGACACATAATTAAAATGATGAAAATTCTCTCCATGATCAAATTTTCCCTATTATTATACTACCACCTTAACTATTTTTTTCATCAAAATGTTTTCTTTGGAGACTTTTGGAAACTTGCCAGACAGTACACTATTCAAAGCATCCTTTTTTTTTCTTTTTTCTTTTTTTTTAGATTTATTTGAGAGCAAGCGTGCACCAGCAAGCTGGAGTGAGGAGGGCAAAGGGAGAATTTTTAAGCAAACCCCCTGCTGAGCACGGAGCCTGAATCAAATTGGGGCTCAGTCTCATGGCCCATGAGGTCATGACCTGAGCTGAACCCAAGAGTCAGATGCTCAACCTACTGAACCACCCAAGTACCCCACCAAAACATCCTTGTTAATCACCACATCATTATCTTACTTCTCTATGAAAATAAAAAAGGAGTACAAATCACTTCAGTTTTGCTTTATGTATCAGATCGGGAATCACTCACCTTCAGCATCAATGATCAGAAAGCACTCTTTATTTCAGTCTTTACTATTCTACTCTCAAAGTGCCACAAAATACTGTTACATATATTCTTGTTGTTCCTTCTTACCCACTGATGTCCCAATCTCTTGGGGGGAAAAATTGTGGTTTCTATAGAGTACATAGCTAATATTTATCTTCCTGAGGTTATGTAACAACAACAAAAAGACTAAATAAAGTTTAGCTACAACATAGCAATGACAACCACTTCCAAAGCTATGTAACTTTAGAATACACTGTTGGGTCAATCAGAACCTAAAAGTATAAAAATTTCAACTGTTGGCTAATTCAATATAAGCAGGAAAATTCAGAGGGGAATTCAGATTCTTACCTAAGAAAGGTCTGGACCAGCGTGACTGGTCAGGTATTCACGCAATAAGACATAGTGTGCCATTTTTCTCATATTGAAATAATGTGCTATCCATCTTCTTAAAAAGACAATTTAACTCAAGAGTTAAAAGAAAAAACAAACCCTTCATTTAAAAAACAAAGCTATCACCATTTTTAATGGATCAGTAAACAATATTCACATTTAAGATCGTATATGCCTACAAACCTCTCAGGCATACATTTGTACTCTCTTCCGCCTTTAGAGGTGTTTCATCAACAATCTTTGAGAAGTACTGATATGGAAGAAAAATTATCTTCAACTTAGACTTTAACAACAACTAGTTGTATAATCTTAGGTAAATTATTTTACTTCTTTGAACTTCAATTTCTTTCATCTTTAAACAGGTTATGATGTAGGTGCCTAGGACATGTCTGACATCTAATAAATGTTAAGATAGAAGAGTACAAAAGTTATAATTTGAGAGCTTTGGGTGCATTTTTTACATAAAAAGCAGTTCTGTCAAACTCTCAGATGCTTAAGTAAGAACAATTTCATTTTGAACTTTAGAAATTTTAATATTTGAGGTCTTTTTCATTTCCATAGTGAAATGAAAAATGAACTGAAATGAAATGAAAAATGAAATGAAAAAATTCACATTTCCAAAGTGAAATTCCCAGCTAAAGTCTAGCTGAGCTACTCTCTTTGTAAGTGTGTTGTATTATGTCACTATTATTATTTTTTAAGACTTACTTATTTGGGGAGGGGGGGAGTTGGGGGGAGGGGTGGGGGATCAAAAGGAGAGGGAGAATCTCAAGCTGACTCCACGATGAGTATAGAACCTGATGCAGAGCTCAATCTTATGACCTTGAGGCTCATGACCGGAGCCAAAACCAAGAGTCAGATGCTTAACCAACCGAGCCACCCAGGCATTCCTATGTCACTATTATTTTTGTCTGCCCAGAATGTTTTTCTATTTTCCTTCTTCTAGTGGGAAGAACAGCAGCTCTTCTCTTTTGTGAAACTCTACCATTTTCTTCAGTCCCATTAGGGCGATCAATCAATGATGCCTCGTTATCCCCTCTACCACCCTATACTATTAACAGGTTGAACCATACAAAATGGCTTTTTTAGTTGGTAAAAAATATGATTAACTATTAGCAATTTCATATGGTTTAATCTAATACTACCTATAGGAGTGGTTGTGAAATATGGGGTAGGCCAAATGGAATCAGTCCTCCCCAAGTTTCCCAAAAAGGAAACTGTGGCCCATCCTTCTTCCTGATTTGCTAACTCTAAGGACAAAGATCTAGAGCCATTGGTGATAGAGAGTTTTGACTGCCCTTAGATCCAGTTCGAGTCTCTAAAGTCCTGGACCTTCAATTCTCAGAGACACCCTAATATTCCTCCTAGCGAATATTCCTCTAATAAATCCCCTTTTGGCAAGCCATTTCTTGTAACCCAAAGGTCCTGATGAAGTCAGTAAATTATATGGACATGCCATTCTACACTATTCTCAATTTCTGAAGAATGAGTTATATATTTAAATTACAGTCAAGGGGAGTCTGCCTTCCACTGGGGTCATGATCTTGGGGTCCTGGGATTGAGCCCCACATTAGGCTCTCTGTTCAGCAGGGAGTCTGCTTTTCCCTCTCCCTTTGCCCTTTTGCCTTGCATGTGCTCTCTATCTGAAATAAGTAAAATCTTAAAAAAATAATCATCACAGATAAAATATTTATGTGATTTTTATGAACACACGATCTTAGTTACTTTGGGAAGGTAACAAGAGCCTGGTGGAAAAATTATCAGACTATAATGTCAAGGTTATAGTCCTACGTGTTACTATTGGCATGGTAACTGGCTTTTACTTTTGTCAAGTCACTTAACTTTTCTAAACTTATTTTTCACTTTTTAAATCTTTTTAGAAGATTTATTTCAGAGAGAGAGAGGGAGCACAAGCAGGGGAAAGGTGGAGGGGGCAGAGGGAGAAGGGAAGCAGACTCCCTGCTGAGTGTGGAGCCTGATGCGAGGCTGGATCTCCTGACCCAGAGATCATGACCTGAGCTGAAACCAAGAGCCGGATGCTTAACCAACTGAGCCACCCAGGTGCTCCAATGACTGAGGTTTTTATTATGTGAAACTTGGATAGTTACATGAAAGGTGGTTCAGCTTGTAAAAATCCTTGTGTCTGTGGTAAGACACAAGGACAATTTTTCAAAGGGCATAACAAATACAAGGTTAACTATTAACAATGTCCTGCATTTATATTGTATCTTTCATATTTATTACCATATCCCCCTCCTCACACTATCTATATTTTATATTTGAGAAAACACCCTGAGAAGTTAAATAGCTTCTTGCCCAAGGTCACCAAATCAGTATTGATACCTGAGACTCAAACACGGGACTCTTGACTCACAATTTAAGTGCCCTTTACTCTATTTCACACTGCATTCTTAATAATCACAGGAGGACCAAAAAATATTTTTTTTCCCACAAAGCTACTACAGGGGTTTAAACTACTGAGTGACATAATCTGTTCAGTAATTAGAATATGTATCTACTTTCTGGGAGCTTTTGGCTTTTTGGGGGTGGGGGAAGAAAAGGTGGAGAGCAGGGAGGGGCAGAAGGAGAGGGAGAGAATCTAAAGCAGGCTCCTTGCCCAGCACTGAGCTGATCTCACAACCCTGAGATCATGACCTGAGGCAAATTCCAGAGTCAGCTGCTTAAATGACTGAGCCACCCAGGGACCCCCTCTAGGAGCTTTTTACACTTCCTTTTCCCAATCCAAGTATATTAGGTCTTTTTCCTTCTATCACAGTAGTCTCTCATGTCTTGGGTTCTTCTCAAAACAGTTTTTAGCCTTAAAAGCTAAAATATGAACTACAAATGGACTCTCAAGGGTTGTTAAACTCACTGTAGGGTCAGGGGTTGAGGGAGGTGAATGGAGAGAAAAAGGAGGTCCATTAGTTTATTTATCGGCATAATTAAGACTCTTTTATTAGAGGTGCAACCAAAGTTATATGTAACTAGTAAACTTCAATATTCAATATTATAGTTTAAAACTACAATGGCAACTATTCATTATGCTTTTACTATAGTGAATCAGTTAATTTGGCTTCTGAGTTGTTAAATATATTACCTTGGCAGAGGTAAGTATATTTTATTCTAAATATCCAAAAGTTGGCAATCCAGCATCACATCAGAATAAGACATGCCTATACATTCTAGCACCTTTTCAGTGCCAATGATTTTGTATAGATCTTTATAAAATACTTTCTTGCTTTCCTAACAAGGGCATACAGTTATAATTTAGCCACTTCTAGATGACGCAATCTTCCTTGAGAATATTACTTTGTGCTGCAAGCACTGTGATAGAATGATGCCCAAGACTACTATATTTCTAATTAAATAATTGCAAGTATTACATTTCAAATTTCTAACTTTCTTACTACCTTTTCTGCCTCCCTCTTTGATTTCAGGATTAACTATGCCTGTCTATAACAACACTCCTTCCCAATTTAATTTCCTACATTACGGAATCTTGGATAACCAAGCTTTTTGAACTGTTTATAAAAAGAGAAAATAATCTCTGAAATTAGGACATTATTTTAAAAAATTTTATTAGATATGTATATTACATACATAACATTATATATGATTTATACAATCTAAACAGAGAGGAAAAAAACAAGGCGGACTCAGGTCTAATATTAGTGTCACTGGAGGCCCAGAGGAAGAGTGAGAAAAGGATTCTAGCTGAAAAGAAAATATGAATAATTGCTAAACTTTCCAAGTTAAACTAAAATTTACAAATTCATTAAAATTAAGTATATATTAAAAAAGGGGGGGGGGGCGCCTGGGTGGCTCAGTTGGTTAAGCAACTGCCTTTGGCTCAGGTCATGATCTCGGAGTCCCGAGATCGAGTCCCACATCGGGCTCCCAGCTCCATGGGGAGTCTGCTTCTCACTCTGACCTTCTCCCTTCTCATGCTCTCTCTCACTCTCTCTCTTTCCTAATAAATAAATAAATAAAATATTTTTTTAAAAAAATAAAAATAAAAAAAATAAAATTAAGTATATTTTGAAGTCTGTCTCCACCATACACAATATAATCCACCATACAAATAAAATCCAAGTAGATTAAAGAATTCAAGACAAAATTATAAAACCTACAGAAAGAAAGAGAAAATAGCTTCATATTCTGGAAGTAAAAGGAAGGATCCTAAATGAGACACAGAAAGGATTACCCATAAAAGTAAAGACTGATACTTATCTACATTAGAATTCAGTACCTATGCCTACTAAAAGACACAATAAAGAGAAAAAGCAATTTAAAAACTGGAGAAAGATAATTTTAACATCTATAACTGGTAAAAGATTAGTATCCTGAATAAAGAATTCCTGAAAATTGATAAGACATATAATCGTACAGAAAAACCTTGACCTAAAACCCTACAGTAAAGACCTTGACTAAGTATCTCAAAGGAAAAGGAACACTGGAAAATTAAAACCATATTAAGTACTGTTCTACACTCACCAAACTGGCAAAACATTGAAAGCATGACAGTATCAAGTGTTCCCAAGAATACAGAGTGATGTGAACTCTTATACATTATGACAGGAGGTACACTGTTTCAATGACTTTGGGGGAAAAAACCCAACGATGGAATCACCTGGTAAAACTATAGATGCACTCATCTTATGACCCAGCAATTCCACTCCTCGGTGTATATATCCTACCTCACAGCAGGGCTAGCAACTGTTTTCTGTTAAAGAGCTAGATAGTAAACATTTTAGGCTTTGCAGACCTTACAGCCTCTGTAAGAACTACTCAGATCTGCCTTTGTAAAACAAAAACAGCTAGAGATAAATACATAAATGACTGGGTATGGCTATGTTCCAAAACTTTATTTACAAAACAGGTTGTCTGCCAGGCATTCCCAACCTCGGCTCCTGCACACCTACACCAAGAGACATGTTCAAGAACGTTTACAACGGCATAGTTCAAAATAGAAACAAACTGGGAAAAACCTAAATGTTCATCAACTGTAAAATGGGTAAATAAACTCTGATACAAACATTCGACAGCATATTACAGAGTGGTAAACTATGGCTACATGCAACATCATGCATGAATCTCAGGAATATACTGGTAAGTATAAAAAGCAAGTCAGACGAACTTTATAAAAGTTTAAAAAACACAAAAGTAAATAATATACTATTTAGAATAAAGTTATAAAGCAAAAGAGTAATATACACAAAATTTATGACAATAGTTACTTGTGGTGATATAGGGTAAGGTATAGCACAGGGAGGAATTCACAGGTAAAATAACACCTATGTAATAAAAACAATTAAAACATATATTGTGTTATACTTTGGCGGGGGCAGGGGGAGTCAAGTGGTTTTTCTCTTCTGAAAAGAACTGTGGAGAGGAGGACATCATAGTTGGGTTCCTCACTTTATTTTCTGGAAAACAATGAAACCAATCTTTACAAATGAAACTCCGAAACAGATAAAAAATTGATACACTAATACACTAATAGTGTATTATTAGTGTATACACTAATACACTATAGCCAGATAAAAATAATACACTACTTCTGAAAAACTGAGGTCTTATGTCCTAAAAACAACTAAACCAGATGGTTTTTATGATAGTTTTGAGAGCTAACGGTAGGACCCTTAGTTGTTACCTATAAATCTTTGGGGGAAAAAATAGCCCATTTCAGAAAAGTATACTTTTCAATACACAATACACTCCAAAGAACAAATCTCTGATCTCCCTTGCTAAAGCACCTATGTTAAGACACTGGCAAGCCTTATAGGGTAGAAAGATAATGCAGATTAGATTAGAGGAGCTAGTAAGAATGAAGAAACATGAAAAAACAGTAACAACACTATGCACTGTTAACAATGTAAAAAACATCTGGCACTAGCTTAAAGGGCTATCAGTAGGCAACTTTGGTTAAATAAATGGTTGCACTGTGGCATACTACATAGCTCTTAAATAGGATGATGCAAAGAGTGACAATATACTATGAAGAGAAAAAATTTGCGAGGCAAACAGTTATGGTATATTCTGTGTAGAGCTGCATATCCATAGGTATAAATGTACATGTAGGTATAGAGACTACAGGTATATCTCTGAGAAGCAGGATTTATGAGGATTTTTGCTACCTTATACTCTTTTAGATGAATTTTCTGCAGATATACACAAAATTCTGTGTAAATAGAATTTATATTATTTTATCAGCTAAAAAAAAGCAAAGCTAACTTAGGTTGTGATGTAATCCTATTTAGTACATTTTCAATGCAAATTTGGTTAATTTGTAGATTTTTATGCACAGTGAATGAAAACATTTCTGTAAAAGTATGAATATAATGATGTTCAAAAATAATATTCTCAGGCTAATAAAAGACACAAAAATCAATACGATATATTTGAAAGACCTGGTCTTTATTTCTTCAAAACACAAAACACAATTACAAATGACTTGCCACATTAGTAAATTCATATCAGAAGGGATTTAACAACTTAAATGATTTTTTTGTTTTGTTCTAAATTGGAATTGGTTGTCTTCAAATATTATTGCATAAAGACAACTATTTAAAGACTACAATCAAGAAGTCATGCACTATGGATTCTACAACAGCTAAAATTTATTTGCGGAAATAAACCAAAGAAAATATATTCAGAAAAACACAGCAGCCATTAGGAAGATATATTTATGCAGGAAACAAGGTTTCCTATTTATCACAATCTACTTCCAAAAATCACACTTTTCTAACAAGTCTTGATAAGGTAATTTCAACTGTTGTAAGCTTGGCTATTTTATTTTGTTAATAAATGATGATATTAATTACTTCCAGTTAACAATATGATTATATGAAGATAAGATTTTTGCCTTTAGTGAAATAACACAAATAATGTTGGCTTATTTTCCATTTTTAAAACTGGGTTTTTTTCATCGTAATATAGCCTTACTAAAAAGTCATCTACTAGCATAAATTAAAAGAGAAACTGTGCTAAGTAAAAAAAATGAAAAACATTTTTGCTGCAGTACTCTGAGCATGGTAGCTGGTCCCAAGGAAGAACTTTACTTTACTGTATTACCAGGATTCATTCACAATTAAAATGGCTCCCCTCTCCAAACTCTTAATTTAACACAGAAGAATTAGAAACAGATAATTCTGCTTCTGATGAAATTTTTTGGTTAGACTTCATAGATGCAAAAGTCAAGCTTAATTATAAATTTATGATTTGCTATTATTTTAGAGAAGCAATTTTGGATTATTTTCCATTAAAACCTGCTGTTTTAATTTTTTCCCTCAAGAATAATATAATGGCCATCCTTTTCGGGGGGCAAGGAAAGAACAAGATGAGCAAAGCCTACTCTGCCCTCACAATAGGATTATATTTGTTTATACAGTGGGTTCAGTCTTAAATACTTTATGAAGATATGCAGGCAAATACTTATGCCACTATTGACACATATATTTAAAGAAAGGAGGTGGGGGAAAAAAGAGAACTGATCTACAGTCATTTCTAAGTACTCATACTTCTTTTGTCATGAGTAAAGCCTCCGAGACAGGTCTGAATTCCCGGGAAAGGAAAGATACGTTACCAGTGCAGAAGTTCCTAAGTATGGAGGAAACACACACCGAAGCGAGACCAGGCAAACTGTCTTCCATTCCTGCCCGCTACATTACAAGCAATATAAGCCAGTTCTGTCTACATTTCCTGCTGTCTTCCCAGATAGTTTCAGAGCAAATCCCAGCTCTCTAAATCTCACGACATACTTTACATTCTGAGGAAATCCTCCCGGTCCAGATGGCCCACCACAAAGCATGTCTATGTTGGCACAAATAAAAACTTCTTAAGATAGCTCTTCTGCCCCTTTGCTCTCTGAAGTAAAGAAAAGTTTTCTACTTCTTTATAAAGAGAGACAAAGACACTGAAGAAGAGAGAGCAAACAGAGCATGCAGCCAAAGGGGGGTGAAGACACAGACAAAAAACTTGGGCTGTTTTGGGGAGGGTAAACTCCAGGCATAGGCAGAAACACATGAATTAATACACTACATGAATATTCACTACAATAATTTCATTGTCCTAACTATTTTTATCTTCTTTTAATTAAAAAAGATAAGATACAACTGCTTCAAATACAAAACTCAGTTTTTGCCTTCTGAAACATAAAACATACTACGAGTTTCTATAAATAACAGAGTTAAAGCCCCTAAAGTGAATATTTTCTCTACTAGGAAATAAACAATCTGTGTGCAAAGTGGCAAGTCACATTTCCTTTTTCCTTTTTGTTTTGAATAAATAAAATCCACTTGAACTATAAAGAAATTAAAAGAATTATCACTTGTCAATGATTTTTGAAACGTTAGTGTTAAAACATGGCTGATTCATTATAACCATTTCACTTAAGATGAATTTACAATGAGAACATTTTTCTTCAATAATTTTCCAAATTACTGCAAAATAATACAATTGCACTAAAAAGTAACCTATAATAAACATAATCAACTGGTTGGATACTCACAATTTTAAACTGCTCAGGCTTACAATAATGTAAATGTACAAAGGAATCCAAATTATATATATCTTTACTCTGTCTTACAAAATCATGCAAAACCAAGTGAAAGTTAATGAGCGCAGTATGTATTTACTCTTTTGATAATTACTTCTAAAGCTAACCAAAGAACAAATTCATGGAGGTAAGTGTCAAAACTAAGCTACTGGAGGTGTATCTCTTCAAATTGTTGATTTTAAGCTATATATTTATAATTGAGAAAAGGAAATTTAAATCAACCCAAAGTAAAACAGAAACAATATGACTGGTACAAACACAGACAACAAAAAAATACTGTGAAATGAATAAAGCCTAAACCAAATTGAACATTATGAGCTGCACTACAAAGACTGAGTCAAGGATAAATAGAAAAGCTCGTAAGAGATGGAAAAACAAAGCAAAATAATCCAGATTTAACATTTTCAAAAGCCTTTATGGAAAAAAGTGGGAACCATCAAAGGAGTGTTTCCTCAGGTGAGGGTTGGGAAAGTACTTCTCTTTCAATTAATAACTGGTACAGATTCATCAAAATATAGGAGCAGCCTGAAAGATTAACATTAAGTGGACCAGGGAGTGTGCAATGTGTGTGAAGTAAAGGACATTTTATCACTTCGGTAGAATAAAAGCAGAAAGAATGGGAAATATAATGATACAAAAGGGGGCGCCTGGGTGGCTCAGTGGGTTAAAGCCTCTGCCTTCAGCTCAGGTCATGATCTCAGGGTCCTGGGATCGAGTCCCGCATCGGGCTCTCTGCTCAGCAGGGAACCTGCTTCCCCCTCTCTCTGCCTGCCTCTCTGCCTACTTGTAATCTCTCTCTCTGTCAAATAAATAAATAAAATCTTAGAAAAAAAAATGATACAAAAGAAATGCGGTACACTTGACATAAATTAGAAAGGAGTTCAAATTCTTACTACTGACTCCTGAGGGACTCTGTGGCAGAATATATGTTATATTTCTCTTCAATCTCCAGACAAATATAAGACTTTAGTCTTATAACTGAGTTGTCAACTACTCTTCTTTACAATACATATAGCACAATTAAATGACAGTTCAGTCTCCTAAGATTAGATCAGTTGTACGAAGTTCTGTAACCAAGTGCTTTCTAACTAATACAAAACAAAAAGGCTCCTCTTATATATCACAGTGTATGGGGCTTCTTTTCACAACCTCCCACATGTAGATTACTACTAGTTTGTAAACTATACACTTTGGACATTCCTTTCCTCTCACACCAAAATCTCATTGGAAGCCAGAAAAAAATAGTTCCTAATCTCAGTTTAGTTTCTATGCTCAAGAATAATCTCTCTTTACTATTACAGTCAAGTATCTTTTCCAACAGCCTATTCATTCATTCAAGTATTTGATTATCACTATACACAGAATATTTCAAGATGCTGAGACAAATAAAAATTTACAACCAGAAACTTTCCCACTAGAAGTTAGAAATTAAAGGACAGATTTAAGAAAGATACAGAATTAATGGAATATGGTCCTTGATTAGATGAAGGGATTAAAAATAGGATGATCCTGGGGTGCTTGGGTGTTTCAGTCGGTTGAGTGTCCGACTCCTGATTTTGGCTTAGGTTGTAATCTCAGGGTCCTGGAATCAAGCACTGCATGGGCTCCACATTCAGCAGAGAGTCTGAGGATTCCCTCACTCTCTCCCTTTGCCCCTCCCCCTGCTCGCCCTTTCTCTCTAAATAAATAAATCTTATTAAAAAAAAAAAAAGAGGCCTAAACTGTGAGGTATACATTTGGGAACTACATCAGAATATAATTGCTAGCTAGAGTTATAAGGATTGGGATTTGGAGTGATAAGAAAACAGGGCCAAGGTATTTTAAGTGCAGCCAGAAAAAAAGGAACCCACAGAGAATACAGGATAAAAACTATCAGGAAGGTGGTCATACATTAACAGACATTTCTCCAAAGACGACATGCAAATGGCCAACAAGACACATGAAAAAATGCTCAACATCACTTGGAATCAGGGAAATACAAATCAAAACTACAATGAGATACCACCTCACCCCAGTCAGAATGGCTAAAATTAACAAGTCAGGAAACAACAGATGTTGGTGAGAATGCGGAGAAAGGGGAACACTCTTATACTCTTGGTGGGAATACAAGCTGGTGCAGTCCCTCTGGAAAACAGTATGGAGATTCCTCAAAAAGTTGAAACTAGAGCTACCCTATGACCCAGCAATTGCACTACTGGGTTTTTTTCCCAAAAGTAGTAGTGAGCTGAAGGGGCACCTGCACCCCAATGTTTATAGCAGCAATGTCCACAATAGCCAAACTATGGAGAGAGCCTAGATGTCCATCAACAGATGAATGGATAAAGAAGATGTGGTATATACATATACAGTGGAATTCTACTCAGCCATCAAAAAAATATATGAGATCTTGCCATTGGCAAAGACGCAGATGGACCTAGAGGGTATTATGCTAAGCGAAATAAGTCAATCAGAGAAAGACAATTATATGAACTCACTCATATGTGGAATTTTTTTTTTCATATGTGGAATTTAAGAAACAAAGCAGAGGATCATAGGGAAAGAGAGGAAAAAATAAAACAAGACAAAATCACAGAGGGAGACAAACCATAAGAGACTCTTAATTATAGGAAACAAACTGAGGGTTGCTGGAGGGGAGGGGCGTGGAGGGATGGGGTAACTGGGTAACAGACATTCAAGAGGGCACACAATGTAATGAGCACTAGGTATTATATAAGACTGATGAATCACTGACCTTTACCTCAGAAACCAATAATATATGTTAATTAACTGAATTTAAATTTTAAAAAATAAAAAAAAGGAAGGTAGTCACAGATTCAGGAAGGGACATAATGTCAAGGCTGCAAAGACATCAAAAGACGAAGACTGAAAAATAATCCACTGGATTTGGTAATTATTAGGGGACTTTTAAGCAGAGAAGTTTCAGTGGAGTGATGAGACAGAAGGAAGACTGATGCACTGAACTGTGACTAGGAGGTAAATCTTTTAACAAATTTGGTTGAAGATGAAAGGGAGGAATAAATTGATGAGGGATGGGGACTGTGTTGTGCAAGGCTGATGATGGGGTTTTTGTTAAAGGTATGAGAACAGTGTATTTTCAGGGTTTGGAGAAGGAAATCAACAACAGAGTGATCTGTACTAATATGAAGGGCATACGGCAAAACTCTACAGTGTTAGAGAAGATGTGAAGGGCTAAAATATAAAATACAACCCAGGGGCACCTAGCTGGCTCAGTCGGAAGAGCACATGGCTCTTGATCTCAGGGTTGTGAGTTCAAGCCCCACATGGGATGTAGAGATTACTTAAATAAAACTTTCTGGGGGACCTGGGTGGCTTAGCCTTTTATTGTCTGCCTTTGGCTCTGGAATGGAGCCCCTGCTCGGCAGGAAACCTGCTTCTCCCTCTCCCATTCCCCCTCCTCTACTTGTATTCTCTCTCGCTGTTTCTGTCAAATAAGTAAAATCTTAAAAAAAAAAAAAAACAAAAAAACCAGGGGCGCCTGGGTGGCTCAGTTGGTTGAGCAACTGCCTTCGGCTCAGGTCATGATCTCGGAGTCCCGGGATCGAGTCCCACATCAGACTCCTGGCTCCATGGGGAGTCTGCTTCTCCCTCTGACCTTCTCCCCTTCTCGTGTTCTCTCTCTATTTCTCTCAAATAAATAAAAATCTTAAAAAAAAAAAAAAACACTTTATTATTTTTTTTAAGTGGAGCCCAATGTGGGGTTTGAACTCATGACCCTGAGATCAAGACCTGTGCTGAGATCAAGAGTCAGACGCTTAACCCATTGAGCCACCTAGGTGCCCTACTTAAATAAATAAAACCTTAAAAAAGAAAAAGAAAATAAAGCCCAAAGGATGAGCCTTAAAAAGGGACCACTGTTTTATCTAAGAAGGAATGGAAGAAGATGAAAACATGCATAGATGTTTGTTCTATACCTACAGTTTTAATCTAAGGAAGTAGAAAAGGTCACCTGCTGGAAAGAGCTGGTTAAAGAGGTAGAGCTGAGTATGCAAAGTTTATACCATCCGACATGTCATAGCACAGGGTATTGTTAATTATCTTTTAATAAAGCTACATTCTAAATTCCTAACTAGACTGCAAAGTCCTCTATGGGAGGAGCTATTTCTTTTTCATTTCCCTCCACACCTCTAAAGCACCACAAGCAGTGGTAACCCCCAAATACTGGTTGATTTATTGTTAACACAATCTACAATCAGCAGCAAAGACAGGATAAAACAAGGGATGAGAGAGAGGGGGAAGCAGGTTCCCTGCTGAACAGAGAGCCGGATGTGGGGCTGGATCCCAAGACCCCGAGATCATGACATGAGCCGAAGGTAGAGGCTTTAACCCACTGAGCCCCCCACAGCTGCCCCTTCGTGGTACTTTTTGATTCAAGATCTTTGTTTATCTATAGTGAAGGCTCTCAAGTGAAGGTTCTCAAGCTGATAGATATGATACAGATCTATAATAAAGAATAGAAACATACTTCAGAGGGAAAGTAAGGGACTAGTAGAAGTTTTAGGCAAGGACAATATATTTACATTTTCAAAAAACCTTTCTTATTTCCACAATAAGGAATATTTTTAAAAATATTTTATTTATTTATTTGACAGAGAGCAATCACAAGCAGGCAGAGAGGCAGGCAGAGAGAGAGGGGGAAGCAGGCTCCCTGCTGAGCAGAGAGCCCAATGCAGGGGGCTTGATCCCAGGACCCTGAGATCGTGACCTGAGCTAAAGGCAGAGGCTTTAAGCCACTGAGCCACCCAGGCACCCCAGGAATATTTTTTAATAAAATCGGCAACATGTTGTATTCAAAGGATTTGATATTGTTGGATAAGGAACTGAGAGACAGGAAAAAAAGTTATTTTCCAAGTTTCTACCATATGCCCAACACTACATTAGGTATATGGTAGGATAAATTAATGCAAAAATTTAAAAAAAAGCAAACCCAAAGCACTAAAATATGAGAAAGATAATAAATTACAACCAAGTTGAATTTATTGAAATCAAAGAAATTTATCACTTAACAGAAAGTAAAATCATTCATTTCAACAGAGAGAAAGCACTTCATGAAATTTATATTCATCAAAACAAAAACACTAAATAGAAGGGAACATTCTTAATCCGATTTAAAAAGGCACTGTAGCAGATCATATTTTCTGGGTCTCCCACTCTTGCTAGCTAGACACACACATACATTAACACAGATGTGTTGTTCTTACAATGACTGACAGATACTCTTATCACCCAAAAAAAGAGTCTGTGTTCCCTTCTCTTGTATCTGGGTGGAGGTCTGTGACTACTTCAACCAGAATATGGCAAAAGAAATGCTTTTATGATTTCTGAGATGAGGCTGTAAAAAGGATACAGCTTCTACTTGGCTTTCTCTGCCTTGGGAATGCTTGCTTTAGGAGAAACCAGCTACCATGCTGTGAAGAAGCTCACGCTAGCCCATATGGTAGACCACCTGGAAGGATTCAGGTAGACAAGAAAGGAGGCTCCCTGCAAAGAGCCACATCAACTATCAGACATGAGTAAATGAGCCTTCAGATGGTTACTTCCCTCTGCCTTTGCATCTTGCAGTCAAGGTTTCAGACAACACAGAACAGAGACGAGCCTTCCAATGGTGTGCCCTATCTAAATTCCTAATCCACAGAAACCATAATCATAATAAATGGTTGCTTTATGCCATTAAATTTTTAATGGATTATGTAGCCACAGTAAGTGCAACAGGCATATACCAAAAATTTAAAAACTACCCCATCATATTCAATGTTGAAATACTGAAAGCTTTCCTTTTCAGATAGGGAATAAAATAAACAAAGATGTCTACTCTCACGACTTTTATTTTATACTGTACTCCTCAGTTCAGGAAGACAAGAGAAATAAAGATTAAAAAGAAATAAAACTATCATTCACAGACAAAATGATTATGTATATAAAAATCCCCAAAATATATAGACAACTGATTAGAGAGCTTATTAGCAAGGTTGATGGATATAGGTCACACACAAAATCTACTTTATTACTATACTCTAGCAACAAAAAGGGAAAAAAATGGCTTTAAAAGATTATAAGAGCACTAAAAAATATACATATATATATGTATCAGTAATAAAAATGATAAAATGATGTTCAAGATCTCTGCACATAAAACTACAAATGTTGTTGGGAAAAACTAAGGACCTAAATAATTAGATAAATATACTGTGTTCACATATTGAACACTCAATGAAAATATAGCACTTTCACCCAAACTGAATGCAATATGGAAAAAATTCCAACACTTGTGTGTGTGAGTATGCATGCATGTGTGCATGGAATCTGGTACATTTATTCTAATTTATATAGAAAAGCAAAAACTCAAGAATAAGTAAAACCCTCTTGAACAAGAGGAAAAAGGTAGGCACACTTGCCCTACTAGATATCAAGAGACTTCTTATGAAACTATAGTAATTAAGACAAAGGTAGACAATTAAGACTCATGGAACTGAAAAGAGAATCCAAAAAATAAACATACAGACCAAAGGCAGTACATTAGAGATCCAAGGAAACAAGACTCATGCCAGTGAATAATGCTGGGTCAAGTGGATCTTCATATAGGGTGGAAAATGAAACTTGACCCTTGCTTCACAGTATATACAAAAATCAATTCCAAGTGGACTACAAATGTAAATGTGAAAGACAAAACAATAAAGCTTTTTTAAGATACTTACACAAAATACAGAAATAACTACCGATAAAGGAAAAGATTAATAGTGGGACCAACCTTAAAACTAAGACTGTGTACTCATAAAAAGATACCATTAAGAGTGAAAAGGCAAGCCAGAGTAGGAGAAAGTAGTTGGAACATAACGAATAAAGGGTTCATATCCTGAATATACAAAGAATACTTATAAATCAATTAGGAAAAGACAGTCCAATACAAAAGTGAGTAAAAGACCTGAATAGGAACTTTCTACAAAAGAGGATATTCAATTGGCCTATAAATATATGAAAAGATGCTCAACCTTATTAGTAATCAAGAAAATGCAATTTGAAACCACAATAAAATACAACTACATACTTATTGGATAGCTTAAATTAAAAAGACTAACAATATTTAATGTTGGCAAAGATGTGGAATAACATGAACTTTTAGAACTGCTGGTGGAACTATATACTATACAGCCACCATGGAAAACTATTTGGCATTACCTATTAAAGTGGGATAAACACATTCTCTACAACTCAGCAATTCCAATCTTATGATTACAATCAACAGAAATACGTATAGACGTGTACCAAAAGATATGTACAAGAATCAGAGCAGCTGTAACAGACAGTGGAAACAAACCAAATCCATCAATATCAGAACAAATAAATTGTGGCATATTCATATAACAAAGTATCATTCAGCACTGATACTGTATCAACTATGCCACATACAACATGGGTGAATCTCAATACTGAGCAAAAGAAACCAGACACAAAAGAATATATGGTTTATGATTCCACTTATATAAAGTACAAAAACAGGTAAACTATACAATATCATAAAAAATCAAGATAGTGGCTAGTTTTAGAGATGTGAGAGGGGTAATAATTGGGGGAAGCATAGGAAAGGGGGTCTTCTGGGATGTTGAGTATGTTCTCTTTCTTGACCTGGATTATGATTATATGTGTTATATGGCAATAAAATCACTTTAAAAAAAAAAAAAAGACTTGTTTATTTATTTAAGATTGTATTTAGATTGTATTAAGATTGTATTTTTGAGAGAGAGCGAGAACAAGTGGAGGGGAGGGAGAGGGACAATCAGACTCTATGCTGAACGCAAAGCCTGATGGGGCGCTTGTTCTCATGACCCTAAGATCACCAACCAAGCAGAAACCAAGAGTCAGATGCTCAACCAACTACATCCCCTAGGTGCCCCTAAAATGTTTATTTTTTATTTTTAAGATTTTTTATTTATTTGACAGAGAGAGAGATCATAAGTAGGCAGAGAGGCAAACAGAGAGAGAGGAGGAAGCAGGCTCCCCGCTGAGCAGAGAGCCCGATGTGGGGCTTGATCCCATGACCCTGAGATCATGACCTGAGCCGAAGGCAGAGGCTTTAACCCAATAAGCCACCCAGGTGCCCCCGAATGTTTTGAAATTTAGAGCTCACATCTCAATATATATACACATATATATATTCTTTATACATATACAGTTGTGCTATGTTATGAATATTACAAAACCTATGTAAAAAATAGAAATTTGAAAAGTATGGATAAAAATAAATACCTTAGATATCCTCCTAATAACAGAAATTGCTTCCTACTTTCACTAGAGTTTGTTGTGTATCTGTGTGTTGGAAAATAGCTGAAAATAGCATACTTACTTCTTCCAAGTGAACCAAGTATTTTAATCTTGTGGTTATAACTTTTTATTACTTTCACACATTCCCATATATTGCCTTATTTTCCCAGTGGGATTCAACCACCAAGATGCCTAGTAATATTTGAATTTTAGGCAAGTCTAGAGTGGTGAATATTATTAAGACTTGACAAACTATTTTTGGTTTTGGTAACTAAAGAGTTTTAGTTAATATTTTATGGCATATATATTTAGGGAAAGATTCAAACATATTTCAAACAAGTCTTCTCAATAATTTTGACTTTGGAGAGATGACTTCTTATCAGATGTGATTAGATCACTAATTTTAAACCTGTAATGTTTGAGCTTGAATCAAAAATAAAAGATCTGCTGTGCCATTTTCTTCTTCTCCTTTATCAACATTAACTTAAATCTCTGGTTTCTTCAAAGAAATCTTTTTTAAGTCACCTATTTTGTGAGAATCAGATAATATAATAAGTAAGCACACTTTACATGGTACAGGTAAATGGCAATATAATGCAACACATGGAGAATGAATGAAAGAGAGCCCCACTATAAATTCCTCTGCAGTGTGGCATTCCCATTCCACCTTAGGTCTATAGATGACTGACAGACTGAGGGAACATTTTAATCGTTTTATTGGTAAAATATTGGTAAGACATAATTTCTTTCCTTTATTTTGTATTTAAGAAGTAAATGCAAAAATTCTAATACTTTTTTCATGCACTGCACCACCTAAATAAATCATCTTATACACCACACTCTGAAGACCCCTTGGAGGAAGGACAGCAGGGAAATGGCCAGATCAAATTTGCAATTTAAGTAATTCATTCCCTGGTGGCTAAATGGAGGGAAGGACTTAAGGCAAAGGAAACTCCTGAGAGAGATTAGACTAGAAGCTAAGAAATAGCTAAGAGATTAGACTTGTGCAGATCAGAGGTAATGGTAGCCTAAATAAGGCAGTGACAACATAAGTAAAGGGTTAAAATACATTTCTGCCAGTGGTGGAGCTAATGGATGGCTTTATCCTCCCCATTCCTTATCTCAATCAGCCTCTCTATCCAAGATATCCAAAGAATAACTTTTTTCAACTATATACATGTGATATGGACAACTGATATTTTTTCAATTCTGTGTAATAAATGCATGTATTAATAAGATCATTTTAAGACAACTTTGCTGCTCTGAATGACCTATAATATACCGTATAAAGGAAAATACCATGATTGTTCAAAAACAGCTTCAAAACATAGCTTCACAACATCCCTCACCCACCCCCAAATTGCCATTCCTAAGCCCTTCTTATATAGAAATTTTGAACCAGCTCCCCCTGGCCACAAAGAAGTTTCAAATGCTCCTGTATCAAAACAAAACAAACCCCCAAACACATAAACATACATCTGATTTTTAAAAAAACTTTATGTTAAATGCAATCTGTCATTTTTTAATTTGTGAAAAGCTACAAGAAAAATCAAATATAAAAACTAAAGCAAGCTAAAGGTTTGCATTACTTGGAAATTTTTAAAGAAGGCCTTTTCAAAAGGTTTTCATCTTTTTTTTTTAAGATTTTATTTATTATTTGACAGAGAGAGATACAGCAAGAGAGGGAACACAAGCAGGGTAAGTGGGAGAGGGAGAAGCAGGCTTCCCGCTGAGCAGGGAGCCCGATGCAGGGCTCGATCCCAGGACCCCGGGATCATGACCTGAGCCGAAAGCAGACGCTTAGCGACTGAGCCACCCAGGTGCCCCAAAAGGTTTTCATCTATTTTCTTATGAAAAAGGGTGCTTCCACAGATAGGGTTTCTGCTATAATTAACCAGTTTACGATCTACAACTAAATTTATTCTTGGCTTCAGAATTCACCCTTCTAAGTTCATTTTGAGTTCCTCACTGCCAAGAGCAATCATTATTTAAATGATGTCACTGATAAACTAGGCAAATATGTCTTAGTTAAATTTTTAGGAAAACATATAACAAACATTACCTAACTGCATTATACCTCTATTAAAAGTTTTCATTGACTTTGAAAAGAACAAAGGAGAAATTATTACCATTCTATAAGCTGAAGTCCAAAACTCAAATATTCTTACTGTCAAATAAAGCATCCTCAAAATTTAAAGAACCAGCCAGGTACTTCTAGTGTGGAATTTTACTGTGCTGTTTGGATAGGAATCAAGCATGAAAGGCTGACACCAAAGTAAATATGATGAGACAAATATAATTCTCCTTTCCTCCAGCCTTCTAGTCTCTTCAGACCAACTGAAGAGGATCCACATAAATGAGAGATACAAGTAGTAATTCTCTACTCTGTAGAAGATGATATAATCTGGATCACTTCAGATCTAAGATCCATAAAATAATCCCATGATCAACTTAAGATTCTAGAAATTTTCCAAAAATGGGACGAAGAGAGCTCAGGACAAATCCCCCATGTCTTTCCCAAAGTAAATCTACATATTCAAAAGTCAAATCAAACCCAGACCATTTTTCTCATAATATTTTTTGCCATAATATTTGTTGATAGATCTGATACTTGGGTATACGTTCCCAACAATGTAGCAATCAAGCAATATATTTCAAGTTACCTAACTGCTAATTAAGACAATGCATATATGCACAAACAAAGATGACCAAACATACAGAAGCATATTTTAAGACTCCCCAGAGAGCATCTTTTTCATGGGCAGAAAGCTCTGTTTAGGTCTGTATTATGTAAATAACTTAATTCAAGCACAGTGAAACCTAAAAGACAAATGTTAGCTTTCAAGTATCTAAAGTTACTACATGAAAAATAGTAACCATCTGTTCCCACCTAGGGCCAAACAAGATGAGATATACTCGATGTATTAAATGAAGAATGCAGGTTAGATAAATTTGGTTAATTCTAGGAAGAATGAATCTTGACAATCAAGAACTGCTTTCTCTAAAAAATCTAATGAAACAAGACACTCAACTGCCTTGATGGATTCAGTATAATCTTGTACCACTGTAGGAGGACTCAAAAAACTACCTTCTAAAAAAAAAAAAAAAAAAAACTATCTTCTGTAAGACTATATCCCTATAATTACAGAATTCAATTTGTTTGACTAGCCTTCTCTAATTAGCTAATTATGCTCAAGCTAGGAGAAAATTTAAAAATAGCATTTACATAAGTATACACTGTATTAGCAAGTGTTAATGTACTGCATACTGCTTCTTAGAGTTCATAGGAGTTCCACAACAGGAATAAAATTCAGAGTAAATACACGTATCCAGTCCTTGAACTTGACATCAAAGGTTCATAAGATGCTTAAAATTGCAGGTAAACTGTAAATACAAAATTTACTCAACCGAAGTCACAGAATACCTGTCAGAACGCTGGTGGTAAAAATGAAAATTTATAATGACAAAATGTTTCAAAGTTGAAACTATAGTTTTTTCTCTATTTATTCTCTATTATTCTATCTATTCTATTCTTTATTATTCTATCTATTCTATCTTATTCTCTATCTATTCCTGATGCAGAACTAAAATCAATTATTCTTTCCAACTTCTTTCTCTTTGGTTTCATCAATTTCAACTCTTAAGGTTATATTAGAGGGATGGGATAAACTTTACATATAGCCAATTTCAGGCAATAAGTAATAACATGTCACTGGGTTCAATAGCTTTCTTTAGTTGGAAAGCAACTTAACTGTCCAATAGTGGCATGGCTAAAAACAGTGGTCAGAAAACAAACCAATTAATTAATAATTATAATCTAAATACTTCACATATTTTTTTTAATTTTATTTATTTATTTATTTATTTATTAGGAAAGAGAGAGAGTGAGAGAGAGCAGGTCAGAGTGAGAAGCGGACTCCCCATGGAGCTGGGGTCCGATGTGGGACTCGATCCCGGGACTCCGGGATCATGACCTGAGCCGAAGGCAGTCGCTCAACCAACTGCGCCACCCAGGGGCCCTACTTCACATATTTTTAAAAATCTTTGTAAACTATGTATACTAGCAAGTATTATAAAAATACATGAAATAAAAAAACAGGAAACATATTAATAGTTGTACTTATGCTGGAATTGTGGATAATTGTTTTTATAATTAAGAAAAAAGATTTCTTTTTTCCTCTAAAGATCTTGGACTAAAGCCAAAGTTTGGCTGGATATGTGACAAATAAAGCAGGCTGAAAGTTCCCAACAGGTAAGTTTTCAGAAAGAAGATACAGTAATAGACATTCTTTATGTTTTCTGATTATCCTCCAATGTGAAAGGATCAGAAGGAAAAGTAATTTAAATCTGTCTCTGATTATCTGCAACTTACTTTTTTAAAAAAGATATTATTTAAAAGAAATTAATTAATTTGAGAGAGAGTGAGCAGGGGGGAGGGGCAAAGGAAGGAGAAGTAGACTCCCTACTGAGCAGGGAGCCCCACCGTGGGGCTTGATCCCAGGGTCCTGGGAGCATGACCTGAGCTGAAGGCAGACGCTTAACCAACAGAGCTACCCAGGAGCCCCTGCAACTTACTTTTGAACTCATCAGAAAATAAGACATATTGATAAACAAACATGGGGTAACCTAAGTACAGCAAATGTTAATTACAGAATCCAAGTGATGGATACATAGGTGTTCACTGTTCTTTCATCTTGTCTGTATATTAAATGTTTTTCATAATAAAACAGAAAAACTATCTGAGGTGGACAAACTTCTGGAGGAAAATATAAATTGCAGCATATTCTGGAAGTTTTATAGGGAAATAAAAACATTACAGTAGCTGAGTTTTATGAAAAATCAGCTTGAATTATATGATTGGAATATTATTGTTTTAAAAAATTGAGTTTTATATATACTATGTGAAGTTACAGATTTTTAGATCCTGTAGTGTGGCTAGTCTCCAAAGTTGTCCCTCGCCCCTATCCCCATGCCACCCCCTGCAGTATTCATGCCCTGGAGTAGCTCTCTCCTTTCAATCTGGTCTGGCTCCATGTCTTGCTTTTAAACAATAAAAGGTGCATAACTTTCAAGACTAAATATTATAAGTCTTGTAGAGTCTAAGACTCTGGGTTTCTTTCTTTAAAAGTACTGAGCTGTGATTTTAGAAATTTAACCACACTCAACCAACATGCTGGAGAGGCCACATATTATGTGCTCAGTTTGACAGTCCCAGCTAAGCCCATCCTGTCAGTGATCCAGAAAGCTATCAGACATGGCCAGGCGCGGTGGTGTGCACCTGTAGTCCCAGCTACTCCGGAGGCTGAGGCAGGAGGATCGCTTGAGCCCAGGAGTTCTGGGCTGTAGTATGCTATGCCGATCGGGTGTCCGCACTAAGTTCGGCATTAATATGGTGACCTCCCAGGAGCGGGGGACCACCAGGTTGCCTAAGGAGGGGTGAACTGGCCCAGGTCGGAAACGGAGCAGGTCAAAACTCCCATGCTGATCAGTAGTAGGATCACGCCTGTGAATAGCCACTGCACTCCAGAAATTTATCAGACATGTAAATAAAACTGTCTGACCTTCCAGTCCAGTATCACCAAGTGACATTATGGAGAAAAACTGCCTCATTAAAGCTCTGCCCAAATTTCTGACCCATGGTAATGGTGAGATATAACAACATGATTGTTGTTTTAAGCCACTAAATTTTGGGTATTTTTTTTAAAAAACAGAATAAATGAGGAACCTTAAACAGTGACTATTTAGTCCAAATCCTTCATTTTTATAAACTGATCCATTCTCAATGAACTGCAAAATAAAAAAGAACTCTAGGGGTACTGGTCAGTTAAGCATCCAACCCTTGGCTTCAGTTCAGGTCATGATCTCGGGGTCTTGAGATTGAGCCCCTCATCAGGCTCCGGGCTGCTGAGCCTGGAGCCTGCTTGGGATTCTCTCTCCTCTCCCCCTCCACCAAAAAAACAAAAAAATCTAAACTCTAGGCTTATCAGGTAAGAATAAAAAGATAAAGGAAAAGGCTAAATAGGAATATCGCTGCCTAGCTATTCAAATATATAAACCCCAGCATATATTAAAAACTCAACTAAGTAACAATTAGAAGACCATTTCTTAAACCATTATTTTTTTTACATTTTGGGTGATATTTATAGAAAAGTAAATGCGTTAGATATAATGGCTATTTAGTTTATACTGGATCTACTGTTTGACATTCTGTTAATGATCTGTGACTCCCACCTAAGTTGCTGTCTTAATAAAGAGGTAATAGAGAATGAACTGAATCTAAAAAGAGAAAATGCTGTAAGCCTCTACACTTTGGTTTTCACCGACTCACCGGGAAAATTTTCAGGGATCACAAACTTGTGTGTGTTACCAACCACTTAACGTGATGCTTGATATAGACAAAAAAACCCAAACAAAAAACAAACCAAAAAAAACTCAAAAAACAAAACAAAAAAAACCCCAAAGTTCTGTGACTATACACAAAATAGGTGCTTGATAAATGTTGATAGAATATAAAAAATCCTACATATTCAGCTTATAATTGTGTAAGAGAACCTTAAGTTGATGTATCTAAACAACAGTCATCAATACCCTTAATTTTATAGTAGTTCTAAGAAAAGGAAAGTACTTTCTAACTAGTTGTAAAATATGAATTAAAAGTTCAACTCTTACATCTGTCATAAAACTAATAATTTAAAAGTATGAAATCATCACCCTTATCCATCTTTTCTTTTAAAATGCTTCTAGAACTTTTTCATGCTATTAAAATGATCAAACTATTCCTTTCTTCCAGTAAAGGCAGCAAGACAAGTTTCAAGAGAACAGGGAGATATTAGGTTAAATTAACTAAACTGAAGCATCCATTTATAACTTGAAGCCTCATTAAAACAGTATATAAAAGTATAAATTAGAAAGATTCAATTCCTAGAGTTTAAAAAACTACCACATGTTCTTCACCGTAATGTAGTTCAATTTGTTTTTTTTTCCTTTATGGTAAGTCCAATAGGAGACCAGATAAATCAACTGCATAGTTCTACAAAGGAACGCCACATAGCAATTGAAATGAGCAAACTACAACTCTAAAAATCGTGAGAATATAATGCTGAGCAAAAGAAGCCAGACACAAGAGCTATACTGAATGATGTCAAAAACAGCCAAAATCCACCAACAGTGTTAGAAGTCAAGATAGTGGTTATCCTTAGACGGTGGAGGAGGAGTTAACTAAATCACTAGGAGCTTCTGGAATTCTGGTATATGTTTTGCAATTTGTATTCTGTGTTGTTATGGTCTGTGTACCTTTTCTTATGTATGCTGTACTTCAGTTAAAAGTTTACACTAAAATCTGCAACAACATGGATGGAGCTGGAGCGTATTATGTTAAGCACAATAAGTCAGTCAGAAGACAAATGCCCTATGATTTCACTTATTTGTGGAACTGAAGAAACAAAACAGATGAACATAGGGGAAGAGAAGGAAAAATAAGGTAAGATAAAAACATAGAGGAGGCAAACCATAAGGGACTTTTTCAAAAAAGATTGATTGATTGATTGATTTGAGAGAGAGAGTGAGAGAGAGAGAGAGAGAGAGCGAGAGTGGGAACACAAGCAGGGGGAGTAGGAGAGGAAGAAGCAGGCCTCCTGCTAAGCAGGGAGCCCCATGTGGGGCTCGATCCCAGGACCCTGGGATCATGACCTGAGCTGAAGGCAGACGCTTATTGACTGAGCCACCCAGGCGCCCCAAGGACTCTTAACTACAGGGAACAAACTGAGGGTTGTTGGAGGGGAGGGGAGTGGGAGGACAAGGTAACTAGGTGATGGGCATTAAGGAGGGCACTTGATATAATGAACACTGGCTGTTATATGCAGCTGATCAATCACTAAATTCTACCCCGAAACAAATACACTTTATGTTAAGCAACTTGAATTAAAAAAAAAAAAAAAGTTTACATTAAAATTGGAGAAGAAGGGCGCCTGGGTGGCTCAGTCGGTTAAGAGGCTGCCTTCGGCTCAGGTCATGATCCCAGGGTCCTGGGACAGAGCCCCACATCGGGCTCCTTGCTCAGCGGGGAGCCTGCTTCTCTCCCTCTCCCTCTGCCTGCCTGCCGCTCCCCCTGCTTGTGTCTCACTCATCTCTATCAAATAAATAAAATTATTTTTAAAAAATTTAAAAAGACTGTGAAATGTGTAAATCTGATAATTCACAGATCTGTACCCCTGGGGCAAACAATACATTATATGTTAATTTTAAAAAAGATTAATAATAAAATAATAAAAAGAAACTTTTAAGAATGCATGAAGAGGAAGAATATCTTAACATTTTTCACCTGAAGAAGTGGTATTCCACTTTAGTCATGGTATTTTCCACTAATATGTTCATTTGTTTGCAGAATCATGACATAAAATGGTAAAATTTATAGGTGGCTTTAAGATCACATAAGCCAAATGAGAACAAGGAAACTGACTTCCAAGGTCACATAACACAAGAGCCAGGACTAGAAAAAAGCCCTTCAAACTCCTACTCTAGTGCTTTACTACTACATATACTAACAACTCATTTTTCTACAGTAGTTACTTTAAAGATACTTGCAGATATACCCTCCTATTCCCAAAACCAGAGCAATATAGTGGTTCAATGTTGCCTAGAAAAAAACACTGTTAAATTGTTATGAAGACACAGAAATATATGAAAGGGATACTAATCTGCTTTGTGTTGGTATGTACAAATACAGTAAATGTATTTGTCTACTTCATATCAACATATCCATTAACTGTATAGAAAGAAGTTCTAATAGGAAGAAGATTAAGATAAAATTTTAGCAATGACTTGTTGGGGAAGAAAAACTTTCTAATAATGCCCCTTCAATAGTCTCAAACATTTATAAGATATTCTGATTTCTTCGGGCGCCGGGGTGGCTCAGTTGCTTGGGCGGCTGCCTTCGGCTCAGGTCATGATCCTGGAGTCCCGGGATCGAGTCCCGCATCGGGTTCCCAGCTCCATGGGGAGTCTGCTTCTCCCTCTGATCTTCTCCCCTCTCATGTTCTCTCTCTCTCTCTCTCTCAAATAAATAAATAAAATATTTTTTTTAAAAAAGATATTGATTTCTTGTAATAAAACACATGTAGCTAAAAATATTTACTGCAGAGTCTATCTTTTAATATGGTTCCCCTTCCTTCTCTTTAAAATGCTAAAGTAGCTACATAAAAATTTTAAATGGTTATTAAAAGGTAAATTTGGAAATCTAATATTTAATTTAAAATTCATTTAAGGTGACTTTAAATATACACTACTTCAAATTTCAAACACCATATATTACTCTGTAAACGAAACATACAAAAATCGGAAAATTTTCATTAAGAAAATCAAACCAATAACAAGAACATTATAATCTTACCAGATAGTCAAAAAAGTCCTAAAGTAGTCAAGTACAATCATGACTAAAGAAGGCCATTATGTATGTTATTCTGTGTCTGGGAAGAAAATATTACTGTTTGCTCCAATCTAAGTTTGTATTACCCACCAAGAGAAGCGTAAATCTTATCCTAGTCAGAACACTGGCAACACATTACTGCAGTAATAAGAACAAAGTTATACAGTATACTTAAATTTCATTGTTTCAACGAGAACGTATATAACCTTCTCCGAAAGATTATATACTTGGAAATATCCTTGATAAAATTTCATTTGCACATTTTTTAAAAAAGATTTTATTTATTTGAGAGAGAGATACCAAGAGAGAGCACAAGCAGGTGGGGGGGGGGGGTTGCAGGGGAGGGAGTGGGGGAGAAGCGGGCTCCTGGCTGAGCAGGGAGCCCAATGCTGCAATGCAGGGTTCAATCCCAGGACCCTGGGATCATGACCTGTGAGCCAAAGGCAGACGCTTAACCAGTGAGCCACCCAGGCATCCCTTATTTACCAGACCTGTCAAAATCAGAACTAACACCTTTATGCATGTTAGGAACTTTAAACTTTATTACAAGAGTCAAAAGGAATTTATCCATTGGTTCTGATACTTTCAAACTACTCCAGTCAATATCGAAGCAAGACTCCACCAAAGCCAACTTCCTAATCATTCCACAGATAATGCTGACTCAGTTCACTTTGTGGTCTGAAACAACTTCACCCATCTTCAGGACCCCACTACAGGTCTCACTTCTAAGAAGCTCTTCCTTTTATTGAATACTGAACCTTTTCCTTCCTTAACTCTCATAAGCCTTACCTCCATCATGGCAGTACTTAATATCCAGTGGTATATTACGGACTTTTTTCAACTGTTTTTATACACTGTTGGCCAAATATGACTGTAACCCTCTTCATGATAGACAATATTTCATACTTTTCAACATCCCACAGTACATTTTATGGTAGGTTCACCAAGTACATTATAGACATCCCAATAAATGTTGAAGTAAATACTAAAAACCAGTTATACTATAGTTGTGAAAAAAGTAGCATGCTCTAAGGTATAAAGTACTTGAGAATGAAAGACAGAAGTTTACATGGCCTTCTTTTAATTACTTCAAGGAGAAAGTCTTAGTTTTTAATACCTAACACTGTCCCAATATTTAAACATAACTGATTTTTAAGATAAACCTAAGAATTTTCCTTAACATGACTTTCTACTGAGTGATATAAAATCTACTGAGTGATATAAAATCTTATTTTAAAATACACTTGTCTAAAAACCAGGTCATCTTACAGTGCTAGAAAGTAAAGAAGTTCTCAAAAAAAAGTGATGAGGCTATGTCAAAAGGACACAGGGGCCAACTAAAAGAGCTCCTGATGGCCAAAGCTGGAACAATCTAAGCAACAAAATTAAGTAGTATTGTATTATAACCCAAACTATGAGATAAATGCCCACAAATCCACATTGATATAAATGACTGCATATACTAAGTAATGGGGGAGAACAAATCTCCTGTGAAGAATCACAAATAAATTATGTATATACACTGCCTCCAAAGAGGTAGAGCATAACTTCCCATTCCTTAAGTGTGCATAATAACTTCCTTCCAAAGAAACAGTACAGAAGGCTGGAGAGGAATAATTTCATAGCAGAGAAGTCTGACAAGTATTATTTCAGCTAGGTGACTGAGGTCAATATCAAGTTATAATGTTACTACTATATACATAACAGGCACCCATGTGTATATGTATGTGTATGTATGTGTGTGTGTATATGTGTATGTGTGTGTGTGTGTGTGTATGTAACTACATAAGATGTTATGAAAATGGTACTTTATCTTTGTGGTCTTTCTGTCCCAATCTATAACCTCAGTTTAATCATGAGAAACATCAGACAAATTCCAAATAGGGACATCCTATGACTTACCTAACCAATACTCTTCAAAACTCTCAAGGTCATCAAAAACAAGAAAAAACTGAGAAATTGTGAGAGCCAATAAGAGTCAAAGTAGACATGATAATTGGGGGATCCTGGAACAGAAAAAGGACATTAGATAAAAACTAAAGAAATCTGATAAACTATGGACTTTAGTTAGTAATAATATATAAATATTGATTGTTAATTGTAACAACGGTATCATACTAATATGTTAATAACGGGAAGAGCTCTGGGGGAGTGAGGGGGAAATGTGGGAACTCTTGTACTATTCAATTTTCTGTAAATTTTAAAACTGTTCTAATAGCCTTTTAGTAAAAAAGATCCTTCTAAATTATTAAATAAAATAGTACCAGTTTGTAGGAGAATGGGAAAAATCATGAAGGTAGTACTCAAATGACTAAAGTTTTGAAAACAAACACTTATGAAGAAACATTTTGGAAAAGACTCACAAGACTTTCACAAGGTCCAATCAATCAATTCATTGCATACTAGTTTTATCATTTCCTCACCCATAAAATGGGAAGAATATACCTACATCGCAAGACTGTTGTGAGGATTAAAGGAGATCACGAATAAGTGCTTTATGAATTATATAGCTCTGCACAAATGTCAATCACCATGAAAAGGAATATAACATATTCTTTTGGAAAAAAGATGGGTGGGGTGCCTGGGTGGCTCAGTCATTAAGTGCCTGCCTTCGGATTAGGTCATGATCCCAGTATTCTGGGATTGAGCCCCACATCAGGCTCCTGCTCTGCAAGCCTGCAGAGCATAATTCATAAAGGAATTTGTCTGATGTTTCTCATGATTAGACTGAGGTTATGGATTGGGAGAGGAAGACCACAAAGATAAAGTACCATTTTCATAACATCATATGTAATTACACAAACACAAACACACACACACACACACACACACACACACAGAAGAGGGAAAACCCTCTTCCTCTGCCTGCTTCTTCCCCTGCTGTGCTCTCTGTCAAATAAATAAATAAAATCTTTAAAAAAAAAAAAAAAAAAGATAGGTGTTGAAGGAAAGGTAAGGTGCTATTCTGCTTTGCAGTATTTGTGTAAAAGAAAAAAGCCACATAAAAAGTAAATATAAATGCCTAAAATTGCTTCATGTTTTTAACTATGGAGAGCCTTGAATTTCCAAATAACTGCTTTTAATATCATATTAGTGATATTTTATTATTGTAATTTCTGTTTTTACAATCATATCATAATAAAGAAGTATTTTAAGTACTTAAGAAAAAGGAGTAAGGGGGCGCCTGGGTGGCTCAGTGGGTTAAGCTGCTGCCTTCGGCTCCGGTCATGATCCCGGGGTCCTGGGATCGAGCCCCGCATAGGGTTCTCTGCTCAGCGGGGAGCCTGCTTCCTCCTCTCTGCCTGCCTCTCTGCCTACTTGCGATCTCTCCCTCTGTATCAAATAAATAAATAAAATCTTTAAAAAAAAAAAAAGGAGTAAGATTAAACTCTAGTGCCTAGGAACAGACACTTAGGGATAAAACCATAAGGAAAAAAAAAAGGAAGTGATTATAGTAGTTTCCCTCTTATCCACAGTTTTACTTTCTGCAGTTTCAGTTACTGCAGTCAACCACGATCTGAAATATTAAATGGAAAATTCCAGAAATAAACAATTCATAAGTTTTAAATTATGTGCCATTCTAAGTAGCCTGATGAAATCTCAAGCTGCCCCACTTGGACCAGCTAGGGATGAGAATCATTCCTTCGACCAGCATATCCATGCTGTATATATGCTACCCACCTATTAGTCACATATCGTAGGTATGTATATACAAGAAAAAACATAGCATATATATAGTTTGGTACTATTCATGGTTTCAGGGATCCGATGGGAGTCTTGAAACCTATTCCTTGAAGATAAAGAAGGACTACTGTACTAAAAAGTCAGGATTGATAATTTTGGAGGGATGAGACTGTGACCGGAGTTTTTTATGTAGGCATTATGTAGGAGTTTCTGGGGTGGCTAACAAAATTCTATTTCTTGTTCTGGATTGAGACTACAGTGGCGCTCACTTCATAATAATTTACTAAGCTATACATTTGTGTGTGTGTGTGTGCGTGCGCGCGCACGCGTGTTTTTTGTTATCTGTTTTAGTTTTTTAATAAAAAGGGGGGAAAAAGGAAATAGGATTCCAAAATAAATATAAAAAGAACATTTAACAATCCAAATACAAAATCTCAAATAGAAATCTTAGTTCTTTTATTATAGAAATCAGTACCTCAAAAAACCCTTGGTTCTAAACGATGTGAGACAAAACTACTTAAGTTTCAAAACAAGTATGAAAATGAATGTTTACCTCAAAATCTGAATCTCCACTCCGTCATTTACTAACCTTATATTCTTTTTTTTTTTTTAAAGATTTTATTTATTTATTTGTCAGAGAGAGAGAGAGAGAGAGACAGCACAAGCAGGCAGAGTGGCAGGCAGAGGCAGAGGGAGAAGCAGGCTCCCCGCTGAGCAAGGAACCCAATGCGGGACTCATCCCAGGACCCCGGGATCATGACCCGAGTCAAAGGCAACAGCTTAACCAACTGAGCCACCCAGGCGTCCCATAACCTTATATTCTTAAATCATTAACTTTCTATTCAGAAGATAAAATGACCTCCCTCCCAAGGTGAGTGAGAAGAATAATGGAATAAGTACAAACATGGATCAAAAACCAAAGTGGTAGAGAAATTAATTTTTATCTGTCCACTGAAGAGATGAACCAGAAAATTTAAATTGCCATCACAAAGCAGGCTCTTGCATACTGCTATCTGACTTCAGAAGTTGTCAATACTCATTTCCAAAGAACTCTCCATTACAAATCGGTATTGCAACATTTAAGTTAGGGAAAAGCTTCCTGCAAACAAGATAATATATGATTATCTAAAACACAGAATAATTAGAAAACAAGTCAGTCATCAGGAAAGCAAAGGTGAATTTACAATTTGTTTTATATTATGTCAATTAAGAGAACTCATTTATTTTTTCCATCTTCGACCAACCAGAACTCAGTCAGTAACTAGAAAATGACCAAAAAAGAACCTATAATAGTCAAAACTTAAACCATAAAGTGTTAAATTCAAAAATCACTTAATTTCAGGAAGGTTCCTCCAGTCCTCGATTAGACTATGTACAAACCAAAGCAATCTGTTTTTCCAATTCAGAGAAAATGAAAAGCAATACATTAAAAAGTAATTCAGGTGAAGCTACAGTAAACAAGAACTGATCAATAAGAAAACAACTATTTTTAAAAAGACACAAAAAGTCAAAGAGCATAGGGTCCAAGATCATTCTGTGCAGAAGCAAACAAAGCTAAGACATTTCAGTCACCCTTGAGATACTGCATTTTAAAAATTACTTATGTAAAAATTAATTATACCTGATATTTTTATATTACTATATATTTCAAAGTTGTATGCATATACATATATTTACTTACATATATTTTTAAAGTGTTGGTTATGTTTGAATATTACTCATATAAAACTTTCACAAAACATGTATATTATACGTGCTATCAGTAAGTGTTATATATCCAACTCAAAAGGGTATTTCTTTTTGGAATGTGATCAGTAATCATGCTGACATATATTTACATTATTTTTATATAACCATACTGAAAAATAGCAATAAATGTATTACTAATGTGTATTGAACATTTACTCAGTGCTACAGGTAGTCTTATTTAATCTTCACAAATTTGGAATTATATAAAACCATATGAAGCCGCCAATATGCAGCTGTTTTTGACCTACAAAAAAGGCATTTAAATTACCTGCATATTACAGACATAGAAATTAACCAACGACAGGTTAAACCAAAGATTACATAATTAATAAATGGTAGCTTTGGAATTTGAACCTAGGCCTCTCTTTTTTTTTTTTAATTCCTGGAAGTACGGCCTACATTTCTTTTTTTCCCCCAAGTCCTCTTAGTGATTCTATCATTTAGTACCATGTAATAAATTCTTTCTGCTCAAACTAGCTAGGAAAGATTCTGAGTTTCTGCAACTAAATGTGATACATAATGGTTCTATTTTTCCCAAACATAATTCATTAACTAATCCATCCTCTTCCCATTAATTCAAAATGTAACCTTCATCATAAGCCAAATACTTTATATATTTGAGTCTGTTCTTCTTAAAAATATTTTCCCTGTTTATTCAACTGCCAACACCACACTTTCTTGATTATTATAACTTTATAGTAATTGTTAGTATGTGTTTGGATAAATGCCCAGGCCTGTCTGATCACTGTTCTATTCAAACTCACCAGTGACTATTATAATTCACTGTGAGGATTCAAATTTTATTATTTGCCAAATTAGATAGAAGTTGATATCCCTCAATTGAGGGATATCAAGGATATCAAGGATATTGAGTTGATATCACAGGTAATGCCCTCAACTGTTTCTTATATTAAATAGTTCCATCATCGCCAAGCTGTTAGGCTCTGTTAAGAAAAAGAACCACTTTACCCAAATGATGAGAGAAAACATGACAAATAATAGAACACCCACCATGTGCCTCTTATATCATGCACTCTAAGGACACAACATCACTCAGTATATGTGCCAAAAATATATTCCCTAAATCTAATCATGATGAAGAATCAAAGCCACGCTGACAGACATCCTACAGAATAAATCCTCAAAAATGTTAATGCCATAAAAGGCATAACGCCATAAAAGAAGAAAAAAAAAAAGAGGGCTCAGGAATGGTTCAGTTCAAGATTAAGGAAAGCGAGAAGACTAAAGAAACATAAAAACTTAAATGCAGTTCATGATCTTGGGATTGGAACAGGAAAAAAGTGCTATATGAAACAAACTGGTGAAATTTTAAGATTTCACTAGTCTACAGATTTAAAAATAATATTGTAATGTTTATTTCCTAATTTTGATCACTGTACTATAGGTGTGTAAGTGAATACCCTTATTGTTAGGAAATGCACAATGAGGTACTTAGGGATAAAAGGGCAGTATATTTGCAACTTCCTTTCAAATGGTTCAGTAGGAATAAAATCTGTGTAGAAAAAGAACAAAAAAAGCATACATGGCATAACGTTAACCATGAATCTGAATAAAGAATATTCAGGAGTTCTTTTCTATATATTTGAAATTGTTGCAAAATAAAAGTTAAAGGTTAAAAGAAAGAAGTAATGCATTTCAGAAAAAATTACCATATGCACACAGAATTCATGAAGTTTTTACTTTTCTCCCAAGTTCTAGGACATATCAAAAACAAGTACAAGATATGGTCTCTACTCTGAAGGAATTTTCCACTTAGCTGAGGTGACAAAAGTATATTTTTTTAAATAAAAAAAAGTCATAAAGCAGAATAAGAAAAGGTATCAAAAGAGTGGCAGGCAGTAAAGTGCTAGGAATTTAAAGGGACAAAAGATCAGGATGGACAAGCACAGTCCCACTGAAATAAAGGACATTAGAGTCAAGTCTTGAAGTCTAAGTAAAACCTGGTTAGACAGAAAAGAGAAGAACACCACGCCAAAGTAGAATATTTGTAAATAAATAAATGAGTAATAGAGATTGATTACACAGTCTGTTAACAATGGAGAATGAAAATCAGGGCCAGAAAGGAAGGCTAGAACCAAATTATGGAGAGCTTTGAACCCTACCCTAAAGAAAATCAGATTTCATACTACAGGCAATAGGCAACCACTAAATGATTGACATATTATTAATACATATAATTTCTACATTTCTGTCTAGAATCTGATTCATTCAACTTGACAATTCCTAAAAAGAACCTTTCCTTTTGTGCTAACAGATCTTTTGCTTCCTCTATTTGAATGCCTGCTAATTCAGGGCGTACCACAAAGAATTTAATACCAAACATTTATTAAATGCTTATTTGAAGTTAGACAAGTTGGGGAAGCAGACTCAGCACCAACCATATAGCGCCTATAAAGGACTGTTTTATTCAACACCATTGACACCTATAATAGGTATTGGTCAAACAAATTATTATAGTTTTAGTGTTATCTCTTATCCTTACAAAATATTAAAATATAAACATTTGCTGATAAGCTTCGCTGTGTGTAGGGACGGATCTTTATTTTATTAGTGTTGATCTGTCAACACTAAAAGTTTTCATCAAGCATTTTAATTCAGAATCATATATCAGTAATTACACCTGGAAGTATGTTTTGTTGCACATAAGCCAAACTTAACACTAAATTCATTCTACAAGGTCAAGTTTATAAATGATAAATTGTAATCTAAGATGCCAGTTTTGTAAATTCTATGTGAATCACCTTTTTTGAGAACCCTACATTGTACTTCCAACACCCCTAGCAGAGAATCAAATTACCTCAGCACCTAATACACAAAAAAGAAAGCCTAGAATCGAAGGGGTTTTTTTTTTTTTTTTTGATGATTATAGAATGAAATAGCAATTTAATAGGAAAGACTTAAGAGTTGAATATTTATGATTTCTAAAAGCATATGGTGTGGTAATGGGAAGAATTATAAATATTAAGGGCTCTCATAATCTTGGCATTTCATGAATATCTGCTCAAAAGAACATTTACCTAGATTCATTGCTAACTTGTAACCGTATCTAACAATACTAATTTACTGTAAAGAATCATTAGAAGAATTCTCTATTTCTGTTATCCCTGGTGTGGAAAAGAACAATTATAGCAAGCCGAGGTAACAAACTACTGCCCAGAAGCTGAATCCAATCCCACTGCCTGTTTTTGTAGGACAGCAAACTATTTTGTAGGGCAGCAAACTAAGAATTATTTTTTACAATTTTAAATAGCTGAAAAACAAACTCAAAGAACAGTTCTTAAGAACCCACAAAAATTATATAAAACTTGCCCATAAATACAGTTTTATCAACAGCCCCACCCATTCTTCTAGGTACTGTATGGCTGCTTTATAAAAACAACAGAGTTGAGTAATTCTGCCAAAGACCATGTGTCCCACAAAGCCTAAAATATTTACTATCTGGCCACTTACAGAAAAAGTTTGCCAACACCTGCCACACAGCACAGTAGACAAGAGATTAAAGCTTTAGGCACTGAAATCCAACCAACCTAGATTCAAAACCTGTTTCTGCCTCTAGTAACATAGCTGCCCAGTGATTAAATGGCTCTAAAACTCAGATTTCTGAATTTTTTTTTAAGACAGACAACAATAGTATCTACCTCATTAAGACTGTTGCAAGGATTAAAAAGGATAAACACATGCAAAGTGCCCAGGACTACATCTGATATATAGTAAGCACTAAATATTAGGTGATGTTATTATATATATATTTTAAAAGATTTTACTTATTTGACAGAGAGAGACAGCTAGAGGGAACACAAGCAGAGGCAGAAGGAGAAGCAGGAACCCTGTTGAGCAGGGAGCCTGACGCGGGGCTCAATCCCAGGACCCTGGGATCATGGCCTAAGCCAAAGGTAGATGCTTAAGGACTGAGCCACCCACGAGCCCTGATGTTATTATATTTTTATTATTATTCTCATTATTATAGAGCTGCAAGGGAATCTCTCCTCATCAAACTGCTGGGGTCCAGGCCTCCTTACCATACACACAAAAGTGTATCACCTATTCCTTTTCTGATTTTTTCCTTCTTTAGCTCCAAGAAGTAAAAGTCACACAAAAACATGTAGAAAAGGCCTTTATAAAATACAGGGTAGCTATAAACTCTAGAAACAAATACAGATTAAAATGATTTATGATATTCATCTGTGATTCCAGACTTTATGGCTACCCTGTACAACCATTTTTATAGGAAATGATACCATCCATTACACTACAAATAAAATCTACATAATGTTCATGTGAACTGTGTTATATTCACTTTAATTACAGCTATGTTAAGACATGTTAAGACCAAAGAAAAATTATGTCTACTGGATTATGAAGAAAAAATAAACTTCCCTTTCAATGGTATTTATGGAAAGTGTTATATCATACTTATAACTTACAGTTTAAATTCCTAAAGGATGAATAGTCATAAGTTCAACTTCATAAACCAAGTGGACATACACTGAGCCTAGCTATTTGACCTTGAGCAAGTTATTCAACCTAAGCTTTAGTTTCCTCATCTATAAAATGGGGACAATAACACTCTTTCATAAAGCTTATTGTGAGAATTAAATGAGTCAATACGTGTAAAGACTGGGAACAGAACCTGATACAGACTTGTGCTCAATAAATGTTACTATAATTATGTTTTCATTTAACTAAATCACTACATTTTTTAAAGTAGGCTCCACACCCAGCATGGAGCCCAACATAGGGCTTGAACTCACAACCCTGAAACCAGGACTCGAAATCAAAAGTCAGATGCGCAACCAACTGAGCCATCCAGGTGCCCCAAATCTCTACATTTCGATGGAAATGCCTTTAGTTACAATTCCTAGCTAGCGCGTAGCAAAGAAAAACAACCTGAATTAGCACAGATCACAAAATCTTAAGAAATTCAACTCTTAATGATGGAAATTAGAATACAGGTATCCTTCACTTAAAAGGAAATTTACAGGGGCACCTGGGTGGCTCAGTGGGTTAAAGCCTCTGCCTTCAGCTCAGGTCATGATCTCAGGGTCCTAGGATCCAGCCCCGCATGGCAGCTCTCTGCTCAGCAGGAGTCTGCTTCCCCCTCTCTCTCTGCCTTCCTCTGCCTACTTGTGATCTCTCTCTCTGTTAAATAAATAAAATCTTTAAAAAAAAAAAAAAAGGAAATTTACATGGACTTCAAATTTTAAACAAGTCATAACTCTAAAGACTGTGGTCTTCCAAACTTGAGAACTTATACTGTATCACTGTCATGTCGCTATCAGAGTCAACAATCAGAAGATGCAATTCATTTCATTCATCTGGGCCATCCCTAGGAGAACATAGCAGGTAATCCATGGAGAATGGGGAGGTGGCCAAGACCTGGACTGAAGGATGCAGTGGTAGTTTGTGGGTGGGCCATCATTTCCTGCCTGCTTTTGCTACACTTGCCTGCAAAGCACTGGAAATTTCAGTCCTTTGCTTTATATGCTATTTTCTCCAACAAAGATTCAACAAAAGGCATGCCAATATTATTACATGAGTGTCTGCAAAAACACTAAAAATGACAAAGAAGACTTAAAACAATCCTATAGGTATGGATTTAGAAATGTTATGCTATTCAGAGCCAACCCGCTGAACTTGAGGATTATTGTCCCTACAAAGAAAATCTGAGTCTGAATTAGAGCCACAATTTCTGAACCTATCTTTTCATCTGAGAAAATTCAAACCAAAAAATAGTTTCTGATTCTGATGACCAGTAAATAAGAATACATATTTGAGGGGTGCCTGGGGGGGGGGTGGCTAATAGGCCCCAGGGTCCTGGGATCAAGCCCTGTGGTGGGCTGCATGCTCAGCAGGGAGTCTTCTTCTTCCTCTGCCCCTGCCAACCTTGTGCTCACTTGCTCTCTCTCATATAAATAAAATGTTTGAAAAAAAAATACATATTTGAATGAAGAAATTAAATTTGACAGCCACAAATTAACATTTATCTACATAAGCATTTACACTGAATTCACAAAAGATTACTATTTCTAGCGAAGTGTAGAGCAAATGCCCTAAGTAATGACCTTCAAAAACTCCTTATTCATCTCTACACAGTATTATTTTTTTTTCAATATTTTATTTATTTTTCAGAGAGAGAACACAAGCAGGCAGAGTGGCAGGAAGAGGCAGAGGGCGAAGCAGACTCCCCACTGAGGAGTGAGCCTGATGTGGGGCTCCATAACCTGGGATCATAACCTGAGCCGAAGGCAGTGGCTTAACCGACTGAGCCACGCAGGCGTCCCTAGTACTATATTTCTATTCTAAATATTAGCAACTTTATTTATCCAGCCACTGTTCATTCCATTAAGAAATGATAACCTATCAAAATTGTTTTTTAGGTTGACACAAATGACATTCCATGTAACTGTTATCATTACCTTGTAGAAAATTATCTCCTTCCATGGAGATAACAAATACAGTTAGATAACTTTTGTTTCCTTAACACATTCACCATGTGACTAGTAAATGACAGACCTTAGATTTCCATAAGCTTGGTTCCTTCTCTGTCCCACCCATCCTCTCCCCTGAAAGGTGATCCTTCTATCCAATGCTTTTCACTGTGTCCTTTGTAATGCTGGCTTCTTTTCATAAACAAACTTCCCCAGAGCCCTTAACAGGACTTCACTCCAAGTATCTTTCTCTATAATCTCATACAACAGACTAGAAGATATCAGCATTTTATCTTCCTATTATGGCACACATATGACTACTCCAGAAGTCTCCTGTTACAACCTTTCTTTTTTTACTTGTAATTAGGCTCTACCTAACCTTCATTATTATCATCAACCAACTTCCCAGTCACTCCCCCACTAACACAGAATTTCAATGCCTATTTTTTACTATTTTCCTTGCCATTTTGGTCATTATCAACCTGACTTTAAGATCCATGTGACCATACTATAGCTGCTCTCCTTCTTAAAGAGAAGATATCCAACTACAATGGTCTTTATCTCCAATATTTACTCAAATAATCCACCTGTGTGACCCCTCTAGCTCTTATCACCCAGAACAGTTAGGCATCTGAAATAAAATTCATTACTTTGGCCTATATCCTTCAGCCCTTTCACTTTTTTTCCCATCACAATTTACTCTCTAGCCTCAGGGAAACTTTGGTATTATACTCCTCCATCTTCTAATTATAAGCCTTGTCTTGGCTTCAGTCGTTTCCTTATCCAGCAGGTACCCAAAATACATCCCTTCAACCACTCTCACTACACTACCTTCAATTTTTGGTCCCTGGTTCCTTTCACACCATTTCTCCCTCTCTCTAAAGTTTTGTCCTCCCAATACCAGCACACTGCAAGAGAGTATACTGGCATGGAGGGGATACACACCACAGACGCCACCACAAAATCCTCAGTCATCAAACTCATCTGAGTCCATTTCCCAAGTAAACTCCCACTCCCATTAGCCTCAGCAGCTATTTCAAATCTTGAGAATTCTCTTCCAGTTTTCAACTCCACCATTTCTCATACTTTTAGAATGTGTCCTCACCTCCTCTTTGAAAAAGCAAATAGCAGACTTCAGGTAGAATATCCCTCTCAAAACTGGCATCCCTGCCTCCTTTTCTCCAAACTCCATGAAACAGTTGTTTCTTTGGTTACTCATCCTTTCTCAGTGCTCTGTAGTTCTTGTGTCCATTGTACATGTCCTATCCATCTCACATCTCACCTATCTACTGGTTACTTGTTCTCAGCATATACATATTCACATTTTTTTAAGTCTTTATTTACTTGAAAGCAAGAGAGAGAGAGAGAGAGAGAGAGAGAGAATGAGAGAGACAGCATGAGAGGGGGGAGGGTCAGGGAGAAGCAGACTCCCTGCTGAGCAGGGAGCCCGATGTGGGACTCGATCCTGAGACTTTGGGATCATGACCTGAGCCAAAGGCAGTTACTTAACCAACTGAGCCACCTAGGTGCCCCACATTCACATTTCTATCAATTCAAAAAATTCATGCTCAATTTTGTCAGACCCCCCTCTTCCTCCCTGAAGAAAGCTCTGGTAGGAATAAGCTACAGTTGCTGTGTTGACATTTTCATTTTCTACTCACCACCTGTCCCGCAGCAAACTGATCTCCATAGTTTCACTAAAGTCACTAATAACCTAATTTAGTCCACACAACAACCCTATGAACTAGATATCAGTTCTATTCTCATTTTACAAATGAGGTACAGAACATTAAATACTCTGTCCAAGGACAGAAACTATTAATTGTGGGAGCCAGAATTTACACTCAGGCACTATGACTCTCTCTAGAGCCCAGAGTCTTAACCACTATCCTATTTTAACTACATATATTCAAATTATAAGCTTATATTATTCCTTTAATTCCATCTTACAAACCCAGGCTAGAGGAGGGGGGTGGGGATAGGCACAACTTGAACGATTTCCAAAACTATAATCTCTGTCAAGAACTAATGATATACTTAATCAGGCTTAACTGACATTTATTCACTATTCTATGTTCACTGGTTTCTTCTGTAGTGTCAGTAAACGATTACTTTCAAATCTTTGTTTTTTAAGATGAAATATTCACTACTAAAATATATTTCCCAGGTATTTTTAATAAAGATTATATTTATTAAGAGAGAGAGTACAAGCAGGGGGAGAGGGAGAGGGAGAAGGAGACTCCCCGCTGAGCAGGGAGATAGACTCAGGGCTCGATCCCAGGACTTGGAGATCATAACCTTAGCCAAAGGCAGATGCTTAACCTACTGAGCCACCCAGGAGCCCCCCCAAAAGTGTATTTCCTAGATATTTAAAATTACTAATTTATTAAAAAGATCTACAATTTATGTTGAGTTTACACTACTCACCTTCCTCTCTAAAGTGTACTTTTTTTCATTTTATTTATTTTTAAAATTTTTTAAAGTTGGGGAGGGGCTAAGGGAGACAGAATCCCAACAGGCTCCATGCCCAGCACAGAGCCCGATGCAGGGTTCAATCTCATGACCCTGAGATCATGACCTGGGCCCAAATCAAGAGTTGGATGCCTAAATGACTGAGCCACCCAGGTGCCCTGACTTTTCACTTTTTTAAAAGCATTATATTATTCAGTTAAATTGAGGTCTTAAATATATCTTCGCAAACAGAACTGTTATCACCTGCTGGCAAAAGATGACTTAATGATTTTATTGCCTATTTTAATCTATTCAGGTTGCCTTCACTATCGGTGATTTTTCTAATAAGTTAAAAAGACATACTTTACTTTTTAAAAAAAAAAAGGATTTTATTTGAGAGAGAAAGAGCATGAGCGGGGGGAGGGGCAGAAGCCTCAGTATCAAATCTGATTTCAAAATTCCCAATGACTATACTCAATGAAAATATTCCATTTAAATGTAGTCAAAGTGGGCGCCTGGGTGGCTCAGTTGGTTGAGCAACTGCCTTCAGCTCAGGTCATGATCCTTGAGTTCCAGGATCGAGTCCCACATTGGGCTCCCAGCTCCACGGGGAGTCCGCTTCTTCCTCTAACCTTCTCTCCTCTCATGCTCTCTCTCACTTTCTCTGTCTTTCAAATAAATAAAAATAAAATCTTAAATAAATAAATAAATAAATAAATAAATAAATAAATAAATGTAGTCAAAGTATGGCATGAAATATCACCAATAGTTAAACAATCTTCAAAGATACATTGTCTGCCATGGAAAAGGAGTAACTGCTCCTATAAAGTTTGGTTAATGGAATACTAGGTTCTACAGAGAATTCAGTTACTGAAAAATAATTAACTTTAATAACACTTGGTGCAATAAAGATTGGAGGAAAAAATCTCCAATGACCTAATGCTCCACTTCCGTCCAGGCTTCCTGTAGTAAATGTATAATGTTGCAATAAAACTCTTTGAAAAATGAATCATCTTGAACCAAACATAATCAACAAGATAATGATTAACCAAAAGCTGGCACAAATCCTACCAGAGTAATATAATGCAAATTCAGCCTCTTGAAAGATAATTCATGTTCAATGCTAGTATCTCAGAAATGTAAGACAATGACTGGGTTTATGCAATATGAGTATGTATTGACACAAACATATGTAGAACTACATTTAAAATCTTCCTGTCTTAAATGTTTACGATTCTCACCATTTATCCACAAAACTAACGAAAGGGCTTTAGAGTGTCATATCTACATTGCCCACTTTCCACAAAACTCTGGAAAATTATTTGCTAATGTTTACTACAATTTATGTATTTCTGTTTATTTTAGTTAAGTCATAAAAACTAAGCATGACATGTTAGGCACTATATTACTACAAACATTACTACAAATATTACTATAAACATTACATTTAAAAATGTAATAATGTATTGTCTTTCACAAAATTAAATCAACGAATTATCACGTAGGGCATATGCCCTAATATTTTAGCTAGTAGCACAATGGAGTCATCCTATACCTTCTTATTTCAGAACAATAAAAATTTACCAAACAGCTACTGCAGGTTAGGAGAACCTGGCTAAATTAGGATGACCCAAAACAAGGCTAACTTAGCTGGATCCTAAAGGACTGAACCTTTGAGTCTGACCTCAGAAGCACAGTTTCAATAACCAACAAGCTAGCTAACCATGTAACTACTCAAAGAACTAATTATTTTATAATGTAATATTCAAAATTTAATTGGGAAGTAAAGCAAAGTCTTTAACAGACAGTACTGTTTGTTATTGTTCATAAGGAAAAACAGGAACTGTAATCCTTATCTCATACCAAATACAGAAATTAATCTGAAACAACATAAAAGTAAAAGCATTAGCCACAGGAAACAAAAGATAAATTAGACTTCATCAAAATTTAAAACTTCCTACTAATCAAAAGACACCCTTAAGAAAACTGTGCAGGACGCCTGGGTGGCTCAGTGGTTAAAGCCTCTGCCTTCAGCTCAGGTCATGATCTCAGGGTCCTGGGATCGAGCCCCGCGGCAGGCTCTCTGCTCAGCAGGGAGCCTGCTTCCCCCTCTCTCTCTGCCTGCCTCTCTGCCTACTTGTGATCTCTCTCTCTCTGTCAAATAAATAAATGAAATCTTAAAAAAAAAAAGAAAGAACTGTGCAAGCTTCAACATGGAGGAAAATATTAAGGGCATATGCAGCTAACAAAGGATTTATATTCATTGCACCTAAGTTCAACAAACAATAAAAATATAAATAATCCTATAGAAAAAATGTGAGGTGAAAAATATACACATATATTTTTGTCTAATCTCATTTCAAAGGACTTCATTTTCTTCAAAGACTACAGGATATCCCAGTTTTAAATAAACCATTCACATTAGAAAAGTTTATGATAACCGTCTTTATGGGTGTATTTATATAGGATATAAAAATAAGGATTATAAATGATTTAAAATGAGCATATGAATTGCCTTGAAAATGGTAATAGGGAAATTCTACAAAAATTTGACAATAAAGATCAACATATTAAATACATTAAAAAGAATAATACATATAATGGCTCTTAACAAATAACAAAAGTGAAAAAAATGAAAACAAAGTATATCAACAATGACCCTTTAAGAATAATCTCATAGATGAAAGAACTTGAGAAATTAAATTATTTTAGCACTGGGGCGCTTCGGTGGTTCAGTGGGTTAAAGCCTCTGCCTTCAGCTCAGGTCGTGATCTCGGGGTCCTGGGATCGAGCCCCGCATCGGGCTCTCTGCTCGGCAGGGAGCCTGCTTCCCCTCTCTCTCTCTGCCTGCCTCTGCCTACTTGTGATCACTCTTTCTGTCAAATAAATGAATTTAAAAAATATTTTTAAAAAATCAATCAATCAGGGACGCCTGGGTGGCTCAGTTGGTTGGGCAGCTGCTTCGGCTCAGGTCATGATCCCTTCGTCCTGGGATCGAGTCCCGCATCGGGCTCCTTGCTCGGCAGGGAGCCTGCTCCTCTCTCTGCCTCTGCCTGTCTCTCTGCCTGCTTGTGTTCTCTCTCTGTTAAATGAATAAATAAAATCTTTAAAAAAAAATCAATCAATCAATAATTTTAGTGCTTATGATAGCAGTAGATTAGGTTTGGGCCTAAGAAATAAAGTTGCAACAGCAATTTCTTTCCCAAGAAATCCTTCCACTCAGTCTAAACAATTACACAACAGACATAACTCTAAAATACTTTTCTTCTTCTTATTCTTCATCACCAAACCTCCTTTTATTAGTTTTTTCTTTAGTAAACTGTGTGCACATTATGTAGTCTTTACTATAAAGCATGCTGTGACATAGCTAATGATGAAGACTAATATTTCGCTAATGAAGCCAAAGAGTCCAACACGTCAATTCTCCCAGCCTCCCAGCTATGCTCTCCACAGTCTCTGAGTGTGCAAAGCAATTTTATTACCATTGTGTTTCACCTTCTCTAGATTAGCAAAATCCTGAATGTTTTTTACACATATACCAAGAATCTCAGGGTCTTCAGATAATGACTGAAGAAAACTAAAAACGATAGTGGAATCAACTATTCTGAAAACACTGAGACAATAGCAACTGCTTTCTAGGCTTTTGAATTCTTGTAGAAGCCAATTATTCCAGTAAAATACACTCATATTTTAATATGTGAGGTTTCCAAATGATCCACCCTTATTTCTTATCCTACCCTTCATGTTATTATAAAAGTGACAGGAGAGGACCAAGATCTTTCCCTTAAAAGTGTTATTAGTGGGTGCCTGGGTGGCGCAGTTGGTTGAGCGACTGACTTCGGCTCAGGTCATGATCCCGGAGTCCCGAGATCGAGTCCCACATCGGGCTCCCAGCTCCATGGGGAGTCCGCTTCTCACTCTGACCTTCTCCCTTCTCATGCTCTCTCTCACTCTCTCTTTCCTAATAAATAAATAAATAAAATCTTGAAAAAAAAAAAGTGTTATTAGTATTAGAGGTACTGGAAGTGGTCAGGAGTCAATCATAAGACTACTTAAGAGAACAGAGTAACTTCCACTGAGGTATAAGACCTAGACTCTTGGGAAAGAGACACTCAATTGGGACTTTCAAAATTCAATTTGAGATGGTGATAAAACAATCAAGTGGCAACGAAAACTAGAGTGAAAGAAAAAAGAAGTGAATGTGATACAAATAGGTAAAGGAAAAGATCCTAACATTAAATCCATAAATTAAACAATAATTGTAAATAGATTCCATTTGGCATTGTTTGTCCAACTCATAACTCCCCCAAGTGGCCATGTGTGTTCTACCCTTTCCCCTCATTTGAGAAACTACTCAATTCCCCTCATATTAAACAGTGGTTCCAACTGAAAACTGTTACCTTCCTACATGATGGCCTTGCCCTTCCTACACCCAATGAGTAGTTGTGGGATTAAAAACTGGATGTGACTGATGATTCACAGACATGTACCCTGGGGTAAATAATACATTATATGTTAATAAAAAATTAAAAAAAAAAAAAAAAAAAACTGGATGTGAGCAGGACCAAAGTCCTTTCTTTGGATTTTTCAAACTAGTGCTAAGGTAAGGAAACTTTGAGAATGTGGTTCCAGAACTACAGGGGTGACCCCTGCTTATGAAAAAGACTTATTTCAAAAAACAAAGTCTATATGTACAGAAAAATGGAAGAGAAAATTCCATTGAAAACATGTATCTGCCCTCAATTATGGATACAGTTACTGTAAGAAATAATAAAGAAAGCCACTTTATAACCTTTGGTTTACTAGGATTTATTCAGATATTCAACAAATATACTCATTTTAGTTTTATTTAAGTTCAAATAAAACAAAAAATTTTTAAAAGATTTTATTTATTTATTTGACAGAGAGAAAGAGGGAAGAGAGAGAACACAAACAGGGGGAGCAGCAGGTAGAGGGAGAGGGAGAATCAAGCTCTCCGCTGAGCATGGAGCCCAATGTGGGGCTCAAACCCAGGGCTTTGGGATCATGACCTGAGCCCCAGGCAGATGCTCAACCGACTGAGCCACCCAGGCGTCCCTAAATAAAACTTAAATTGTGCACATTTATACATAAATTAAGTAGAAAAAGTAGGTAATGAAATTCAATGTAACATATGACTGCAATCACAAAACAAATGCCTAAGTTTAGGGGTTAGCAGACGATGACTGGACAACCAAATCTGCTCTGTTTTTTGTATGACCTGTGAACTAAGAATGGTTTTTTACATTTTCTAATGTTTGGGGGGGGGGGGAACATCAGGAACAGCATATTTTGCAGTATATGAATAAATGAAATTCAAGTTTCAGTGCAGTGTCCATGAAGTTTTAATGCAACAGGAACACACCCATTTGCTATATTGTCCATAGCTGCTTTCATGCTACAACAGAGTTAAGCTGCTGCTTTTACAGAAAGTTTGCCAACTCCTACACAACACAGTAAACATATACACCAAAACACTTAAAATGATTGTGTTAGGAAGGTAGGATCTTAAGTAATTTCATCTTGCCTCTATCTTTCCAGTCTGAGATGTGATATTACTTTTTATGAAAACAAAACTTTAAATTAAAAAAAAAAACTTGAAAAAGGCTGTAATAGCTTCTGATTTCCCGTCCTCTCATGTAGAGTCCTTCCAATTTATGAGCCTTTCCCACACCAAGTAAACACCACCACCAAATAGATCACCAACACTAACAAACTAGGAGTCAGTTATCCATGATTCATTCCTTCTTTCATCCTTTACCATCCATCCATCAGCAGACCCATAGGTTCTTCAAAATATATTCCAAATGCTACAATTCTGTCACCACTACTACCCAAATCCCAGCTGTCAACATCTTTCACCAGTACTCCTTCAAGAATCTCCTGCCTAATCAGAGAAATACAAATCAAAACCACAGTGAGATTTGACCTCACAGCAGTTAGAATGGCTAAAATTAGCCAAGTCAGGAAACGACAGATGTTGGCGAGGATGCGGAGAAAGTGGAACCCTCCTACACTGTTGGTGGGAATGCATACTTGTACAGCCACTCTCAAAAACAGTATGGCGGTTCCTCAAAAAGTTGAAAATAGAGCTACCCTACAATCCAGCAATTGCACTACTGGGTATTTACCCTAAAGATACAAATGTAGTGATCTGAAGGGGTATATGCACCCAAATGTTTATAAAAGCAATGTCCACAATAGCCAAACTATGGAAAGAACCTAGATGTCCATCAACAGATGAATGGATAAAGAAGATGTGGTATATGTACACAATGGAATACTATGCAGCCATCAAGAGAAACAAAATCTTGCCATTGGCAAGGCAATCAGAGAAAGACAATTATCATATGACCTCTCTGATATGAAGAATTTGAGAGGCAGGGCGGGGGGTCATGTGGGGTGGGGGAGGGAAATGAAACAAGATGGGATCAGGAAGCAGACAAATCGTAAGAGACTCCTAAACTCAGGAAACAAACTGAGGGTTACTGAGGGGTAGGGGGGTAGGGATAGGGTGGCTGGGTTGTGGACATTGGGGAGGGTATGTGCTATGGTAAGTGCTGTGAAACGTGTAAGCCTGATGATTCACAGACATGTACTCTGGAGCAAATAATACATTATATGTTAATTAAAAAAAAAAATCTAAGCTCTGAGGTTGTAGGGGTCTGGAAGGAAGGAACTTAAGGTAATAAGGTTTGATAATAGAAGAAAATATAGATAATTCACATATACTCAAACAATCTAAAATTTAAGTTTTACTATTCTTGTTCTCATTTTGGCAGGACTATCTCAATTCTCAAAACAGTTCTTTCTTTCTCTCCTCCCACCCCATTTATTGACTAACTTATTTAGGATTATATTCCCTACGCTGTACCTTTCATTCCTGTGACTTATTCATTTCCTAACAGGAAGAGTTCTTTTAAGAGGAATCTTTCAGCTTTCACTTAACAAATCCTGTCGCTTCTTTCCTATATTTCTAAATTTAAAATGAAACTATGAATTTCGGGGCACCTGGGTGTTTCAGTTGATTAAGCGTCTGCCTTTGGCTCAGGTCATGATCACAGATTCCTTGTTTGAGCCCCAAGTTGGGCTCTCTACTCAGTGAGGAGTCTGCTTCTCCCTCTTCCTCTGCCTCTCCCCTGGCTCATGCACGCACTCCCTGTCAAATAAATAAATAAGATCCAGAAAAGAAAAAACAAGAAAAGAAACACAAATACTGATTCCACTCATAAGACACACCACAGAAAAAAAAATGAAGCCCAATTTTTTAAAAAAGATTTTATTCATTTATTTGACACACAGAGAGAGCACAAGCAAGGGGAGAAGCAGAGGGAGAAGTGAGCGGAAAGTCCGAAGCAGGGCTCGATCCCAGGACCCAGGGATAATGACCCGAGCTGAAGGAAGACACTTAACCAGTTGAGCCACGCAGGTGCCCCCAAAGCCCAATTTTGATTTTTTGTGTCTTGTGGTTTTGGTAACCAAGAAAATGAACTGTTCTCTTATAGCTCTATAATTAAATGAAAGTTAATGACTGAATTTTTCATAAAGCACTCATTCTCTAATATTCAACTTAAGAGAATAGGAACAAATGAAAGTACTGTGGTATACTGGATTTTTGAAGGCATAAAACTTGCTTCACTACGTCAACTGTAGGATCTCAAACTAACCCTCTTAAATCTTACAGCTTCCTCATTTATAAAAATAAAGATATTAATGCCTACTCTAACTCCTAAGATTGTTAGTGAATCAAGAGATCATATTCTTGAAATTTTAAAAAGTAAAGTCTAGGGGCACCTGGGTGGCTCAGTGGGTTAAAGCCTCTGCCTTCAGCTCAGGTCGTGGTCTCGGGATCCTAGGATCGAGCCCCCCGCGTCGGGATCTGGGATCGAGCCCCCCGCGTCAGACTCTCTGCTCGGCAGGGAGCCTGCTTCCCCCTCTCTCTCTGCCTCTCTGCCTACATGTGATCTCTCTCTCTCTGTCAAATGAATAAAGAAAATCTTAGAAAAAAAATAAAATGATAAATCCCTGTACCCCTACCTGGTCTTACAGTCTTTTTCCAGCTTCCCTGATTTACTAAAAAAAAAAAAAAGAAAAAGTCTAAAATAGAAATATAAAATATTAACATCTAAAATATAAACAAGGCACCTGGGTGGCTCAGTTGGTTGAGCAACTGCCTGCGGCTCAGGTCATGATCCTTGAGTTTCAGAATCGAGTCCCACATCAGGCTCCTAGCTCCACAGGGAGTCTGCTTCTTCCTCTAACCTTCTCTCCTCTCATGCTCTCTCTCACTTTCTCTGTCTCTCAAATGAATAAATAAAATCTTTAAAAATAAATAAATAAAATAAAATAAAAATAAAATATAAGCAATCATTGAAACATATCATTTTCTGTCTACAAAGCTTCGAAGTTAAATTTATTTCCTCTTCACTGTTTTTCAAACATAAAAGAATTTTACTGAAATCTTTGCTATACAGTTATAGCAATCAAGACAGTGTGGTATTTCCTTAATGATAAACATAGCAATCTATGGAGCAGAATACAGAGTCTAGAAACAGAGCAACACAAGTGGTCTATTGATTTTCAGCAAAAGTGTGCCAAGACAAATCAATCGACAAATGTAAATCTTTTCAAAAATGGTGCTGGAACAAAGAGGTATCAATGTGCAAATCTTACTTCATTCTATACACAAAAATCAATTCTCAGGGGATCACAGACTTAAAAATAAGAGCTAAAACAATAAACTTCAAGAAGAAAATAACAAGAAAGAAACTGTGACGTCAGAAATATTTATTAATGGGGAGCCCTAACGGCTCAGTCGTTAAACGTCTGCCTTTGGCTCACGTCATGATCCCAGGGTCCTGGAATCAAGAACTGCATCCGGATCTCTGCTCAGTGGGAAGCCTGCTTCTACCTCTCCCACTCCCCCTGCTTCTGTTTCCTCTCTCGCTCTTTGTCAAATATATAAAATCTTAAAATATATATATATATATATGTTTGTTTGATTTCTGCCTCCAGTTTCTGGCATAGAACTCCTAAAACTCTTGGAATTTTCTGAGTGATAGGGGTGAGAGGAGCGCTTTTCAACCATACCAGAGTTTATGCTAATAAGGTAACTTTGGAGAATGGAGGCTGGTTACCAGAAGAATCAACCAGGTAGGTGATCAGAGAGCTGGAACTTTCAGCCCTCTGGGGAGGGGAGAAGGCCTGGAGACTGAGCTCAGTCACCACTGGTCAATGATTTAATCAATTGTGCCTATGTAATGAACCTAAATGATATTTAAATGTTCTATGTAAGAACTCTAAATGATGGGGTTCAGAAAGCTTCCAAGTTGATGAGTACATCAAATTGCTGGGAGGGTGACACTCCCAGACATGGCAGGGAAGCTCCACACCTCTTCCCACATACTTTGTCTGGTGCATCTCTTCCATTTGAATATTCCTGAGGTGTATCTTTTTAATAAAACAATAATGGTTTAAGTAAAGTGTTTTCCTGAGTTCTGTGAGTCATTTTAGCAAATTGCCAAACCCAAGGAGGGGGCCATGGGAATCACTGACCATTTATAACTGGTCAAAAGTATTTGAGGCCCAAACTTGTAATTGGCATCTGACATGGGAGGCAATCTTTTGGGACTAATCCTGTAGAATCTGCATGAACTCCAGGCAGTTAATGTCAGGATTGCCTGGTATGGAAAACCCATACATCTGGTGTCAGAAGTGTCATGAGTAGAGGAAATAGAGTTTTCTTTTAGAATCTTTGTGACCCTGGATTAAGCAAAACTTTCTTAGGAATAGGACAAAAAAAAAAAAAAAGCACATATTATAAAAAAGAAAAAAATGATAAGTTGAACTTCATGAAAATAAACTGGTAAGCTGGATTTCACCAAATAAAAACCTTTCACTCTTCAAAAGGCACTGTTAAGTAAATAAAAGTTTCGCCACAGTTTGGACAAAAATATCTGCAAAGACAACTCAATTTTTTAAAAATGAGGACCATATATGCAAATCAATAGAGTAGATTAGTGGAAAGTAGATTAGCGGTTGCGGGGGCAATGCGGAGGCACATATTCAAATGTTCATAGCTACTTTATTGATAATAGCCCGAAAATGGTAACAACTGAAATGTCCATCATCTGGTGAATGGATAGACTAGTTGGTGATATATTCATATAATAAAGTGTTACTCAGCAATAAAAAGGAACAAATTACTGAAACATACAACATGGAAGAATTTTCGAAAGCATTTTGCTAAGTGAAAAGCACAAAGACCACAGACTGTAAGGTCACAGCTATATGAAATTCTAGAAAAGATAAAATATAGTGATAGAAAGTAGATCAGTGGCTGCCAGTAACTGGGGGTAGAAAGTACCACTGCAAAGAGGTATGAGAAAACTTTCTGGGGTAATGGAAATGTTCTATATCTTGACTGTTGCAATGGATACACAACTACATAAAAATTTCAAGGCTTACTGTGCACTTAAAATTAGCATATTTTATTATAGGTAAAGCATAGTTTAACAAAGCTGATTTAAAAAAAACAAATCTCGAGGCGCCAGGATGACAAGCAGATATCTGACTCCTGGTTTCAGATCAGGTCATGATATCAAGCCTCCATCAGTCTCCGCACTGGGCATGGGGCTTGCTTGAAGTTCCCTCTCTCTCTCTTACCCCTTCTGCCTCTTCCCCCAGCTTGCTCCATCTCTTAAAAAAAAAAACCTGACAAAACTACAATTCTTTTTCACTAAAATCAAGATATGATAATGTATTCTGTGATGACTTGAAACAAATGACTTGAACAAATGACTTGAAAACTTGCTATTAAGAGTGTATTTTAGAATCACCTGGTTGACTTAGTCCATAGGTCATGCAACTCTTGATCTCAGGGTTGTGAGTTTGAGCCCCACGCTAGGGGGAATTACTTAAAAAAAAGAGATTACTTAAAAAAAATGTATTTTATTTGGTAACAAAAATGTCCTACAAATTCCCAAAGGAACAGAGTAAACTCAGTTTTGAAGAAGTCCAATAAAGTCTGACGAAATAGAAGACTGGCTTATCCAGGGTTACACAAACTCAGTGAGGAGAGGTAGGAACCTATTAATAAGCAGGGGAAGAAAACGATTTTCTAAACCTTATTCTAAAGTGGCTAAAGACACTTTCTCATACAACTCACAGGAATGTATCTTTATCTTATCTGTTGGTTTTCAAGTTCCTTCATTTTCCTTAGGGTATATGGTAAGTCTGTCAATATCTTACCGCAAAAAAAGGGACACTGAAAGGATCCACAGAAGATCCCCCAAAAGTTGGAGCCAGATGGTGGGGAAGGTTGGATACCAAGCCATTTTAGTTTATCTCACAGAAATTGGAAATGATAAAAAGGTTTTGAGCTGGGAAATGACAAAATGTTGATATATTCAAAGAATAATCTGGTGGCCATATGGAGGTTAAATCAGAGTAGGAAAAGAGCAAAAGCTAAAATATTCATGTCTAGACATTAAAACAATTGCCTAAAGTGGGTCAGAACACTTAAAACCACATCAGTGGTTTTCAAACTACCGAAACAATTTCTTTGTTGTTGATATAACAGAGTCATACCTTTATGAGTTTCATCCAAAAAACATCTAATATCATCTTATAGGTGCTACTATTGAACAACTGTTCAGAGCACAGCAAATAGCTCAAACTGCTCTAAGTACCAAAGTAGGTATTAAAGTCCGGAAAGAAAGAGGGCCACAAGGTGAAAGACGTGACCTCATGCTGATCACACAACCCACTGTTTGCCTTCACCATCACCGCCACCCACAAACAGCTGTTTGGAGAGCTCCGCTGCATCCTGGGAATTCTCCTTAGTAACTGAACAGGAGTCCTGAATCTAGGTTGATAACCATAAATGTATAGTAATTAACCTGGTAAAAAAAAAAGTATTTTATATAAATACAATCAAATTCTTCCACAAGAAAAATATTAAAACTAAAAGGAATACATGTCCAAATACTAGAAAAAATAAGCAATAAAACCTTAAATATGAATGATGAAACAAAAATATAAATTAAGAATCTGAGAATGAACATCTAAGAAAGTATATATATTCCAAAATCCTATCATAATCAGATGCAGTGACAAAGATATAGGATGAGAAAATAGCCTTAGCACAGTTGTCAATGTTTTACCAATCTGTTTTGCATCTTACTTTTCTCTAAGCTTATCTGATACAACCAAACCCCATTCTTTGAAAAAAGGATAGTGTGTTTATAATTGACAACACAGACATCAATGTTTACACAGGATTCACTGACATCCTACTGTGAATAATTTAATGAAATCTGTTTATCATCTAGTTCCCCTCACCATAATATAGGCTTCAATAGAGTATTGATTTTTGTTTCTTTTGTTCACCGACATATTCCCAGTATGAAAATAACTCCCGGCATGTAGGCGTTGCTGAATAAATATTTGCTGATTTATTAGATTCTCATTTTGGGAGCTATAATTAATTTCACAACTGTCACAGATATTACTATAATCATCATCCTCAAGTAAAGGTTTTAATAACAAGTTCAGTTTTATTCAATCTACTGAAGAGTTACGCTTGAGGGTATTTTTTTGAGGATATTTTTAAAAGCTGAAATTAAGATGTTTGGGTCCCTTAGAAAGTTATTAATTTATGTAATGTGTTTGACATTGTTCCTGAAATCACAGGTGAATAAATGTTAGTGCCTTTGCCTTACTACCCCCTTTCAAAAAGTTATTCACATGAATCAAATTTCTTGAAATGTCATCCATAAAAGGCTATTTCCTAAAGCAAGTATACAAAAGATCATAGACTTAATCACAGGACTCACACTCCAACAAAGATACGGAAAAAGCAAATATCTTAGAAAACTACTGCTTACGCAGGTGACAGAGAGAGGGCATAAGTCACAGAATTCAACTGTCTTAAATTAGGATGACACAGGGAGGGCAGAGCCGCCAACAGCGGTGTATGTTGAAAATTGCAACCAAAGTTATCTCTATTGGTAGTCTGTCATTTTCTCAGGTACATGGCGGGAGGTGGGGGGGTAGGAGGGGGAGAAGCAAATATCATTCCTGTAAGCGGTTTCCAAAACCTGGGAGAGCCACTGTGTTCTGAACTCTATTTTTCTGCTTATACCCAGAACAAAGACATGCATCTGGAAAAACAAAACAAAAAAAAAACACAAAAATCCACAAAGGCTGGATGGCGGAAGCTTAAGACAGCCCTCCATGTTTCCAAAGCTTCCTATACTTAATCACAATTCTTATTATTTTGTATTTTAAAAGCCTACATTATAAGCTCCATAAGGGCTCTGTTTATAGCTGGAAGAGAACTGAGCACATACCAAGCATTCAATAAATATTTCCTGAATAAATATGGTCTGAATCCCCCACAGAATTAAAAGCTTTATGAGAGCAGGGATTTCAAGTGTCTCATTCACCAATTTTCCAATGCACTTAGCCGAAGTGTTATCCAAAGAAGCTAATCAAAATCTATACTTAATGAATGTGTTTATAACCAGGAAGAGTTGGTTATAAGAGCAGGAAACAAACAAAAAAAGTGGTCTATATGAGACACTAACCCATACCCTTGGCCATTAGAGTATGTACTAATAAAACAAAATAAGGAGTTTCACAGTGTGCTAGTTTCAGTGTGCATATAATCATTAAATCTCATTCAAAAATAAGAATTTCCAGAAGTCAAATACTAATTACTTCCCCAATCAACTCACTTTATTCCAAACTTTGTTTCCCAATAACTTATCTCAAGTAATCCACAATTCTAGATTATAAAATTTCAGAAATTGTTCATGCCAAAAACACATCCACACTAATTATAATTGGAGTGACTAAAGAAATAAAAAGAATGCCAAGAGGTACTCAAAGTAGTCAAAGAAAAATCAAAGGCTATGTCTCAACTAAACTGAAAACAGGATATCCTTCAAAGTTTAAAAAACAAAAAAAAAATCTCCTACTCACTCATCAACAGGATTCAGTTATGACACTTTTCTGGAACAAATGGCTCAAAGAAAACTGCAAACAAATTTTGTCATTTGCTCTGACGTGTCACTTAAACATCTGCATTCTACTGCCACTTAAAGATTAGCATAAGGTAGTCATAAGGTAGTATAAGGTAGTCAAGACCAGTGTGCAAGAGCAAAAGACGGTTTAAGGAAAAATGTAAGATGTCAACACTAAATAATTTTGTTTTACAACAGGAAGTCATCTCAACTTTAGGAAGTAATCAACTTTGGAAAGGCAGAAAAAGCACATTCTCTGAAAAAAAAATTTAAAAAGGAAAAAGTGGAGCGCCTGGGTGGCTTAGTCATTAAGCAACTGCCTTCGGCTCAGGTCGTGATCACAGGGTCCTGGGACTGAGCCCCACATCAGGCTCCCTGCTCAACAGGAAGCCTGCTTCTCCCTCTCCTGCTCCCGCCGCTTGTATTCCCTCTCTCGCTGTCTCTGTCTCTCTCTCTCTCTCTCTCTCTCTGTTAAATAAATAAATAAATAAAATCTTTTTTAAAAATAATAATAAAAAAAAAGGACACCTGAGTGACTCAGTGGGTTAAAGCCTCTGCCTTCAGCTCAGGTCATGATCTCAGGGTCCTGGGATCGATGAGCCTCTCATCGATGAGCCTCGCACCGACTCTCTGCTCAGCGGGGAGCCTGCTTCCCCCTCCCTCTCCACCTACTTGTGATCTCTGTCAACTAAATAAATAAATCTTTAAAAATAATAAAAAAAAAAAAGGAAAAAGTGCATTTTTATGGAATATGACAAGTACAGCATAATTTGACTCCATAATGCACTAACATCTCACTAGTACGGAGATTTATCTTAAACCAAAAAACAAAAGAAAGATAATCTTAACATAAGAAAATACTAGGAGTATCAACAGTCTATAATTTAAAACATATATATATCATCAAGTTTGTGAACTAAAAAGCTCACGCATCTTAATAAGGACTTCATTCAGAAATCTATTATTTTCCTCTGAGGAATATCTGGTATCCTGTTACTCACATATCACTAACATTAGTGATATTTATTAGGTATGATCCTGTCCCCATAGATGCTATACCATACAATTTAGATAGGAATAGGCCTTGATCTCTGGATTCCTCTTTTTATGAGAGTCAAATCAATCCTTATGTTTAAATCAAACCAGCTTCGTTATCTAGTTTCCCAGACCACAACAGATTTAAAATTGGAAATCAAAAGAAAGGCTAGACAAGAAACAGTAATCAATCCAGGAACACTGAGCACCTCTAGAGCTTAGAGTACCATTTCGTGCCCAAAGGAATGAGGTTTAGAGAAATAGCTGACTGCGGAAATTGCAACAGGAAGTGTTTTAAAAAAATTTTTTTAACTCCATCAGAAAGCAAGGAAGCCAGCAAAGACCACTAGACTCAGGACTCAGGAGTCAATCAGAAGATGCTTCTACAGATTGATGATGGGAAAATATGAGCATAAAAAAAGTAATGGCATCATACTAAAATACATAAAATATACAAAAATCCATAACTTTCTATTTAAATATACGAAAGACAAAGAAACATGTTTTAAAAACATCAAATGATAGAGTTAGCACTTATATTAAACTCTACAGAACAAAAGGTCTGATTTCTTCAACAAATTGCAAAAAGAAAAGGAAAGGGAAGGGAAATATACAAATCAAAAGACTCAGAGGAGGGGCGCTTGGGTGGCTTAGTGGGTTAAAGCCTCTGCCTTTGGCTCAGGTCACGAACACAGGGTCCTGAGATCGAGCCCCCGCGTTGGGCTCTCTGCTCAGCAGGGAGCCTGCTCCCCTCTCTCTCTCTGCCTGCCTCTCTGCCTACTTGTGATCTCTCTCCCTGTCAAATCAATCAATCAATCAATCTTAAAAAAAAAAACTTACAGGAGACATAGCAACTAAATGCACTGTTTGGATCTTGATTAAATGCTGATTTAAACA
>CM052811.1:29855666-30002610 GCA_028533885.1 Nasua narica | reverse complement strand
GGAAGAGAAATGAAACAAGATGGGATGGGGAAGGAGACAAACCATAAGAGACTCCTAAACTCACGAAACAAACTAAGGGTTGCTGGGAGGTGGGGGGGTAGGGTTATGGACATTGGGGAGGGTATGTGCTATGGCAAATGCTGTGAAATGTGTAAGCCTGATGATTCACAGACATGTACCCTGGGGCAAATAATACATTCTATGTTAATAAAAAGTGAAAAAAAAAAGAAAAAAAAAGAGTTGGATGCTTAACCTTAACCGACTGAGCCTCCTAGGTCCCCTCACTTACTTTTTTTTTTTTTAGGTTTATTTATTTATTTGACAGAGAGGAGATAGATCACAAGTAGGCAGAGAGGCAGGCAGAGAGAGAGGGGGAAGCAGGCTCCCTGCCGAGCAGAGAGCCCAATGTGGGGCTCGATCCCAGGACCCTGAGATCATGACCCGAGCCGAAGGCAGAGGCTTTAACCCACTGAGCCACCCAGGCGACCCACTTTTTTCTTTTTAAGTAACCCATGCTCATCCTAACTAGTGAGGACAATCAAAAATTTATTTATATATGTATATATATATATATATAGAGAGAGAGAGAGAGAGAGAAAGGGCAAAGACAGGAAAAATGAAATAAATAAATGCTGGTGCAGAAAAAGGACAACTGGGAGGAGAAATATAGCAATTATTCCTCCACAGCCATTCCAGAATCCTGGGATAAGCATAATGTTTCTATAACCAGAATGCTGGGATAAGCATTACGATGGGCAAGGAAAATTCTTTGCTTAAATCTTAATCTTCTTTCCAAGGAATTTCCTTGTCTGTTATACTCCATGGCCCCTGGCTTTGCTGGTATATGAGAGGGTGTTGAGAAATATACCTTCCTTATAGCCTATTCAGCTCACTCCTTACTGGTACAAACATGAGATCAAAGGTTATTTCCAACTCAAATAATCAAAGAATTTCTTTGAGAACATGATTCCCTCAAAAACTTGGTAGGTTTCTGATCCATTTGCTTCCAGTCAGCAACATGTTCCAGTAACCACACCCATACTTCTTTCCTACACATAATTCTCAGGCATGATTTTTGTCTTTGCTTTTCTTCTCCATTTCCTCTCTCTCCCTGAATTTAATGGGGGCTAATTCAAGCCATTAGATTTGGATGAGAAACCCACACTCTTGGTCAGATCATTGTAGTCTGGATCTAGATAGACCTTTGTTACTCCAAGGTATTTAATATTTTGTTTCCTATCTGGAAGTAGTCAGCTTTCTAATCTTTTAGCTTCCAAATTTCTGGATTTCCCTAATTCTCTTTGATTTCTGTTTCCAAATCAATGAATTCTTGTTTGAGTTTTTCTCTTTCCTGCAGTGCTTTATTAAAGTTAGCAAATAGTAGCCAATCCATATTATTACTCTCTTTCCAAAAACTTCCTCTAAAGCAATAGGCTTACTAGACAAGTAGTGTGCTACCTTCCAAGTTGCATAAGCGACAGTTGTAGCAAATCTTTTGCCATGCCACGGCAAGTCTCTGGAGTAATTCAACCTCCTATATTTATTTTCACACAATTTCCAACCTAACTACTAATTCAAGATCACATGTTTTAGTTCTTTTTTCCTTAGAGCAGCATTCGACTTAAAGGTTTCTTTTTCTGTGTTAGTCAAGATAAGCTAAATGCTATTACAAACAGTCCCCAAATTTCAATTAGCTTAATATAATAAAATGTTTTCACTTCTATCAGTATCCAATGCAGATCATCAGGGGACTTTGCTTCATGAAGTCATTCAAGGATCCAAGTTTCTATCTTGAACTCCACTCTTTTCAGCTAGCAAATAGGAGTAACAGTGGGAGAATACAGAGGACCAATTAGGAAGCCGTTATGTTTCAGACATGGAAGTGTATCCATCACTTTTATCCATAATCCATGAGTCACATTTTAGTTACATGACTGCATTTCACAGCAAGGGAGGCTAGGAAGTACAGCCAAACTTTGTAACAGAAGGAAAAGAGAAACATTTTAGTGACAACTGGCCAAATAGTTGCTGCCATACTTCTCTTCATAGCTCTTATCAGAGTTACAGTTTTTTATTTCTTGAGTGATTATTCAATAAGTGTCTCATCCATTGTATTGTATACAACAGGAGGAGCTTTTAGAATGTGGGAGAGGTAGTACATCCCAGAGGTTAAGATTGCAGGCTCTGAGATCCTACTGCTTAGATTCAAATCCCAGTGCTACCACTTAGAGGCTGTGTAACACTGTCTCTGTGCCTCAGTTTTTTCCTCCGTAAAAGGAAGATGATACCATTTCTACTTCCGAGAGTTACTGAGAGGATGCAATGAGATAGTAAACGTAAACCCCTTAGAACAGGGCCCATTATGTTCTAAGTACTCAGTAAGTATTAGCTGCTATTATTATAAGTGGGCTTGTATGGTGCCTATTTTTGCTTAAACCATTGTATACTCAGTGCTTATTGCAGAGAAGCTGGTCAATAAATATTTGTTAATATTGGACAAACATAGAGGAACTCTGAAAACAAGTGAATCTGAATACATTATTCAACAACCAATGTCCCAGTATTTTAAAGCAACCAGTATTAATTTTTCTGTTTTATATTTATCAAATTCAATCTGACAAACTGTTTAATAATGCCATAATAAAGTAGAAAATTGAACATAAATCCCTCAAAATGAAAATATAACCGTACCTCATCATCAAACAAACACGCATAAAAATCCAAATATAGTATACAATTACCAATTACTAGGTAGTTATTTAGATTCTTCAAAGGATTTATTTTTAGATCATTTTCAAACAGAAAAGCTCCTTAAGTGCAATTTAATTCAGGTAAATTAAAATATACACCATTTTCCAGTAGTCCAATTATTACAAAAGACTAAGTATAGCTATATCAAATAATACAAATTGAAAACACTCTCTTTATATGTAGAATCTTGACTCTGTGCAGTTACATTCCCCTAAATGTCAAAATGGTTTATGGTGGAAGGAGTTTCAGAATGCTTTTTAAAAAAAAATATTTTATTTATTTATTTGTCAGAGAGAAAGAGAAAGAGCACAAGCCGGGGGAATGCCAGTTAAAGGAATGCTCAGCTCCCCGCTGAGCAAGGAGCCTGATGCAGGACTACATCCCGGAACCCTGGGATCACTAGCCCAGCCGGGTCAAGACCTGAGTGGAAGTCAGATGCTTAACTGATTGAGCCACCCAGGCGTCCCAGTTTCAGAATACTTTAAAGGACACACAACATCTATTGTCAAAGCTTTGACCCGAGTTTTGAAGGAAAATAAAAAATTCTTACACTGATTTGTTTTGCTCTCATTAGCTAGATGACCTTGAAGGGTAACTATAAACTCTTCCTGGCTTCTCGACTTTTTCTTTCTGTGTCAGTCAAGAATACGTTGTGTCTTTGGTGTGGATCCAACAGCCCTTCAAGGAGTCAGTCATATTGCATGGGGGTTGAGTTGATGGTTCTTGTGATCTGTAAACCCCCGAGACCTGAGGGTTTACTTAGGGTTTTCTGTGTGTCCTCTGGGTTTTTCATTTCCCTTTGCTTTGGTACCATATCCCCATATACAGTCGAGTCAATTTCATGACGTTTAAAACTCTGATGTCAAGTGGAGAAAAGGGACAGGGAAAAAAAAAGATTTTTACAAAGTAATAAAAGTTAAAACCGAGCTGTTTAAATGGTGTTGTTTTTACCTGTCTATTCTTGTCCAAAAGTGGCACATACCCAGGAAGAAGAAGAAGAAGGTTCGGCTTGGTTCCTTAAACTGCCAAAAGCCCCAGCCCAGATTTCCTCCACTATCGCCATATTCTTGCAACATTATTTCCCAGTTGGTTGATGCCAAGGCAAAAAGACATTCTTTTAGTGGTTAGAGAGGATCAGTTACTTAAATGATTTCATATCGGTGTTGTATTTATGGGTTTGCAATAAAACAACCTTCAGGGGAAAGAGTGTCAGTCAAGAATAATGAAGTGTTTTTTTGGTTTGCTTTGTTTTTAGTTTTTCTTAGGTATGTTGGGCTTTCCACCCCTTTTATTTCATTGTCTTAATGTTATTTTAAAGACTACACCCTATATTCATGGAATTTTGTACATTGTCCACATGAGCTTATGTGTGATAACTGAAATGGGTTTTTTTGGGGGGAGGGCAGTTTCTTTATTTTATTTTATTTTTTTAAAGATTTTTTTAATCTCTAATCTCTCTAAAGATTAGAGAGAGAGAGAGACTGAGAATGAGAGGGGAGAAGGTCAGAGGGAGAAGCAGACTTCCCGCAGACCCGGGAGTCTGATATGGGACTCGATCCTGGGACTCCGGGATCATGACCTGAGCCGAAGGCAGTCGCCCAACCAACTGAGCCACCCAGGTGCCCAGTTTCTTTATTTTAATTATATGTTTAACATAAGCAGTGTACGAAAAAGCTCCAAAATCTGTAAGAGGCTAAATGGCAGGGTTGTTGTAGCTTCTAACCATAAAGAATGCCTAGGGCTAACTAAAATGATTGCAAGAGAGAAAACAAAGAGCATGGGAGGATATATCCCAAAGTGTTCAAAAGTAATTGCCTCTAGGAAGTAAAATTGAGTGGGGGAAGACAAGGGTAGAGAGAGATACTGGGGATTTTGCTTTTATATTATTTTAATATCATAAATGCGTTTTAATTTTTAAAAACCATTAATGATGCAAAAATGAAAAAAATATGTTGCACACACTCACCCACAAATTGTATCTGTAGGGACTGGTTTAAAATATCATGCTTATTAAAAAATTGCTTTACCAAGCTTGGCGTGATTATTATCTTCCACCTAAGACCTTCCAGACTTACTGACCTCAGAGAAGAATCAAGCAATTAACAGTCCTGTAAATTCTTGGCAAGAGCATATGTGAATGAAATAAATCTATCTTGGAGGGATCACCAAACATGCCTGACTTAGGGGGAGCTGCTGTGTGGAAGCATGAGTGGGTGAATGAATGTGGACACAAGTTAATGTTGATAGCTCTGTTGGTTCCACTCATCACACGCAGAGAAGAGACCCAGCTTGGGCTGAGGAATTACGTTCTTCCAATGCCAACCTAGGATTTATGCCATGAGGTGGGGCTTGAGATTGTGGAATCAGCTTCAAAATGTCTTTCTATGTGCTAGAGTTTCACCACATTTACTGGATGTTGGGCAAACCTTAGACATGATAACTAAAAAATTTTTATCTGTCCACCATAACTATACACTTCTCCCCCACAAGAAATTCATAGCAGCCTCTCACAAAATTGAAACTCTGCTGGGAAATACTTTAACATAGCAATGTTTTAGTGAAAAGCAGCCAATCGGGGAAATTCAATTCTCAAAATTAATAACACAGGAAGTTCTCTCCTTGCAAATAAAATATTTTCAAAAGGTCATTTGTAAGTCAGCTGTTTGAAATCAGGAACAATGCTATAAATGATGGTTAGATTGCCAGCCCCCAAAACATGTAGAAGGCTGATCCCAACCTGCCTATGTTAAAACCACATTGATGACAACCTTATTCAAGGTTTTGAATCAGACAGGTCTGTAATTGAATATTGTCCATTATAAGCATCTGTGAGTTGATGTTGCAACCTAAATGCAAATTATAGCAACACCATTCTGACTTTCAAAGAGTTGACTTACAAATGCCCTCAGAGATATATTTTATTACCCCCATTTTTCAGACCAAAAAAAATGAACCGCAGAAGTATACAATTAGAATGTGGGAAAAGCAGGGTTTAAGCCCATGTCAGTCTGCATATGAGGGTCAAGTTCTTTTCACTGAACGAGTTTGCCTCTTAGTCTCATTGGGATTCTCATTGTGGGGCTCCTTGCATGCCAAGCTGAGACATCTATTAACAATGTAGTTTCAGGGGCACCTGGATGGCTCAGGGGGTTAAGGCCTCTGCCTTCGGCTCAGGTCATGACCTCAGGGTCCTGGGATCGAGCCCCGCATCGGTTTCTCTGCTCGACAGGGAGCCTGCTTCCCCCCTCTCTCTGCCTGCTTCTCGGTCTACTTGTGATCTCTCTCTGTCAAATAAATTAATTAAATCAAAAAAAAAATCTAGTTTTAGCAGCAAGCGATATGATCAAAGTGTTGTCACAGAAAAATTAACCTGTGGGTGGATAACCTGGAGGAGGCATTGAAAGTGGGGAATGCAATTAGGAGGCTGTTGCAGGGGAGGGGTCACTGCAGAAAGGTCCAAGAAGAAAAGAATGTGAAGGGAAACACATCAATGAACAATAAACAAAACCCTCACAGACCTGGATGACTGCCTCAGCAGCTGAGGGAGAGGAAGGGGTAAAGGAGAGTTTTGAGGTGCAGTTCCTAGTGATGGAGAAAATGATGCCAGCATTATATGCAATAGGCAACTTCAAGAAATGAGGTAATTATAGAAAATAAAATATGGTGATTAACTGCCATATTTCATTGGCCTGCATCAGAATTCCTTTCCTTCTGAGGGAAGCTGAAGGGAATTAGAGGTCATTTTTCTCATGACTTAGACCAATTGGAAGCCCCAGCTAAGCTTTTTAAGTTGGGGGGATAACACAAAAACTAGCAGTTAGGTACCACACTGGAAGTTAGGTTGAGAAGTTGAAGTCCAGCACTGATAGTGGGGGAGGGGAGGAAGATGGGGGGACAGCCAGCTCCAGGGCAGCGTCCTCAACAGACTCCTCCTGTGGGGTAAATTTGGCTGTGCCTTCTGTGCCCTAGACTGCCTGGGTTCCTGCCCGTTTTCCACGCTTGGTCCTCTGGCTTCCCTGTCTACCCAGTGAGCCACCTGATATCCTCCCAGTGAGTTCATTTTCTGTGTGACTTAGCCAGAGTGGGTTTCTGTTGTTTGCAGTTGAGAGCCCTGAGTGCCACAAACACTTTTAAACAGATTGTGCTAGCATCATGCTCAGATGCCCAGATGGAAGCCTCCAGCACACAGTTTGAAATGTGGGACTAGAGTTTAGGAGAGGGCTGGGTCCAGGAATATAGATTTAGGGTATTTCTAAATAGAGTCAAAGATGTAAGCCATGAGAAATCATCAAGGGAAAAGATTTGAGAGAGAGAGAGAAAAAAAATAAGAAGAGTGTAGGACTTGAGAGAACATCGGTATTTACTTAGGAGGCAAGAGACTGAGTCAGGGAAGAAGTAACTGTTGCAGGAAGCAAATTAAAACTAGTGCCATATTGAGGCACCTGGGTGGCTCAGTCGGTTAAGTGTCTGCCTTTGGCTCAGGTTGTGATCCCAGGATCCTGGGATCGAGTCCTGAGTCAGGCTCCCAGCTCAGTGGGGGAGCCTGCTTCTCCCTCTGTTTCTCTGTCTCTCATGAATAAAAAATTTTTTTAAAAATCTAAAAAAATAAAATAAAAATGAAAAACAGAAACAAACAAACAAAAACAACCTAGTGCCATTTCACAGAGCTCAAAGGAGCTGAGACTTTAAAAAATTATGGAAATCAGATAATATTAAATACTAGAGTCCAAGGAAGAGAAGAACTGAAAAAGGGGCACTAGATACAGTGATTAGAAGGTCATTGGTCTTTAGAGAGCTGTTTTGTCATGATGGTGGGAGAGGATATCAGGTTGCAGGGGGGTGAAGACTAAGAGTGTGTTATGAATATAGAAGGAGAAAATACAGGTCATCATTTAAAGAAGTTTGGCAGGATTTTGCATGTCTTTTTCACTGTTGTTATTTCCAGCTCCTAGAAAAGTACCTGGCATATGGAAAGTGCTCAATAAATATCTGTTGAGTGAACAAAGAAGAGCAGAAGCAGAAGATTCACTTGAGTGGAAGAACAGTAAAGCGGCACATTTCTAGAATTGGGGGTACCTTACCAAGTCTTCTCTCCTCCTTCCTCCTTCAACTGGAGAACCTGGTTTCCTAGACTCTCCAGTAGCTACCTACTAGATGCTTCCTCCCCACCCAACACTACTATCCTCCTTACTCCACTATTCACTTTGTTGGTACTGTAAGCTAATATTCCTTAGATAACAATTTCTCATCCATATTAATCTTATTGTCCTCAGAAAATAGTATTTCTTGGACTAATGTATGTTCCACTCAGAGGTAAGTCCAATATTATTTATCCATATTTATTTTCATACCACAGTAGAGGCTCAACAAGCTGTTGCAGATGACCTGATAAAACCAAGTCTGATTAACTAGAAACTTAATTTCAGGTATACCATCAGATGACATTGCAATTGTACCTCATAGAGTAGACATTCACTACTCTGTGATCCTTTAAAACACCAAAATTTAAATCTAGTAACCAAATGACCAAATATAGTATCAAAACATTGTAAAGAAATCTTATAAAAGCCCACAGGTAAAATGGCCTCTGATTTAAATAACAATAAACACAAAATGTAAGATTTATTGTATTTTAAATTTTTATCTCTCCTGATGTCAGAAGTCTATGAGTAAAGAACAGGTCTTTAAAAAACAGGGGCGCCTGGGTGGTTCATTCGGTTGAACAGTCAGCTCCTGATTTCTGCTCAGCTCATGATCTCAGGGGTTTGGGACGAGTCCCCCGCTCAGCACTGGGAGTAGAGCCTGCTTAAGATTCTCTTTCTCCCCACCTCTCCTTTTGCTCCTCCCCCTGCTCTCTCTCACTCTCTCTCAATAAATAAGTAAATAAATAAAAATAAAAGTTTAAAAAATAAATTGTAGGGATGCCTGGCTGGCTCAGTCAGTGGAGTACTCAACTCTCAATCTAGGGGTTGTAAATTTAAGCCCCATCTTGGGTCCAGAGATTATGTATAACAAATAAAATCTTAAAAAATAAAAAAATTGTAGCTAGTAATGTAAGAAGTCTAAGTGGTGCTTAAGTGCAATGAAACGCTTGGACTATAATAATAAGATTAAAGGCCTGGAGGTTTCCCACCCCTAGGTTATGGTTCTTCCATGGGTGTAATTAAAGCACATAAAGGCTTTCCTATGTACTTAAGAAGTGGTTTCCTTTTTGCCTGCAGACTTTAGGGAGGGAGTCTTTGAGTGCCTATTATAGGTCCATCAGAGGAGTAAGCTGTATGGGTGTTACTGTATTAATTTGCCTTTAGGCAGTCAGAAATTACTTTTGGAGAAAGACAGGAAGAAATATAAAATGAATTATTTGCTTTTGATCATGTCATTCCTTTTAGTTTCTTTTCTTGAGAATTTCATGTGTATGTGCATGTGCATGCAAACAGAATGCATGGGTGTTTACGTATGTGGGCCCCCATGTAGGCGGTCAGGAAGCTTTTCGGATCTTTCCTCATCCTCCTCCTAGTCTAAAGCTTGGCTTTGCCCATACAGAGTTCTTGATCAAGGTATGAATGGTCTGTAATAGCAGAGCATTTCCAGTTGCATAGGCCAATGATGGTCATCATTAATGTCCTCCCGGCACAGGAGGGGTTCTTCATTCTTGGATACCTGGGGCCTGCTCTTAACTGAATGCTCATTTCTAGATAAGGCCTCCACAGCATGTCCTCTCAATGTAAACTGTGAAGGCTGAAGTTTTGAGAGGATCTATGAATCTGGTAGTCTATGAATGAAAATGTTATGAGAGCACCTTCACCTAAAACCTTCATTTCAAAATGGCAGCAGTTTTGCACTAGCCTGTGTGGCAAGATGTGACCCAGGTACACACAGTCCATGGCATAAGGTGGGCTACTCTCACACCAAAGCTTCCTGTGGAAGTGCCCCCAGAGAGCTTCCCAGGGCCAACGGTGTGGGGAAGCCATCTTCTTGTCAGTGTGGAGCAATTTCCAGTCTCGGTCATCCAGTATTTTGCACAAAACCAGGCTCACCAATTTGGCCCAACTGTAGGTCAAGGAACATAGGCAAAACTAAGGACAGGAGCAGGCATTTCATAGAGGAAGAAATACAAATCGCCAATAATTCTGTATAAGGGCAAGAATATTTGACATGTCCAAATTAAAATAAAGAGATACCATTTGCCAGAAATCAAATTGGGAAATTTTTAAAAAATACTATTCAGCATAGGTGAAGAGGCAGGTAAATAAGTAGTCTTATATACCACTAATAGATGTGTAAGATGGTTAACATTTCTGGAGAGCGCATTATTAGTATTTATCAAAAACCCTAAAATGTGATTTACCTTTAACTCAGCAACTTCACTTCTAGGAATGAGCCCAAAGGAAATAATCAGAGCTATCGAGGTATCTGCCAAGAAGTCTCCTCACAATTTTATTTTTTAATGGTGCAAAATAAAAAACAACCTGCTACAAGAGAAAAGGAGATTACAAAATAATCTTGTATGACCTCAGGATTACAAAAGAGATGATCAGTATGTATATAGATCTATGGATAAAAGAGTGAAAAAAATATCTACAAGAATGTTAACAGTGATAATCTCTGAATTCTGGGATTCTGGGTGATTTTTATTTTATTTTTTGTATTTTTTTCTATTGCTATAATGCACATGCATTACTTTGGTAGTCAGCATCAGTGCTGTTAAAAACAAAAGGAATGTACAGTATCCCAAGTACTAGCCCAGATTCCTTTATGATTTAATTACAATTCAGGAGATACAACTAACCTTCTTGCTTAATTTTCCTATCTGGTCAGTGGAGGAGTTGTGGTGTCAGGTATTTCAAGTGCAGAACAGAGTTCTAGTGTACTTCCAGGGAGCTATTGTCCATGAATTTACGAAGTCAGAGAAATTGAACAGCTTTTGCTTAGATGTCTTCTTTGACCTACGCTTCCCTATTTGGGAGCTGGGTCACCAACAGGGTAGATGTTCCCTCGCAGACTGTGCCCTACACATTCCTGCCCACCCAGGGTGCCGGGAACTCTGAGATCCTCGTGGTTATCCTTGAATTGAGGGGTGCACTGAAGGGAGAGCCAGGAGAGTTGGTGGGAGCACATCATTTGTGATGCTTCTCTCAAAGCTATGACATCAGATCCTCCCTGAAACCCTTCATGTTCTCACGGACAACATTATATAAAATCAATCTGGTCGTTAAGTGATCTCCATGCCCCAGTCCCATTTTCCCACCAGTGTTCCCCATAATGATATTTAAAGTCTTGGTCACTATAAGTATATTAGGAGACCTAATAGGCATTTACCTAGAGCCAGAATACCTACAGGGGTAAACTTGAGAGAACTGGACACAAGGTTTTCCCTCAACCACGTCACCAGAGGATAGATTATTTCACATTGCCTTCAAAGTAGAAAGGGGAGAATGAAGAGCAAGCTCCCTTTAAGGAATCCAGTGAGTTCTCTCTGTAAGAAATATTGAAGTTTCCTCACAGCCAATCCTGCAAAGGAAAGACTATTGTGAAGGTAAAGAAAGGCAATTCTTTTGACTTGAGATATTGAGATATATTTTGAAATTGAGATATATTTTCTTGGGGAAATCCCTCAGTAACAAGGGAATGCCTTCTTGTGTCTGTGTCTGTCATGTTCAGCATCTTTAAATGAGTACAGCTAATCCCCTGAAGGTGCAAGTTACCCCAGGAAGATGTAGTGAAATGGACACTCATACAGTTCTGGGGGCACGGGGGAGTCCTTCTGGGCACGATGTTTCTAGCGAGCAATTTGTCAATCTCTATCGAAAGCCTAAAGCCATTCATAGCATTTGCCACAGAAAACACAGTTCTGAGAACTTATTGTGAGAAACATATATAAATATATTTTTAAATAGGCTCAACTCCCAGCACAGAGCCCAATGCAGGACTCGAACTCACGACCCTGACATCAAGACCTGAGCTGAGATCAACAGTCAGACACTTAACCAACTGAGCCACCCAGGCACCCCAGAATTAATTTTTTTAATATTCAAAAAGACTACATAAGAATGTTCACTGAAGTGCTGTTTACAAAAGTGAAAAACTAAAAGAAGTCCAGTAATTGGAATGAGTTAAATAAAGCATGGAATAATCACACCAGAGGCCATTATTCATTATATACTTATTATGTATTTGAATAATATTTAAGGATACTAAGAAAGCCTCATGATATAAAGTGAAAAAGTACGTAGTATAAACCCAGTATAGATATATAGTATACACATATGCATACACATAATACACATTTATTATATATATATAATAAATTTATATTTCTTTCTATATAAATTTATATAAAATTATATATATAATCTATTTATATATATATAAAAATAGAGAGCCAGAGGGTGAAAGAAAGATATACTCCAGATTTTCCAACTTCATTAGATTACCTGCTCTTCATATATCCTGATTCTACTCTCCATCTCGTAGGACTAGAGAAAGTCCAGTCCTTTCTCCGTGTATTTCTGAGAATCTCCAGAAAGTGTTTATGTATTCCACCATCTATGCTAGTTTCCACTGGTTACCTGCTCTAGGACTCTCCCCCAATCACCTCTGGCCTTCTCATAATGGCTTTTCCAGCTGGCCGTCACTCTCCAATCTACCTTACCATGAAATGTGAAAACCTTCTTCCTATTACCCAAGACACATCTAACGTAAGGCTGCAATTTCAACAAACTCTGTGAAGTCTTGAGGATTACATAAGGGAATTACAGTGCAGAGAAAGAAAACTTAACAGTGGATATCGGGTATCACTGCCTCTAAAGTTCCCTGTAGAACCCTTTCCAGGGGCTCCCTCTGAGCAGTCCCTCCCCTTAGCTCTCAGCCTGCCTTGCCCGGAGCTTCCCCACCCTCCTGGTTGGGGCTCTCCCCTGGTACACTTGACCTAGTCCTGGGGCCCCAACTTCTTTTTTTTTTTAACATTTTATTTATTTATTTGAGAGAGAGAGAGACAGAGAGCACAAGTGGGGAAGACATGAAGAAGCAGGCTCCCTGCTGAGCTGGGAGCCCGACTCGGGGCTTGATCCCAGAACCCTGGGATCGTGAAACGAGCTGAAAGCAGACTTTTAACTGACTGAGCCACCCAGGTGCTGGAGCCTCAATTTCTTATTTCGTTTATTTTTTAACTTAGTTTTTATTTTTAAAAAAGATTTTATTTACCTATTTATTTGAAGGGGGGGAGCATAGGGAGAGGGACAAGCAGACTCCACACTAAGTGCAGAGATTGATTTTGTCAAACTTTATTGGACTTCCTCAAAACTGAGTATACTCTGTTCCTTTGGGAATTTGTCTGGCATTTTTGTTAACAAATAAAATACATTTTATTTTCATTTATTTATTTAATTAAAAAAATATTTTATTTATTTATTTGACAGAGAGAGGGAGATCACAAGTAGGCAGAGAGGCAGGGAGAGAGAGAGGAGGAAGTAGGTTCCCTGCCGAGCAGAGAGCCTGATGCAGGACTTGATCCCAGGACCGTAAGATCATGACCTGAGCCGAAGGCAAAGGCTTTAACCCACTAAGCCAACCAGGCGCCCCAATAAAATACTTTATTTTATTTATTTTACTAATAAAATTAGTTTAAAAAGTAATCTCTACACCCAACATGGGGCTCAAATTCACAACCCTGAGATCAAGAGTTGCAGGCCCTACTAACTGAGCCAACCAGGCAACTCTAAAATACATTGATAGCAAATTCTCATAGTTACTTGTTTTAAAACATCATAGAACACCTCAATATCGTATCTTGATTTTAGTGAAAAAGAATAGTAGTTTTGAGATTTCAGGTTTTTGATTTTCTAAGAGATAGAGCAAGCTGCGGAGAGAAGAAGGGAGAGAGAGAGAGAGAACCTCAAGCCGGCCGCATGCCCGGCGCAGAGCCTGATGGGGGTTCGATCCCACGATCCTAAGATCATGACCTGAGCTGAAATCAAGAGTGAGATGCTTAATTGAGCCACCCAGGCACTGCTCTAACTTCTTATTTCTGACCATGAACCAGGGACATGAGACATTGCAACAATCCAGACAGAGGTAAACCTGCCCCCAATAAAAATGGCTTCGTGTGTGTGTGTTTTAAAGATTTTATTATCTGAGAGAGAGACCAAGCACATGAGCTAAGGATGGAGAGCAGCAGAGGGATAAGCAGACTCCTGCTGAGCGGGGAACCCAATCCAAGGCTCAATCCCAGGACCCTGAGATCATGACCTGAGATGAAATCAGATGCTTAATTGACTGCACTACCCAGGCGTCCCATGCTTTTTGTGTTATTAAACAGAAACCTCAGCATCTCCATCTAAACCATCTGCATTTGGATTACTCCATTAGTTCAGGGTGTCCGCAAGAACAACTGTTGTCACTCCTTTGGGTCCTCAAAACATAGAAACAGTTGTTACCTAAAGATGAAGTCCGGGGCGCCTGGGTGTCTCAGTGGGTTAAAGCCTCTGTGTTCAGCTCAGGTCTTGATCTCAGGGTCCTGGGATCGAGCCCCGCATCGGGCTCTGTGCTTGGCAGGGAGCCTGCTTTCCCCTCTCTCTCTGCCTGCCTCTCTGCCTACTTGTGATCTCTCTGTGTGTGTGTCAAATAAATAAAATCTTAAAAAAAAAAAAAAAAGATGAAGTCCACCTTCCATCCTTAGAACGTTCAAGAAAAATTTTTAAAATTTTGTTATGCAGTTTCAGATGCATAATAACCATGAACAACAAACAAGTTTTCACTATGTACCAGGTACTACACAAAGCACTAAGCAGATATGAACTCATTAATCTTCCTGAGACTCCTTTCCACTGAGTGCTATCATTGATATCCCCAGGTAGATGGAGAAATTAAGAGAGAGAGCTGTTAAAAAGAGAGAGAGAGAGAGAGAGAGAGAGCTGTTAAATAATTTCCCCAAAGTCACAGAGCCAGAACATGGTGAAGCAAGGCTATAGCTGGTAGTCTCATTCTAGAGACTTAGCCACCCTCAGCTACTATATTGTATTGCCTCACAGGATGGGAGGAAGAGAAAAAATGGAAAGCAAAGGAGAAAAGAAAATGGGGACTTGATTTTCTTTTTTCAAATTTTCCAAAAGGAACTTTACTTTTAGAATTAGGAGCCAGAATATATTCATATTATCTATATCTGTATCTATATTCAACTCCATGTCTCCATCTCTGAATGTGTTGGGGAGAGAAACAAAAAGCCTACTCTAGGCATTGCATCTTCGTCTCCATGGTTCACACGAACCCCTCCTACTTAACCATGACCATAGACACCTTTTCTCTAAGAAATGCTGCTCACTTCCATGAGTAGGCCTGCAGGGGACTATATTTGGGCTCTGTGACCTCATGCTCTGGCTTCGGTTGATGGAACTAGGAGACCACCTGACTCACCTCAGGCCAATGCAATTTTCTGACTTTAGATTTCAAATTGAAATTGAGAGCCAGACAGTCAATCTGGGATAGTCTCTTATACAGAGGACATATGGAGTCAGAAGAAGTTAACTACTACAGTAACCAATCCCCAAATTTCAGTAGCTTTAGTTTATTTCTCCATAATATCACAGTTCAGTGTAGGTAGATGGAGATGGGGAAATGCTATGCTCCACAGATTTTATCAAATACAGAGGCTCTTTCCATCTAGTGGTTCAACTATTCTCTAAGGCTGTCGTCAAAGGAAGAGGGAGAGGATCAAGGAGTGCAGAGTAGGTTTTTCAGTTGGTCAGCCCTGAAAATCACATGCATTCCTTCTGCCCACATTCTAAAGGCTGTAACTCACCACATGACCTCAACTAACTGCAAAGAATACTGGGAAATGTAGTCCAGTCATATGCCCAGAAGGAAGATAAAATGGGTATGTGATCATCTAGTTAGTCCCTGTCACAACATACAAGTTTTGAACTACGTAGTTCGTAGTCTGTCCGCTATATGCATGAAAAAGCTAAGAAAACCGATTTGTAGAGAGACAAGAATGAAGCAAATGTTCATATGGAAGCAGAGATGACTGTGAAGGGGAGAGAGGGAGAAGGAGAGAGAGAGAGTTGTGTGGTTTCTGGCTTTCTACTTTGTGACACTCCTTTTTTTGTTTTGCTTTGTCCTGTTTTTGTACATACATAATTTTTATAATAACGGTTTTATTGAGATACAATTCACATCCCATAAAATTCAGTCTTTTAAACTATACAATCGAGTGGTTTTTAGTATATTCATAGTGCAACCACCATCACTACCTAATTCCAGAGCCTTTTTACCCCCGCAAAAGAAACTCCAGGGCCATCTGGCTGGCTCAGTTGGTGGAGCAGCCGACTTTTAATCTCAGGGTTGTGGGTTCGAGCCCCATGTTGGGGATAGAGATTACTTAAAAATAAAATCTAAAAAAAAAAAAAAAAGAAAAGAAAAGAAACTCCAAGTGCATTAGCAGTCACTCCATTTCCCACTCTGCACAGCCTCTAGCAACTATTACACTACTTTCTGTCTCTATGGATTTGACTATTCTAGCCATTTAACATAAATGAAATCATACAGTGCGTGGCCTTTTGTGTCCAGCTCCTTTCACTTATTCAAGATTCATCCATGTTGTATGTATCAAATTTCATTTCTTTTTATGACTAAATAATATTCCATTGCATGGATATATCTATTTGTTTGTCCATTCATCACTTGGTGGGCATTTGAGTTGTTTCCACTTATTTGCCTATTATGAATAATGCTGCTGGGAACATTGGTATACACATTTTTGTGCACACATACCTTTTCATAGACTCGGAATTGCTGGGTCATATGGCAACAGCCCTATAGATGAACATTTTGAGACACTGACACTAGTTTTTAAAAATTTTGGCTGCCCTTCAGTATCCTTCACACAAATACATGAATTCTTTTTTTTTCTCTTCCTTAATCAACCTGAGTTAGTTTCAGTAATATTATTTGTAACCTCAAGAACCTTAAGAAAGTCACCTACTCCTATTGCTTCTGGTTTAGAATTTCCTGATTCCTCTGTTCCCTTTATTTTGGCTCTACTTTTGCCTGCCTTTTTGATAGTGCTTTAGTTTGGCTTTTTTTGGCTACAAGTATCAGGCACTCATTCCAGTTAGCTCAAGTATGTTAAGAAAAATACATGATAAGATAATGCGAGTTTTCAGAACCCAAGATCAGGAACCAGAATGGGCTGGGTTCAGAGAAACCAGTGCTAGAAGCTAGTTCTCAATTTGGCGGGGGGGAGGGGGGGTGGGGAGGGTGGCGGGTGGGGGGGAGCAGTACCGACCTCACCCATAGAAATCTGTAAGTGTTCACAGCATTTCATCATTAGAAATGTAAGTCAGCCATACTCCTTTCTGCCTTGCTACTAACTAGTAATGTCTTTCTTTGTTTTCATGCCACCTCTCTGAGAAAGGGACTCTGATTTGCCCAGCGTTCTTTTCATACCTGGCTGCAGATCAAGGGAATCTAGCCAATCTATGGATGGACGGTCCTTGAATCAGGTGCCCAGCTCTTATCCAATCAGCTGTGAGAACAGAGAGCTGGACTTGACTGTTGGACCTAACTTTTTCTTTAGCAAGGATTAGAGGTTAGAGCAGTTTCCACTAGATGATGCTGGTATAGGAGGGCATGGCAATTGATCTCTTTGCATGTGGTTTGATATTTTTAATAGTTAATGAAAATGAATCACTTCTTTTTCAGTAAACTTCTGTCTTTGGTCTTAGCAATTCTGCCAGGATACAGTTTCTTGTATCCAATCTCCAGTTTATCCGTTGTAATTAAGGGTAAGATGAGCCCATGGTCCCATCCCGAGGCTCAAGTACCTCCTTGTGAAAGGAACTGAATTAGGCATAGGTGATAGAGACATTCTGTCCCCTTGTATGGTGTGAAGAGTAAAGGAGTAGAAAGGAGTCCCTCAGAAGACCCTGTTTCCTATTCCCATTAGAGTTCCCCCCATTCTCACTCTATCTTCCACCCTATTTCCTAAAACGGCATGGATTAGAGCCACAGCCAAGGCTCGGAGAGTATAGCAAGCTATCTGCAATTGTCACGTCTACTTTCAACATGACACCGCTGGAACAGGCCAGGAAGCTCCTTGAGGCAAACTTAAGCACTGGGATGGGTATAAAACTGGCCTTAAGTACTTTCTTTCTATAAGGACAGACCCAGAGATAGAAGTTTATTTATAAAAGGGAAATGCAGGTTTTAATATGTTAGAATGAGCAAACTTCTGAAATGAAAATTTAAACTGTCATCATTAAAATAAGTACTTTCCAGAATATCAAATTTCAAGGATACGTCTACCTATTTTTTTCCTTAACAAAGCCACACATTTTTTAAAAACCCATTCAGTTTTAAAAAATCTTTGGAAAGATATACTGATTTCTAAAGAGGGTAGGCCCATCATCTGCCCAGTTTTATTTCTTGTTTCTCGTGTGTGTGTGTGTGTGTGTGTGTGTGTGTGTGTGTGTTTTTAAATATGCTTCTTGTAGCTAATATCAAGTATGGGTCTTCCAGATTGTCTGGACATATTCCAAAAGAAATATCTCGCCCATATCTTTAAGGAAAAAGGCATTTAGTATCCACATGTCTAAAAGCTAAAGTAGCTTGAGGGTAGGGATGGGGACAGTGATGGAGGACAGGGAAGACAGGGTTTCATTTTTTACTAGCAAACTCTTGACCAGACTTTCTGAACCTCAGCATTTTAGGAATTTGAGTTGGCCAACTCAGTTGTAAAAGACTCATATGCAGCAGGAGTCAGAAAAAGAAAAGATTATTTGCATGAGTTTTGCACTACCTAATTGGATACGCGCTGTTCCATAACTGGGCACAACACAAACATATTTGTTTATTTTAAGGCTGTCTGCTGACCTGCATTGTGAGTTTGCTCAGCGGGCCAGCATGGCACAGAGAGGCGGAGTCGAAAGCCCAGACCTGGAGCCTCTGCAGGCAGGTGCCGGTATCATCACTTGAAGGGTTTCTCAACCGCCAGCTGGCTATAGTCCAAACAGTCCTTAGTAAGGCTAGCTTCTTGGTAGTTTAAGGAGTTCCGTTGATGTAGCAATCAGGTTGCTCTTTTAGAGTACTTGTATATTCCTAGGTATATTCCAAAGAGGCTGGATTCCCATTCGCAATATGGATGAAAACGTGACAAGATGAGGCTCAAGGTCTTTCTAGAATGATGCTGCGGATTTTAGAACAGAGAAGAGAGGTGCAGAGTGTGGACGGAGAGGTCAAGAGTATGAACTCGGGAGCCAGACTGCGTGGCTTGGAATCCTAGCCCATCTTTCCCTAGCCCTGCAGTCTTGGGTAAGCTACTTAACCTCTTTGTGCCTCAATTTCCCAATCTGTAATACAGGGATTAAGTAACCTCTACTTCAGAAGCGTCATATGAGTAGTAAGTGAGTTAACATTTTAAAGGTGATTAGGGCATTGTATAACAGGTAGTAAGCACTGTACACATTTGTTAAGTAGAAGAAGTAAAATATACTGATGGCTGGTGACGCCAGTGTTGATTGGCTCCAGGACTCTGTATTTTCAGATGAGAAAAGGCTGCACGCTAGAAACAACCCAAATTAGAACAGATCTAAATACACTACGTTGTGGTTGTATTATGAAACATCGTACTAACCAATTTTAAAATGAGGTATATCTATATAGACTGCTGTGGAATGATCCCTAAGATGGACTGTCAAGGGAGAGAGAAGTCCTCATACAACATATGTAGGAGTTATGAGATCTAGCACTTCTTGAGCATTTTTCTATGCATCCGTATTGTTTTAAAAGCTTTGTATATATAGGCGCTTGGGTGGTGCAGTCGGTGAAGTGTCTGACTCTTGGTTTGGCCCAGGTCCTAATCTTGGGGTTGTGAGACTGAGCCCCACATTGGGCTCTGTGCTCAGCCCAGTACGCTCCCCTGTGCACACGCTCTCTCTCTAAAATAGATAATAAATCTTTTTTTTAAAAAGCTTTGTATATATTAATTCATCTCATCTCTACACAAGAAAGGTACTGGCTTTTTCTCCATTGTGGAGATTATGAGATAACTGAGTTTCAAAGAGGTTATGTAATTTGTCCAAGGTCACCCAGCTGGTAGGTAAATGAGTGTGGATTTGAATTCGATGGTCTTGTTCCAGTGCCCATTTATTAATCACTATGGTAAAGTACTCTTCCAATAGCATAGGCACATAAATAAAACTATATACATATAGAGATAAATACATATGAAAAACAAAACAAAAAAAGTCTGCAAGCATAGACACTAACCATAACCCCTAAGAGAGAAGTAGGACTGAATGGGGTCAGGAGGAGGCAGATGCTTAAGGAGAAGGGGGACTTCTTTCACTTTTTATTACATATTTACTTGTATTTTATTTCAATTATATAGTGTAATACAAATATGAATTCATAGACTGCTTTTGGAAGTAAAACATAATTGTAAAATAAATAATTTATTTTACTTAACAAACAATGATGCACCCCAATGTTTATAGCAACAATGTCCATAATAGCCAAACTGTGGAAAGAGCCTAAACGTCCATCAACAGATGAATGGATAAAGAAGATGTGATATATATGTGCAATGGAATATTACTCGGCCAAAATTGAAATCTTGCCATTTGCAATGACATGGATGGAACTAGAAGGTATAAGTCAATAAGTCAATCAGAGAAAGACAATTGTCATATGATCTCACTCATATGTGGAATTTAAGAAACAAAGCAGAGGATCATAGGGGAAGAGAGGAAGAAATAAAACAAGATGAAATCAGAGAGGGAGACAAACCATCAGAGATTCTTAATCATAGGAAACAAACTGAGGGTTGCTGGAGGGGAGAGGGGTGGGGGGATGAGGGGTAACTGGGTGATGGGCATAAAGGAGGGCACGTGATGTAATGAGCACTTTTTGGGTGAAAAGCTTTGGGTGGGTAGCTTTTTGGGTGAAAAAAGCAAAATCCCGAACTGGGTGCACTGGGTGTTACATACAACAGATGAATCACTGACCTCAACCTCTGAAACCAATAATGCATTACATGTTAATTAATTAAATTTAAATTAAAAAAAAAACACCTCAAACAATCATAAAGGCCTCACTCTATGCCAGGCTGTGTTCTTAGTGCTTGACAAATATCAAATAACAAATATCGAAAGTAAGTAAGAGGCCAAACTGGAATTTGAATCCACAGAGTCTGGCTGCAGATTCTGTACGCTTGGTCACTCTACTCTACATGTCTACATGTGTGAGCTGAGCCCTGAGCCAATGGTCCTCACACATTTGCAAGGGCTTGCCCAGGCTTCGACCCACTCTCCGTCATGGGGAACACCCTTAGTCAGGTGGCCAGAGGTACAGGATCTGCCATCACCCAAACAAGGACGTGGATTCCATCTCCACTACTTACCAGTTCTGTGACCTCGGGTGAATTATTGAACAGTTTTGATCTCAGGATCTTCAACTGTAAAATGGAATGAATGATGGTCACTATATCAGAAGGTTGTTATGAGGATCAAAAAACTTTAGCGTATGCAAAGTGCTCAGCACAGAATCTGGCACACAACCAGAAATAACCCCATGTTAATTGTTGCACTACGATTATTAGTTTATTATCTTGGTACCTCCTTTCCAGGGAGGCCTTTTCTCCCATCTTTATTTGGGACACAAAGGCACATGCCATTGACCCAGCGCTTGTAGTATAAGGAATTTACCCACTGATGTGCTTGCAAAAATTACACCCAGGTAAATGCATAAAGATGTTTGCTGAGATGTTGTCTGTTTAAGCCATCAACTGGAATGACCTAAACATTCATCATTAGGAAACTGGTCAAATGCATTTTGATATATCTAAATAAGGAACAATATTTGGGGACCCTAGGTAGGCCCAACAAATGGCAGCCTTCTTCCCTGCTCTAGTTCCAAATAAATTGAGAAATAAAACAAAGGACTGGCAGATGAAGGCTTAATAACACTGATAAAAGACAAAGTTGGATGTGGTACCGTACACGATCTCGCACTAAATGAGAGAGACATTTCATACCACCAAAACCCAGAACCAAGCAGCCATTCACCCAGATCTGCCCATTTTTATGGCAGCAGAAGGCACACTCCCTACAGGCAGCTCGGTGCTAAGCAGAAAGGGCAGAGCTGAACCCAGCATGTCTAGGCTGCTCTTCCAAGCTCGTTAGTCAGATAAGTCACTCTCTCCTCAGGGAATAGAAGAAGTAAAGGGACAGAAAAGGGGCAGGAATTACATTAATCGAGTGCCGCTCATTTGGAAGTCACATTCTCTTCTAACAAAGACTCTGTGGACATTAAAAGAAGGGAGCATACCTGCAGTGCACATATGGAAAGATCTCTAGGGTAGCTTTTTGGGTGAAAAAAGCAAAATCCCGAATAAGTATAGTAAGACTGCTTTTACATAAAATTTTGTTAAAAGGACATGGATAAGTATGTAGTACCAAGAATAAACAAAAAATAGTAGCAATAGTGGTTATATTTGGGGGGAGGGACTCGGGCAGAATGGGAAGTTTTTAATTCTCCCTTTTACAACTTTTTAAAATCGTTTTTATTTTCTTCCCACATATTCACGACTTCTGTGCTTCTTATTCTTAATGTCGTTGGAGTTGTCTGGACTGTGGGACTCATGACTATTATTGCTTTCATCTTTACACTGCCCTGCAAAAATAAGTTGTAATGCACGTTACTTAAAAAAATAAAAACAAGGCAGCATAAAAAAAAAAGTGCCTTCTAGCTTCAGGAGTCCTAATGAGCTATAATCAGAAAGACGCCAGACTAGTCAAAATTGGAAGAAAGAGCTATAATCACAGGGAAAAAAAAAAAAAACCAACCTCTCTCCACAACTTGAAGTGTCCCAGAAAAAGCAGCAGTAATGACAGCAGGCCGACTTCAGGAAAAGCAGAGACAAGAGTTGCTGGGGCGGGGCCTGCAGGGACTGGCGTGGGCAATACTGTGGAATTATGTCAGAAAGCGAAAACCACCACGAGGACCCGGGGACCCCAAGAAAGAGAGAGACAAAAGCTGTCATGCAACGGCCTGGGGACCCCAAGAAGGAGACCGAAGGGGCTGAGGTGTAAAATAAACCAGAAGGAACTTAGGAGGAAAGGTTGCCCGGATGCTGACTCACGGTCTGTTGGTCCTTAGGCCTTGAGTGGCCTCCGAGAAACCAGGTCGGGATTGTATAACCACAGGCACTGTGCTGGAGAAACATGATGGAGGGTCCAGTTGCTTCCTGCAGCCTCGGGTTCTCAAAATGAGGACAGACACACAGCCAGGCAAGGTAGGGAGGGGCCTCAGTGAAGGATCTCATCTCTCCTCCTTTGGCCTGCCAAAGCTCTGGGGGAGAGGAGCAGCCTTATGGGAAAGCCTGCATGGGGCCTCATTACTTGTCACACTCCTCTGTCACTAGACCAGGCCCTGTGAGAGAATTCTAAAGAATTGATTTTCATGGGGACGAAATACAGTAACTCATGTTGCAATCCTGCCCAAATCACGGAACAGATACTTTAAGACCCAGATTCCTTAAGGCAGCTTTGATTTACCACACACTCCACATTCCGACTAGAGTCTGAAGTGAGTGTCGCTGCCCACGTGAAGCCATGTGTCACCGTTCTCGGGCACTTAAGTGCTCAAGAAGAAAGAGATTTCTTCAACTTCCTTTGGTGCTCACAAAACGAAAGCAGCCGTTACATAATGAAAGGCTGTAAAAGGCTCCTTGAGTTAAGAAGTCCCCGATGTTTTTCCTGCCTTCGGTCATTTTCTTTGTTTAAAGGGTTCAGAAACAGTGAAAGTTCACGAAGAAAAAACATCTCCGGCAGGAAAGTGAGTGAGAGAGTTAGTCACCAGCGAGGCTCACTCATACGGCCATGAGGCTGTAACTTAATCTTGACAACATAGTCTTTCCTGGAAGAGATTCGAACAGCGATTTATCATTTTATAATCTGTGGTTTAGATTTGAGCCATAAACCAAGCAGATGTATTGGTTTGAGGCACTTCTAATTCCTTTTAAAGCCCCAGGAGGCAGGAAGACAGCTTCAAACTTGAGGCCCCAGGCCCTTGGGGTTTCACCAAGAGAGCACAAAGGACAAGGTTTCTGTATTCACTCTCTTTCCTTAGGAAATGTATGGAATGCACGCCTTTGTTTGCTTTAGACGAGGGGGGGCAGAAAAAGCAGACTTTGATAGCTGGAGCCACGAGCTGGCCCCCTCATATCTTTGGAGGGGTGGGTTTTCATAGGTTCCAGGGTCCCCTGGGAAATGAGAAGCTGGAAGCCGAGAGGGGGAAATGGGTGGAGAAAGGGGAAGCAACGGGGAAGGGAGGAGTGCCGGAGATAACTCTGCTGACTTCACAGTTTTCCACTGGGGCCTGCCCTGCCTACCTCTGTTGACATCAAAGCTCTCTGCGCCTGCTCAGTCTGCCCTGCCAGCCGGCCGCCACTGGGAAAGGAGGAATTGGCTCCGAGCCCTAGGACAAAATTGAGAACAAAATTTCTGAAATTAACTTTGCCTTTAAAAAAAAATAGGATTTTCAGCTCAGGGTGGTAGCTCCAGGATTGCCTCTCACTGGGGTTCCAAGCATCCCCCAGGGACAAAGGGCACCTTTTACAGAGATGTCTCCAGAAACTTGAGCTGCTTCCCAAGGTGTCTCACTGGTTCCACAGCAGTGTTGGCTGTCTGTGGGCCCATGGGTGTGGCTTTCACAATCATGTTGGGGCGCCTGGACTAGGGAAGGCTTGCCTCCCCTCCTCGGAGCAATGTAGTGCCTCAGATCTTTGCTGGCAGCTGAGCTCCCGTGTCTGTTGCCGTTCTCTCTCCTCCCTGCTCCCCGTGCTGGGACTTAATTGTTTTCCTGTTTCCCAGAAGGAAGCAGAGGAAGTAAGATGACCATCCTGTCAGCTGTCGCTGATGACTTATCATTCTAAGCCCAGGATGGAAAGCATCGCAGCACCCTCGCCTGGCAGTCAGAGTTACCCCGGATTCCGCAGGTTGAAACCAAGTTCTAGAGCCCAGCTTTAACAGACACACACGTGTGTATTTCTTTCCCTCACCAGCCCCAGGCGGTATTGGAAGTGTTGGCTGTTGCCGTCTTCTACTCTTCAATGTGAATGCAAAGATGAGCCTGGGCTTCACGCAGGGGCCTCGGAAGTCCAGCTCCAGCAGCAAACCTGAGCGCTACGAGCTGTTTAGAAGGTTCTGTAACCAGTTATAGATCAAAGGATGCCAGTGCTCTTCCTCTTCTAACTTTATCACTGCTGGCCTTAGGTCCTGGCTCGAGAAAGTTCTTAGAGGAGTCTTGGCCTGGGCCTTTCTGGAACACGGCCATAGTGCAGGCTGTCTGTGCCTGCTGTGTCCAGCTTTGTACTTGGACGGAAGGGCATATTGAAGAAGAACATGTGATTTTTGTCCTTAAGAAAAATAAGAGAAAGGTCACACTTAAGATAGGAAATGGGTGAATGAGATGGTCCAAATCCTCTGTTTTATTTTATTTTTTAAAAGATTTTATTTATTTATTTGACACAGAAAGAGAGATCACAAGTAGGCGGCGGGGGGCGGGGGGGGGGGGAAGCAGGCTCCCTGCTGAACAGAGAGCCCGATGAAGGGCTCGATCTCAGGACCCTGAGATCATGACCTGAGCCAAAGGCAGAGGCTTTAACCCACTGAGCCACCCAGGCACCCCTAAACCCTCTATTTTAAAACCAGAGACTTTGAAATTGGGAAACGAAAGCTTAGACTAAGTTAGTTAAGAGACTTACCTAAGGTAAGATTTCACGGGTTAATGCCACAGACAAGAATTAGAATCAGAGTCAGCTAATTTGTGGCAAATGCGTCCTGTGGATCCAAATCCAAATGTCAGTGTCACTTAAAGCCAGCTTACTACAACAGATGGACTGAGGTTCTTACACAGTTAAGGTAGCTGACACGGAAACCTGCCCTTGGTTTTCTAGATTCAGACTAACTCTACCCACCCCCAACCCAGTTCTGGGGGTCGCAACCAAGTACTGTCAACGCATTTGAAATTGACTCAAAATGCTTTTCGGAGAACCATCTCAGTTCAGCTTTGCAGGCACACTCTAGGGGCCCCCTTCCAAAGAAGAAACAGACAGGCATTCTAGCTGGCCTAGACCCAAGTCAGGCTCTGCCCGCCCGGGAGTGTGTTGTCTCTGTCTCTGACAGTCTGATGGCTAAAGCTCCAGGCTCCTGCTCTTCAGTTAACACAACCACATATCTGCAGCGTTGGCTCGACTCACAGGCCTTAATCGTCAGCTCTGAGACAATTCTTTTTTTAAAGAGGCATTAAGGACATATTAAGCTTCCCTTCCCTGAATTCTCTTCCTGAGACTTCCATCATCACCCCTTTGCTACTATTTACTAAGTATCCAATATGAACGGGGTACTAGAGAAAACAAGACAGGCTCCCTCCATACCCTCGTGGGATTTTTAAGTGCCCCAGATAATCACTGTAAAACCGAATTGGGTTGAAAAATAAAACCTAATGGACAGCCCGCAGCCTTCTGCCTCCTTAATCCTGCATCCACCCCACCTGACAAAATGAGAGCTCTAATATTCACGTTCTTCAGAGTTCTCTTGGCTCACTTCCCAGCTGCGCTCAAATTCTCTGCATGCTTATTCCTCCTTTTCTGGATTACTTGTGGAATTGCCAGGAGGGCAGAGACAAGAAGAATGCAGGCAGTGGAGGGTGGGGGGGAAGCATCTGTAAACGATTGACTGAAACCAGTTGTAGTTGGACAAAGTCAGGGTTCCCAGCTGCAAGCAACAGAAACCAACTCTGATGGATCTAAGCAGAGAAGGAATTTGTTGAAAGGCTATCGAGTAACCCACGAACACACAGAGAAGTCTGGAGAAACAGGCTCAGAAAACACAGGGCCCAGGACCCCAGGATCACACTCCAGGCCATAGGCACAGTCCCAGCACAGAAAGGGAGTGATGAGGACACCAAGGCAGCTGCCCGAGTCCTGCCCCACAGTCCACGCGGCACCACCTTCCACCCTGGACACTGGGTACCGCCATGGGCACCACTGCCCTGGGAGCCTGGATACAGCCGTGGCCCTGCAGCAGCCCCCAGGAGGGATTCTCCCCTGTCCCTCTTTGTTGGTATCAGTAACAACAACTACTTCTCCTACTACTTCTTCTTCTTAAGATTTGTATTTATTTATTTGAGAGAGAGATTGTGCATGAGTGGAGGTTGCGGGGGAAGGGGAGAGGGAGAGGGGGAAGCAGACTCCCTGCTGAGCAGGGAGCCCGCCACAGGGCTGGATATTTGGACCCTGGGATCATGACCTGAGCCGAAGGCAGATGCTTAACCGAAGGAGCACCCCCCCGCCCCCACACAGCGCCCTGTGCCAGTTCATTTCTGATTCCATCCGAAGCAGAAGCATCTGATTGGCCAAGTCCCACTGTGTGTCCACGTCCAAAGGAGACTAGGGAAGAAAGCATCTGGACTTTGGGGCTCTTTCTTAGGGTACTAAGATTCATGAGGTGGTAAATGTCCTAAACTTGGGAGAGGAGTTCAGATGCTGGGTAGCCAAAAATGACCCCAATTAACACCCCTTCCTCCAATTCCAAGTGAAGGGGAGGGCCTGGATCAACACTGCCGACCGACCAGGGAGTTGGAAATGAGTCCAGCATACCCTGGACTTCTAGCACTAAGAGCAGGGCAGTATCCACTGGCCTAAGAAGCAAGCCCTTCAGGAAGCCAGGCCAGCACAAACAGTTGATCTCCTCTCAAGGGAAGAGGGAAAGACTTCTTCCTGCTGTCTCTCTCCCTCTCCAGCCTCCAGTGGAGGGAAGGGAGGGAGCAGTAGGGAGGCTTCCTGATGGCTCAAGCAGGCCCTCCACCTGCAGCTAGATTAGCTCTGCCTGCTCCAGCCAGTCCTTTTTGGGCCAGCAGGAAGGAAATCGAAGCTGCCACCATCTAAAAACAAACGACTAAGCCTAGGTCAGAGTGTTTTACCTTTGGCTTTGATTGGCTTTGATCTCTCATCCCAGACCTGCTACTTAGTCTTTCGATAATCTATGGATCTTGACGTACGGTGATTCATCTTGGTTTTATCACTGTTAGCCACCAAGACTGGTGCTTCTGAGATGGAGGTGGTGGGTAGGGAGGGGGAACATCTGTGCTAATCGGCAAGCCCTCAAAGCCCCAGGCCACAGTTTCCTCTCCCTGATGTTGTGCAGCCCGGAGGGTGGGGGTGAGGGTGGGGTAGGGGGGTGTTTAATCTATGGTTTATTTTTTGTTTGTTTTAGTCTCCCACCCGTTTAGGGAGTTGGTTAAAAAAAAAAAAGAAAGAAAGAAAAAAAAAAAAGACCCAAATAAAACCAAAAAAGGAAACTCTTTTTTGAATCATCTAATTATTTGTTCTCTGCCTTTAAAGAGCGGCAAACTAATCCTCAAATGTAGCACTCATTAAAGGATGATAGACGTGGTCAGGCAAGGTCTCAAGCCATTCGCAGGATCCTACCCTGGGGTGGGACCTTGGTGACACACGGTTTTCCTTTATCCTTTTCCTGGGGATGTGGCTGGGAAGTACCTTCTAGGCAGGGTGGGTAATTCCAACAGTCTGATTCTAGCTTGCAGGGAACGAGGTCGTGTGTGAAGTGGAATGTGGCTGTAGCCATACATGGCAGTGCCTCCATGTGGAGGTAGCCATCTTTCCTCCACCCCGACCCCAAGCCTAGTTTCTACAGCAACCCCACCTTTTCCTTAAGACTGTCAGAAGCTGCTAGGGGGGCCACACATAAAAACTTCATAAAAGCTCTGGGCAGTTGAAAACTTCTCAGTGCTCCTTTATTAATCAGATCACTGGAAATGAATATTTAGAATATATTAGCTTAACTCCTTATAAAAACGCCTTCGCTAAGCCAAGGTTCATTAGTATAGTCCCAAATTTCTTACAAAGGAAACATAAGATATAGGGGTAAAAAAAACCCACGTTTTTGGTATCTTCTGAAAACTCAAGTGAATACATTATCCATTATGTTTCTCAGAGTCCTGCCTTTTAAAGATCTGATAAATTTCACTTAGCTTTTAGCATGAGGAAAGACATTATGTTTCCTCAGGAGCTGATATTGCTTCCTTTTTTCAGACAATAAGAGTGATGTAAACAATTTTGTTCCCCTTTTTGCTTTGACTGTCAGGGATCCCAGGCCTAAATTTAATATCCATTTACAAAATTATCTCCAGTTCCTGCTCTTCCCTTTCCTCTGCGTGGCTTCTCATCTTCCTTTTTATGTTTCCTTTAACTGCCTCACCTTTTTGTACATTTAATTTCAGCTACATCAGAGTTTTTAAAAGAGGCAAAGTATAACAAACAGCAAAGCCAACCAACAAATCGGTAACATAATCAAATTTACCCGGACCTTGATCTCACTTTTCTGATGTCACTAGGCTAGTTAGAGAGACTAACTCACAGGCCAGAACACAAGCAACCATTACAGGAATATATTCAAGTACTAAATGAAAAGAATAAAGGTTTTAGGGGTTGAGGAGACAGATCAGTGAAGATTGGAGCAGTCAAGGAAGGCTTCCTGAAGGAGGCAGTACTTATTGTAAGCTTTGAAGGCCTGGATTCATTTCCTTGGACCCACTGTATGGTTGGGTTGGACTCAAGGAGGCTTTGGGACAAGCACCTGGGACTTTGCCTGGTTGGCTTTTTCCTAGGGGGACATTCTCCAAACTTCTCGGAGTGGCCAGTGCACTGCACACTGCTTTCTAGAGAGCAACCATGTGAAGGTGATAGGGTCAGTGCTTAGTAAAACAGTGAAATAGGTGGCACTGGTCTGGGCGCCACCGGCATTTTAGATGCGACCATCGTCCACTGGAACTGTTGCGCTTACTGCAGAACAGTCCACACCCACCAGATGCCAGCAGAAATCCCCAGTCATTGGGACTGCTGTGTCCCATAGCCCCATGTGTCTGCATGCTTTCCCTATGCCTCCTGGAGGGCCGTAACCACCCAGCTGAGACCTACCCCTCCCTCAAATGCCCAAGAGTCTCCTCTTTAGGGACCTGCCATCTTCAAGTAGGATTTCCAGATTTGCAAACAAAATGCAGAACTGCCGGTTAAATTTGATTTTCAGATAAACAACAAATAATTTTTGAGTATAAATATGTCCCCAATATTGCATTATCTGTCACTTATCTGACATTCAAATTTAACTACAGGTCCTTATTTTATCTGGAAGCCCTACTCACAGCCTGTCACCCACACATACAAACCTGCCTCCCAGAACTTCTAACTGCACTGATCATTGCTCTGTGTGCTGAACCATCCCCTACTTCCTCCTTGTAAGACCCACCTATTCTGCATTTCAGTTTCCGCGTCATTCTCTGTTCTGAGTCTCCATGGGATGGTAGATATGCTTAATCAGATGAACAAATTCTTTTTTTTTTTTTAAAGATTTTATTTATTTATTTGACACAGTGAGAGAGATCACAAGTAGGCAGAGAGGCAGGCAGAGCGAGAGGGGGAAGCAGGCTCCCTGCTGAGCAGAGAGTCCAATGTGGGGCTCGATCCCAGGACCCTGAGATCATGACCTGAGCCGAAGGCAGAGGCTTTAACCCACTGAGCCACCCAGGTGCCCCTAGATGAACAAATTCTTAATACGTAGACTAGTTATCCCAACCAGATAACATCTTTTAAAAAATTACATGAACACTTGTATTAAATGAAGAGAATCTATGGGGCAAAGATGTATTTGGAATCATTTATGGTCTACACATAATTCAAAATTATATCCAATAGTTTAAATAACCAGATACCATCTTACCTCAAGGTGGTTAAAGTACACACCAGACTCCAGAAGGCCCTCAAACTGAATGGTGGTGGGGAGGACAGACCGAGAGGTAAGAACCATTCTTAGGGCTTCCGGTGGTTGATGCCACGAGACCTTAATGTTTCTTTTCCATTTTTATTTTTTAAAGATTTTATTTATTTATTTGACAGAGAGAGAGACACACACACAATGAGAGAGAGAGAGCACAAGCAGGGGGAGTGGGAGAGGGAGAAGCAGGCTTCCCGTCGAACACGGAGCCCGATGCGGGAGTCGATCCTAGAACCTCATGGCCTGAGCTGAAGGCAGACACTTAATGACTGAGCCACCCAGGTGCCTGAGGCCCTAACATTTCAATGACTCCCAAGTTTGCCTGCACAATGGAGAGCTTTAGACATGACAGATATCTGGTCCTACCCTCAGAGACTCAGTGAATTATTCCGGGTTGGATCTGGGGCATAGGGTTTTTTTTTAAACTCCCTCCCACTCCCCAGGGTGGTTATAACCACCAAGGTAGCCAAGGTTGAGAATCACTCATGTACTGAGAAAAGAGAGAAAAAGGAGAGAGCAAGATTGGGCATGAGAGGGAGAGAGAGAGAATGAGACCCTGGTTTCAGGAGCTCTGCTTGGCATCGGTCATTGAGGGCATCTGGAAGAGTCCAGGGGCAAACCCATTCCACTCAAGCTGGGGACAAAAAAAGTTCAAGAGAGTAATATACTCCAAATGTGTTCCATGTCAAGCAAAACAGATGTGAAAAAAAGAACTTTTGAAGAACCCAGGGAGTGCTCCATTTTGTGCCAGACGCTGTCCTTAGAGATGCCTCAGTTTACAAAAAAGTAAAAAAAAAAAAAAAAATCCCCTAGAGAGTCCCACTATCCTTTACTACCGGGTGACTTAACCAATGCCAGCATCAGGTTTAGAGCCCAGGCTGCTCTCGCTCTTGCCCTTGCCGGTGTTGGCTAAGGAGCCAGCTTCGGATGTCGGATGTCTCCCTGGGCACCTCCGAGAGAGAGGCTCCCCTCTGGGCTCCCGGGGTGCGGGGGTGGGGGTAGGAGGGGCGCTGGAAGCCCAGGGTGTCCCTGTGCTATCACGCACACCCCAGCCTCGACTCTCCGCCGACAAGTAGGTCAGCAGCGACAGGGCTCCAGCCTCCACCAAGAAGTGTTTGCCGCTGGCAGGAAGCTGCTTCTGCAGAATTAAAAACCATCAGAGTTGATCAAAGGAAGTGCAGGGTAGGCTGGCGGGCGGGCCAGATCCTAATCTCTGCTCGCTGGCCTCACACATCACTGCGCATGAGTCACCCCGCTGAGCTCAGCGGACATGCTGTTTGGATTAGGTTTTTACAGGCGAGGTTTGCCAAGCTCGCCTTTGCCTTTGCCGGCTCGGCTCCCCGCACGGAACAGCCGAGAGGTGAGGAAGGGAGGCGGGGATGGGGGTTAGACGTGGTTGCCCAGGTGCCCGGAAGGAGCCGGTTGGCTCCCCAGGTCCACAGGATGGTGGCACCAGGGAGCGGTTGTGAATCCCCAGCCCACCTTCTGGGCTCGGCCTGACGAACCCCATCATGAGCCCAGAGCCCACACGGGGACCTCACATCCTTCCTCTCTTGCCAACTCTCCAATTAAGATGTACTATTACAGGACGCACGCTTTGCCTTCACTCAATCATTCGCCTCTCAACGAGCAGGAATTCCTTTTCTCAAAAGCAGGCAACACTTCACCACTCAGGCATCTTGCTCAAAAGCAGTGGAGTCCAGCAAAAAAGGGAGAGAAGTCAGAAAATAAAAATTCCTAAATTAAGAGCCAACCCATAAAAGCAGGGCTTCCCCTAGTGCCTGGCTGGTGTGACATCACCATGAATTACTCAATGAAAATGGTGTCAGAGTAGCAGCGCGATTTGTATGTGGAAAAGTTCCCCAAGAAGCAGAACTCTGCAGAAAATAAGTAGGGGTCGAAGAATCCCACCCTGCACTTAAGTCTTTAAAAGCTGCTTCCAAAATGGCCATTTCCCTGGGCAGAGAGCAGGGTGGGATCCTCTTCTGAGCAGCACCTGGGAAGATTTGGGTCCTCCGGAGTTGCAGTGGATAGAACCCAGTGGTTTGCTTTACTTCCTTCTGTGGAAGCAATGGTAAGAATAAGACCAAAATCCTTTGTTTCAGATTGCCAAATTTTGCTTCTGTGCATGGTAACATGGGAAGAGGCAGCCCCCGTTATTTTGGAAGCCAAGGATTTTTGGCTTGTGATCTCTGCTGAGATTCTCTTTATAGAGTATTTTAGACTCATTTATTAAAGGCATCTAAATGGAGGTGGCAGTCCTTGACATTTTCAAAATAAACCTTGCCACCAGTCCCAACATCACTGTTGACTCTAAACCACAAGTTTTCCAACCGACCATTGCTCAATTGGCTGTAATTTACAAAGCATTTCTTGTTCCTGGCTTCAGGTTTCTTCTTATCTATCTTTAATTCTCAGGGTGATCGTATTGGCTCATGAAACCTGTCTTTCTTTTCCTCCTTTATTATCTTCACTTGGAAGTTTTCCACTGTAATGGGAAGGTACCACCCTGGATAGCCTCCCAGTTACTAAAGCATAGCACAGAAGCACCAATAGTGGTCAGGGTCTGGGCGGCAGAAAGCCTGTGTTGGAGCCCTGGCTTGGCAGTGTGACCTTGGAGCAATTTCCTTAACCCTTCCTGACCTCCATTCTCTCACCTGTGAAATATGGACAGGTGAGGTGACTCATTGGTGTGGATTAACGAGCTAATGCAACTTAGTAAAGTCCCTGGCACCAAGCAAACACATAATCAATGTATTATTATTTATATTGTAATAATTACTCCACAGCCAGCATTATGAAGCTAATGGTGGTAAGCTTAATGGGAATTGATACTTTATAATCTTTCCTTCTGTAATTCTTAATGCCCAGAGAATTGCTTTAATCTAAAGTATTTGCCTGATGGTGGCTGTGTATTACTTGTTTAAAGAAAGACCATATGAGAGGAGGGGAGGATCATTTTAAGTGATTAAAATGTACTTCGCCTTAGGGGTTCCAGTTCTAGAACTAGAAGAAGAAAAGTCTCATAACTCTGCAGGGTTTGCTGTGGATGGGGACCACAGGGCATGGATTCACTTCTTAGTGGAATCTGCTAGAAGAGGAAGCCCTGGGTAGGAATTTCACATGGTTCAGTGTATCAAAAAAGCACATCTGTCAAGCTTCTACTGGTTCTCTGGGTCGCAGGGGATGATGGTAACAATTGAAGGTCTTTCCTTTCAGAAAGGCACAGTAACAAGTGGTGTTTCTGGTGCACGGGTAGGCAGTCTACAGGTAGAGGCCGAGAAGGGGGGATTGGAGCTGCTCTGCACAACAGAAGTAAAGCCATGTCTTTATTTAGTTGGGCAACATATGTTACCTTTAGGAAGGCAGCCTCCATAACACGGATTTAGACTGAGACTGATGTTTGTCTTTGGGGTGTGTGTTGGTGCGATCCAAGAGTTCCTCGCAGCAGATCAGAAGACCACAGGAAGAATGAGGAGAGGTATCTTGACTTTGTGCTGGCAGAGGGACCCAGAAGAGAACAAAAACCGGGGAAATGAAGTCAACCATGGATTTTCGGGGAATCATCTAACTACATGGCATGATCCTTAATGGAGTAACTCAGACATTACGAAATATATTGTTGTGGGTTATTTGTATGTTACAGATGGTCATATTTGGGGTAGAGGCTAAGGGTTGGGTAGACCTTGTTGGGTGGGAATATCATGAAAGGAGGGTTGCATTAAAACGTAAGCCCTGGGCGCCTGGGTGGCTCAGTCGTTGGGCATCTGCCTTCGGCTCAGGTCATGATCTCAGGGTCCTGAGATGGCGCACTGCGTCAGGCTCTCTGCTCAGCAGGGAGCCCACTTCCTCCTCTCTCTCTGCCTGCCTCTCTGCCTACTTGTGATCTCTCTCTCTCTATCAAATAAATAAATAAAATATTTAAAAACAAACAAACAACAACAACAACAAAAAACGTAAGCCCTGTGATAGCTTGTGTTATTTTCTCTTGTGTTCACAGGTCTATTGCCAGAGCCTAGAACAGTGCCTGGGACATAGTGGGTACTCAGTAAATGTTTGCTGAGTGAATGACTTTCACCATGGAGAAAGGAACAGTGAGCTTACAGTGAAAAAGAAGAAAAAGAGGGTAGGCCGTGGACCGGTGAGCAGTGCTAGGAAATGGGGGATGATGAAGGACCTTGTGAAAGGTTTTTTTCCTTCTTCCATTGGGCTCTGGGAACAATCATATTTAATATCCACCTTTTTCCCCTTTGTACTTATCCCCAAACTTACAGTGAAGTGGTCTATACATGTGTATAAGACAACAAAGGCAAGTGTGGTTTCCCTCCATCATCCCTTGAATTATTTTCTCTTGAGGGTGTAACAAATTACCACAAACTGAGTGGCTTAAAAACACCGCAGATAGGGCCCCTGGGTGGCGCAGTTGGTTGAGCGACTGCCTTCGGCTCAGGTCATGATCCCCCAGTCCCGGGATCGAGTCCCACATCGGGCTCCCAGCTCCATGGGGAGTCCGCTTCTCACTCTGACCTGCTCTCTCTCACTCTCTCTCTTTTCTAATAAATAAATAAATAAAATCTTTAAAAAAAAAAAAACAGAAAAAAAACAAAAACAAAAACACCGCAGATTTATCATCTTACCCGTCTGGAGGTCAGAAGACCTAAAACCAAGGTGTTGGCAGGGCCGTGTTCCTTTTGGAGACTCTAGGCTAGAATATGTTCTGACCCCTTTCAACTCCTAAAGAATGCCTGCATTCCTCAACCCCTTCCTCGCATCCCTCTGACTTCTGCTTCCCTCACCACCTCTCCTTTTCTGACTTTTACTCTCCTGCCTCCCTCTTTCCCTTATAAGGACTCTTGTGATTACACCGTGTTCCCCAGGATAATCTCCCCATCTCAAGGTCCTTCACTTAATCACATCTGCAAAGTCCTTTGCCATGTAAGGTAACACATCCACAGGATCCAGGATATGGGCATTCTTGGGGGGCCATTGTTCTGTCTACTACACCCCTGAGGCCACTGTCAGTGTCACATTGAAGGAGCATGGCAGCCTAGGACCCACACCAGAGTGAGCAGAGACCTTGGCTGAATGTGGGATTTAGGAGCAGGTGAGCATAGAGGGACAGGCTGCAGCCTGGATGGGCTTTGGAGCTGAGAGACCAACTCCCTTTCTGCAAATACACTGGAAGAAAGTGATTCTTGGTAACCAAAGCAGAAAAAGAAAAAGTCAAGGTTACAGGGGCTGTCCAGACAGCACTCAGGTTACATACAGCTCGTTTCCAGTTTGGGGGTTAAGAATTTGAGACAGTTTGTAAGGTGCAGTGCCTGGTTTATAGCAGGTGTGCAATTCAATAAGGCCATCTGTTATTAATACCAGATGGAGCAGGGTCAGGGGGCTTCCGGAGCCCCCGGTGCCTGGGGAGGCAGGTCTAGATCCCCGACCTGGGGGAAGCAGGAAGAAGACCTATCAGAAGGGAATAAGGTATGAGGCAGGTGTGCCGAGGTAGAGTTTCAAATGCTCTTTATCTTAACTTCTTCCCACACAAGCTAGGAGGAAGCATCTGGCCAGTTCTTTAATGAAACTTGGAACTCACTACTATAGTCAAGTTGGCAATATTTTTGTGGTTTTTCTGTGGGGGAAGAAAGTAATAAATCTTTCTGTTGTTGAAGGAACACCTTTCAGTGGCGTAGCTCTGAGAGGGGTGTATTATTCTTAAAGCATATGTGCTTGAAAGTTTGTTAGAGTCAGGCCATGGGAAAGCTTCACGTGGACTCCAGGGGCAAGAGCAAAGTATGAGTTGGTGGTTAGAAGCTCTACGGAAGATAGTCACAGAGAATACAGATTTAAGAAATAGACATTCCTATTAGAACAGCTAGGTTTTCAGGCTGAGTATTAGCTCTGTACAGCTCATCCGTATCTCTCCATGGATTTCCTTGGGGAGCGGATGTGTGTTATTGGATGTGGATGGGAGGGAAGGCCTCTCTGATAATGGGGATTGTGCAGAGACCTGGAAAAAGTGAAGGTGGCAAAGGGGCCAGTCACATACTTCAGGCATCTGAAGGGTGATCCAGATGGAGGGAACATTTATCAAACTATGTGAGAACAGCTCAGTTTCTAATGGGCATTATGTACAGTGCTGGTTCAGGTTACAGAATTCGTCCCACTCCCTAGGCACACACCCTCACCCACAACTGCAGCTCCCAGCAGCTCCTTCATATGACTTGTCCCAATCTCCCGCCGTGGTTGCCTGGACCTGGAGAAGGTATCCCGTCTGAACCGGGACAGTCAGAGTCGGAGACAGATGCTGCGGTAGCAGACTGCACAAAGTGAGGTGAGCTGGAGGAGGGCATTAACAAGGGGAAGTCAGCAGTGCACTACCTGCCTATGCTGGCCGACCTGGGGTTTCAAGTATAGGAGACTTCAGTCAGGAGGTCTGGAGGCAAAGAAAAGCCCAAAGCCAAGTGTGGGATCTTCTTTAGTGACTGAGAGTGGGTTCATCAGTCTGTCCTTGACTCAAAGGCCCCTCCCAAGGCTATGCTTAGGCTGTCTCCATCTTTTTTTTTTTTAAAGATTTTATTTTTCTGACAGAGAGAGCAATCACAAGTAGGCAGAGAGGCTGGCAGAGAGAGAGGCAGAAGCAGGCTCCCTGCTGAGCAGAGAGTCTGACGTAGGGCTCTATCCCAGGACCCTGAGATCACAACCCAGGCCAAAGGCAGAGGCTTTAACCCACTGAGCCACCCAGGTGCCCCTAGGCAGGCTCCATCTTTACTGAGGTAAGCCAACCCAAAGTAGCTACTCTGCCTAAATCTCCTGAGTATAGATATGCAGATTAGGTGCAGGATTACAAAGGAACAGCATATAGTAAATGGAAATACTTATACTGAGATTGCTTTCGCATGAAGCAACATTTCCCCTGTGCTCTCAATGCCTACGTGCCTGATAAATCAAGTGGATTTGTCAAAAGTCTTCTGCTCTTTTTTTAAGGTGTTACCTTTTCAAGAAGGCTGAGTGTTTCTATCTTGACAACGTAAATTCAAGTGGTAGGTGTAAGGTAGTTAAAAAAAAAAAGCCAGTTTTCAGATGAGGAAGCAATGCCCTTCTAATACCCTGCATATCCGGGGGGATAGAGCAAAGTCAGGTTCTGACAAGCCTCTTGTTCCAGGCTTTGCCATCTCCTGGACTGCAGCCTCTCCCCAGCTTACCCTGAGTTGGCTGAGCAGTTTTCTTCCTGAGTAAAATGCAAATAGTAATGCTCTCCAGGCCAGGGCATTTCTTTCTCCTGGGGAGCTTGTGAATTTCCACGGTGTTTCTCTGCAGGGCTGAGATTTCATGAAATAAACTGTAAAGAATCTTACTGTAATATCTTGCACCAAATACTCGATGTCTAACAAATATCAATAGTTCCTAAATAAATACTAGTGCCTTACAGAGCTTAGGTCAAAAAAACAAAGTCCTTGCTGGTTAGAGATGTATGCTGAAGTATTTATGACGCTGTGTCTGGGATTTGCTTTTAAAAATTCCTGTAAAAAAAAAAAAGAAAGAAAAATGTGCATATTTGTGGGGGTATAGGAGTGGAGCGGGGTGACGGATGAAGCGAGACTGGCACATTTGGGGACTGCTCAAACTGGTGGTGGGGACGTGGGGGTTATTATTCCATTCTCTCTTGCTTTGTGTGCGTTTGAAAATTTTCATGATAAAAAAGTTAAAAGAGGGGGTGCCTACATGGCTCAGTTGGTTGGGTGGCTGCCTTCTGCTCAGGTCGTGATCCCCGCCTCCTGGGATGGAACCCTTATCAGGCTCCCTGCTCAGCAGGGAGTCTGCTTCTCCCTCCCCCCCCGCCCCTCCCCCTGCTGGTTCTCTCTCTCTCTCTCTCTCTCTCAAATAAATAAATAAATAAATAAAATCTTTAAAAAAAAAAGTGGAAAGACAAAGAAAAAAAAAAAGATGTCAGTGTCTGACCCACTGTTTTTCCCTCTTGACTGTTGTTCCATAATATCAGCAGGGGTCCTAACTAGGGAATTTGATTATGGGAGTTTTCACAGTAAGACTTCAACAAAGCAAAAAATCTAATGGATTGGGCACCTGGGTGGCTCAGTTGGTTGGGCAACTGCCTTCGGCTCAGGTCATGATCCCGGAGTCCCGGGATCGAGTCCCATGTCAGGCTCCGGGCTCTGCAGGAAGTCTGCTTCTCCCTCTGACCTTCTCCCCTCTCATTCTCTCTCTCTCTCTCTCTCAAATAAATAAATAAATAAATAAATAAATCTTTAAAAAAAAATCTGATGGATTATTTCTGGAGAGTAGAGCGGTCAGGGTTTCCAAAGAAAGTGATGTTGAAATGCATCACGAAGATTCTCTGCTCAGTGATGCAGCCTGCAGGGGCGCCCGTCAAACACCTGGGAAATAGTTGAAGAGGACGGTGTGGCCCTTGCAGCTCAGCACTTACTTGTGCAATGTAGGAAAGATCCACACGCTCCCTGAAGTTTTAGTTAGTCCCTGGGGAGGGGGGGGATTTACTTGTACTTTAAGTCAGGGCTATAGCTGGGACTGTGTGGTAGTTGCAAGTCAGTCCTGTATCCCGGCTCTCTGGACGTGGCATTCGCAGAACCTCGGTGTCTTCCAGCGGTGATGAGAGAGGGAGGTGTGTGGTGCAAGAGGCAGTTTGCAGCCACTCTCTGGCATTCTCAGAGACGTTGCCACTAAGCCCAGAAAGGAGGACTGGAATGCAACACGGGAAGCTGTCTCCTCTCATCCTGTCCCTGGGCCTGTAGGGTGGGGTGGAAATCAGCCTTCAGGCAACCACACCCAGCTCCCTATCCACTCTGGCCCGAGACTTTACTTTCTCAACAGCTGCTGTCTGTGTTTGGCTTTCAACTTGGCTGCCTAGACCCAGCTCCCAGAGACCAGTTTGCAGGGGACAACTGTGACACTGGCGTTCCAATCATATCTGACCCGCATCCCCTCCCACCACTCTCCTGCCACACGCATTGTACGTCTTCGTTTCATTTCTAGGGTTTATCACAGGAGGTGCAACTTTGATTTGCCCCATGGTTTTGTTGTGGAGTTTAAGACTTATTGCAAAGGTCATCACTTAAAATGTGGGAGGAATTGATTTTTTTTTTTTTAGTAGGCTTCAGTGGAGTAAGGAATAAGCTAATGGAGATACATTCATCTTCTATTACTTGCACCACTCTGTGGGATAAAACTGAAGTAAGTGATGCTTTAGGAAGTATCTTGGGCTTTCCGTGTCATAATTTTATAAATCAAGATATGGCATGGGCTATGAACCTGGTGGTACTGCCTTTTTAAGGGCTCATCACCCCTTAAAATCATTCAAACCTTTACACATAGCAATAGCAGTCCTAGAAACTTCTACAAAGGAAATAACTCAAAAGAAGAAGAGAGGAAATCTTTATATGTACTTAGATATGGGGTAATCACTTACAATGGTGAAAACTAGAAAAAACTTGAAGCACAGCAGCAGGAGAATGGTTAAACAAATTGTGATATATCTATGGAAAACCATGTGGCCACAAAAAGTGAAAATTAGGAAGATTATACAAGGACAATGAAAAGTGTTTAAGTGACATTATATAAGAAAGTAAAACACAGGAATTATATGAACCTTATATCATGAAGTTCTCTATCTGAATGAAGACTGGAAAGAAATTTGGGAGAAGAGAAAATGGTGGAAAATGAGTTATGTTTTTTTTTTTTTAAATACCGTAGGTGTTGTAGACTTGTTTGGGTAATAAATAATCCTTTAAAAAAATCCCCAAGCTCCCTCACTTGTTGTGGTTGTCTTTTGCTGGGGCAATAACTGAGAAAACATGCAGAACATAGAAGAAGTCACATTAGCAACTACGAAGTCTTGAACTCAGAATGTGACTTGGTGATAATGAGAGAAGTCAGGTAAGGGGATCGAAGATAACAGATATAGAACATAGGTCCAAAAAGGCAGGTTGGGGGAAAGGATTTGCATAGTTGAATATTTATGAGAAGGAACAAACTCACATTGATTCATTAGTCTATATTGAAGCTGACGTACCTATGAACAAGAGAGAGAAAGCACACCAAAGTGCTTTAGTCTTTGTCTATCTCAATGATCTTTTTTTTTCTTAAGATTTTATTTATTTATTTGACAGAGAGAGAGAGAGATCACAAGTAGGCAGAGAGGCAGGCAGAGAGAGAGAAGGGGGGGAAGCAGGCTCCCCGCCGAGCAGAGAGCCCGATGTGGGGCTGGATCCCAGGACCCTAAGATCATGACCCGAGCTGAAGGCAGAGGCTTCAACCCACTGAGCCACCCAGGCGCCCCTATCTCATTAGTCTTTCTTTATCTCTCTGGAATGCACTTTGTCTCTAAAACATTAATGATCTTTTTTTTTTTTGATTGATTCTTTCTCTGGGGGTAGCTGAGCAAGTCACCTGGAGGAATGATTCCAATCATTCCTGATTTTAAATATTAATCCTTGGCCAACATAATTAATCATAGTGTACCAGCACTTGGAAGCACTCAAACAAACAGCCTTTACACATGCGAGATGCATCCACCCCAACCTGCTCTTCCCTCATAATCTTGCCCCAAACTCGTCTGGGTGGCTTGGGGCAAAACCTGGTCCCTGGTAGCCAATGTCATGCATTAAAGGAGTGAAAGCAGGCTGATAGTCTGCAGCCTGAGAAGGTTTTTGGAGAAAAGCCCATATGTCAGCATTAATTACAGCCTGGTTGAAACCCTAGGTTGTGGACAGACCATGAAAAAGGCAGATTGATGACTACTTTGTGGTCAGATGACCCCAGATACTTAGATATTTCAAGAGGAAAAAGAAAAACCTTTAGAATCATCTCCAGAGTAGACACTGTGGTAGGTCCAGTGCAAATTATAAGCTTTAGGTTAGACATGGCTCCTGCCCACAACCCAGAAGACTGTACTGGAGAGACAGAATAGAAATACAGATAGAATTCAAATCAATAAACATACCTCACAGAAAAAATACAAGTAGCTCAAAGCACTCAACTTTGAGTTAGGAAACCTGGGTTTAAATCCTGGCTAGGCTCTCTGATCGACTCTGTCATCTTGGGCAAGTATCCAAGACTTAATTTTTTTTTTGGTTTTCCGTTTTTTGGTTTGGTTTTTTTTTTTTAGAGAGAGCGAGAGAGCAAGTGAGCATGCACAAGCGTGAGGGAATGTGAGCAGGGGAGTGGAGCAGAGGGAGAGGAGAGAGAGAATCCCAAGCAGTCTCCAGGCTCAGCACCAAGCTTGATGTGGGCCTCCATCCCATGACTGAGAGATCATGACCTGAGCCGAAATCAAGAGTCGGACACTTAAGTGACTCAGCTACTCAGGTGCCCTGGCTTAATTTCATTTTCAAAATGGGAATGAATAATGCCTACCTCAAAGGTGTTAAATAAGACAATGCATTTGACAATCTGCTGAATTCATAATGTGGACTGCATGAGGCAGTGGTTCTCAAAGTTGGCAGCACATTGGAATCATTCAGAGATTTAAAAAAAATACTGATGCCTGAATCACACTCCCCTCAGAGATTCTGAATTAACTGGTATCATATGTGGACTTGGCAGTGATATATTTATAAGTGTAGGGGAGAAAGAAACAAATCCACAGTTATAATTAAGGTTTTTTAATGTTCTTGCCTCAATAGTTGATAGAACAAGTAGATAGAAAATCAGTAAGGATATGAGAGACTTGAACAATATCATCAACCAATTTGACTTCCTTGATATATTTTTTTAAGATTATATTTACTTATTTGACAGAGAGAGATCACAAGTAGGCAGAGGCAGGTACAGACAGAGGGAAGCAGGCTCCCCACTGAGCAGAGAGCCAGATGCGGGGCTCGATCCGAGGACCCTGAGATCATGACCTGAGCCAAAGGCAGAGGCTTCAACCCACGGAGCCACCCAGGTGCCCCTACTTACTTGATTTTTTAAGAACATTCCATTTACCAACATTAGAATACACATTCTTTTCAAGTGCACACAGAAAATTTCCAAGATAGACCATATTCTATAGGTCTATAAGATAAGCTTCAAGAAATTTAAAAATATTCAAATGAGGCAAAGTATGTTCTTTGACCACAGTGGAATTAATCTAGGCAGTAATAACAAAAAGATACCTGGGAAATATCCAAATATTTGGGAACAAATTTACATAATTCTAAGTAATCCATGGGTCAAAGAAGAAATCAAAAGGGAAATTAGGAGATATTTGGAACTAAATGGAAACACAATATATCAAAATTTGTAAGATTCAGCCACGACATACATTTATAGGGAAATTTAACACACTAGACACTTATATTAGAAAAGAAGGAAGGTCTCAAACTAATGATCTTAGATTCCACTTTAAGCAACTAGAAAAAGAAAAAAAATAAATCTAAACTAAGTAGAAAAATGTAAATAATAAGTATGAAGAAGTCAGCAAAATAGAAAACAAAAACAATAGAGAAAAATCACTGAAACTGAAAGCTGTTTTTTTTGGAAGATCAATCAAATTGATAGACCTGTGCCCAGTTACATCAGGAAAAGGAGAAAGGATATAAATTATTAGTATCGGGAATGAGAGAGGTAATATTACAGATTCTACAGATAGTAAAAGTATTATAAAAAATATTAAGAACAACTTGATGCCAATAATTTTATCAACTTGGAGAAGATGGAAAAATTCTTTGGTAAATGCAAATTACTACAGCATATTCATGAAGAAATAGATAACCTGGATAGTTCTATAGCTATCAAATAAATAGAATTAGTGGTTAAAAATCTCTCCACAGAGAAAACTTCAGTCCCAGATGGTGAATATTATCAAATATTTAAGGAAGAAATAATACTGATTTTATATACAAGCACTTCAAGTAAACTGAAGAGGAGGGAATATATCCCAACTCATTCTATGAGACCAGCAGTACTTTGACACCAAAATCAGACAATCACATTACAGGAAAACTAGAACCCAAAATTCCTCATTAGTACAAAGGCAAAAATTCTTAAGCAAATTTTAGCAAATAGAATCTAAAAATATATAAAAAAGAGAATAGATAATAATCAAGGAGGATTTACCCCAGGAATGCAAGGATGTTTTGATATTTTTAAATCAATTTATCATATTAACATATGAATATCTTACAGTTGTATATAATTAAAAGAAAAACCATATGACTACCTCAGTAGAACCAGAAAAAGGATTTGACACAATCTAAGACCCATTTCTGATTTTTTAAAAAGCAACTCTCAGCAAAGTAGGGAACTTCTCAACTTGAGAAAGAGCATCTATGAAAAACATTTGTCTGTTATGCATCTGACAAAGGACTTATATACAAAATATATAGAGAACTCTTAAAACTCAACAAGTAAACAAAACAAAATGTATTATGAAAAAATGAGGAGCATGGGCTGGCTCAGTCAGTACAGCATGTGACTCTTAATCTCAGGGTTGTGAGTTCAACCCACACTGGGTGTGAAGCCTAGTTAAAAAAAGTGAGGAAAAGATTTGAAAGACTCCCTCAAAGAAATAGAGATGAAAATTATACACATGAAAATATTCTCAACATCAGCAGTCATCAGGGAAGTGAAAACTAATACCATAATGGAGATACCATCACATATCTATTAGAATGACAAAAATAAAAAATGCTGACAGTATCGAATGAGGGAGAGGATGTGGAACAAACAGAATTTTTACACATTTATGGTGGACAAGTAAAATGGTACAACCTCTTTGAGAAACAGCTTGGCAGCTTATTTTAAATGTAGTTAAATGTATGCTTGCCACACCTACTTCCAGGCATTTACCTGGATATAAAATATAAAAAATATATAAAAACTTATATATTCACACTTGTACTTTAAAGTTTACAGCAGTGTCATTCATAATTATTTAAAACTGGAGGGGGCCCTGGGTGGCTCAGTGGGTTAAAGCCTCTGCCTTCAGCTCAGGTCATGATCTCAGGGTCCTGGGATCAAGCCCTGCATAGGGCTCTCTGCTCAGCAGGGAGCCTGCTTCCCCCTCTCTCTCTGTCTGCCTCTCTGCCTACTTGTGATCTCTCTCCCTCTGTCAAATAAATAAATAAAATATTAAAAAAAAAAAAAAAACTGGAAACAACCCAAATGTCCTTCAGTGGTGAATGGTTAGACAAAATGTAGCATGCCCGTACAATGGAATATTACTCAGCAATAAAAAGATCTTACTATTAAAACATGCAACAACATGGATGAATCTCACAATAATTATGCTGCATGAAAGAAGGCAAACCAAAAAAAAAAAAAGTAGGGTTCCATTTATGTAAAATTCTAGAAAATGCAAATTCATGTAGAGTGGCAGAAAAGTAAGTTGTTCAGGCACCTGGTGGCTCAGGGGGTTAAAGTCTCTGCCCACAGCTCCGGTCAGAATCTCAGGGTCCTGGGATCACCCCGCATCTGGCTCTCTGCTCAGCAGGGAGCCTGCTTCCCCCTCTCTCTCTGCCTTTCTCTCTGCCTACTAGTTGTCTCTCTCTCTCTATCAAATAAATATATAAAAACCTCAAAAAAAAAAAAAAGAAGAAGAAAAGTAAGTTGTTGCAGGATGAAGGGAGGGATTATCAAGGGGCACAAGAACTTTAGGGGTGATTAGCTTGATTGTGGTGATAGGTATATAACATATATCAAAATTTACCCAATTACACACTTTAAGTATGTGCAACTTATTGTATGTTATTTACACCTCAAGAAAGCTGTTTTAAAAACAAGTAATCCAGGTGACTAATGTACGGCTAAGTTGAGGACCACTGGACCACATGTGTAACTACCCTAAGTCTTTGGCTTAGAGGTTGAGCTACCATTAACCCACAGAGTTTTTTTGTTTTCCAGATTCCAGCCAGTCACAAATCTGAAACCTATAGGATAGCTACAAAATGAGCGTACAGATCATCAGATAGATTCGTTTTAGCAGTTCCAGAGCCTTCATTTTAAGCTGCAAGGAAGTACTAGATAAAAATTACTAATCTGAAATGAAATATGGCAAGAGACTCAAGCCTTTAAACGTCCAGGGCTATAAATCACCCGCAGTGCAGAGACAATTTTGGAACTGGTAGTTTGATGAAATTGCTCCTCCCGTCCCTTACAGACTCAGCTTCTGAACTACCCTTACTTTATTAGAGGTTGTTATTTGAACCCAATCCATTTTTGCTTCTCTTTCCTTTGACTTCATCTGCAGGGCTTCCAAGAATAGGCACTTGAATGTATTGAAAAAGTTGCTTTGTTATGCTATGCAAGACTTCCCTAAATGAGTATATTTCCCCTTTGCTCTCAATAACTCAACTAGCACAAACTATAGAGGACCCGAAATTGGCTGAATGAGACCAGTCTGTCCACCATGCCCAGTTGGCTCAGAGACAGGGGAATGATCTACAGTAGCCTATTTTAACCTTCAACACCTGGTGGTCCCGTCAAAATGCAGATTTTGAGTCAGTAAGACAGGGGTGAACTCAAGATTCTGGATTTCTAATCAGCTTCTCCCTAGTAATGCCAATGCTGCTAGTTGGGTTGCCAGACGAATGACCTCTCAAAGTCCTCTCATCCCTGGTACACTATGAAGCAATAATGATCCTAATAGGGAAGAGGGCATTCAAATCAAAGGAGGAAGAAAGTATTAGCAATGCATTTGATGATACACTCCCAGTTATGAAACCCCTGCATTACACAAATGTTTATACATCTGGTAAGAGCAAGGATGCATTTGTTGTGAATATCTCAGAAGGTCTTCAAAATGTTGTTGACTGAATTTTCTTACGTTTTTCTGAAAAGGATTTGCAATAGGTAGAATGTTTTTTGTATGTTATAGTTAACCAGCTCAAGCCATTTTATCACTGATGCTTCCAGGCACCCTGTGTGGGCTCGTCTCCTCCTGTTTTTTTTTTTTTTTTGCAAAGGATATATAATATTGAGGTATGAAACTTGAATGTATCGTGTACTACGTAGCTGATGTTTTCAGTTCTTAGGACAAATGGGCTGGTTTCTCTCTGAGATAGTGAGAGGATTATATTGCATATCCTGAACTTTCCTCTTTTTGAGGCAAAGACAGTTCTGGTAACAGCAGCAGTTGCGTCTGTTGATTTAGAGTAAAATCTGTTGGAACGAATTGCAGGATGGTGGTGAGGTCCGGTCATGAATCTTCCTAGGGAAGCTGGCTGCAGCCCCTGGGTGGGTCTTTCTCGCCCACTACTTACTTTTTTCCTCCTCTGCTTTGTACATCAAACCGCATGATTTTTTTCCAAAGCAAATGCTTGATTTTTGGAAAGGAACAGAGTAGTTTAGTTGTGCCTAAAGCTGACACATTTAAGCAAACACATTTCAGATATATGTGAATTTGCAATTTAAACCAAGTGTCCTTGATGGGCTTAAAATCAGGCCAGTCTAGATTTTCATTGAAATTCTCATTATGGGTAATTTTCCATCTCAGTTTACCTTGCTATTTAAATAAGTTCATCGTAATTTTCAATGAAAATAACGGAGAAAAATACGTCTGTGGAAGCAAAGAGTAAACCCATACTCATGGCTCTGTATTCCTTGCCCAGGATTCTTTATTTGCTGATCACAAGAGCAATTTTCTGTCTTTCAAGTCCATTTCTGCAGAAGAATTTGAATCACCACTGGAATGAATGTGGTAACGGGAGTAGCTCTGTCAACAAGACGGGACACGAGGGAGGGGAGCAGAGGAGCGGGGCTGTCTGGACGATGGTTTTGGATGGGGTTTGGGATTTTTGTTGTTGCCAGCAAACTCAAAGTTCAAAGAGAGTAGGAAAGCATATTGATTAGCTCTGGACTGGTCAAAGACTAGATTTATATCTGAGTTTAACTAATGTTTTACACATGGTCTCCTTCGTGTTTAAAAGATGCTGTACCCGGGTTATTTAAAGATGAGGGCCAGCTGAAAGCAATTCCTCTTCTTGTCTTCTCTCCTCCAAATCATGATCATTTAATAGGCAGTTAAATATTAAACCTCTAGGAACAAAAGGAAGCGTGACTCGCCCAAATGGCCTGTGACCTCTGAAGTCCCCAATGGCGCCACAAGATCTCTGTGCCTTATTATTCTCTCCCCAACCCCCATCCCAGGGGCCACGTACACGGGGATATCTGGAGAACCAAGAGGACCCACTTGCCTGAGCCAATTCATCTTTCCTTTCTCAGTTTATCGAAGATATTTGGGTTTCTTGATAGAATTTCAGCCCCAGTTAGTTTTCATAAAAAATCACGTTGCTTACATCACTGAAGGTATTATGCTAAGCACTTTACACACATGAAATATTTAATTCTCATGAGACCCATTTTACAGGCAAGAAACCTGCGGCTCAGGTAGGTTATACAACTTGCTCAAGTCCTCAAGGCCAGGATCCAAAATACAAAGACAATCTAACCCCAGGATACGTGCTCTTAACCACTGTGGTCTCCAGCTTCCCTCATCCATAGATTCCTTCAGGACTTGGGCACTGAAGGAGTTTGGGAAAGGGACAGGGAAGCTGCTTCAAAGCTTAACAGTCATTCATCCATTCAGCGGTAGCCTGTTCCTGCTCAACTCTTCCAGAAGGACTCGTTCAATGAAAGGCCACAGTATCACCCTACAGCGACACCTTTCCCCGGTAAGAGGCCTCCACACTAATTCTCTCCACACTGGGTAAGTCTCCCGCAATCATGTTTCTATTTTAAAACCAGTCCTCCTGGTCAGAGTGGTGAGTCCCAAGCTGGGTCGACAAGATTCTTTCTATGGGAAATCTGCAACTGGGGAGGAGGGATGGAGAGTTGGGTTTCCTGCGTGTCTGGAACCATTATATGCAAAGTTAGTGTAACATGCAAACTCAGGTAGGAAAGCCATTTACTTGCACAAATGAGAGAAAGGAGAGAGGAAGGAAGGAAGGAAGGAGAGAGGCGAGGGCAGAGGAGGGAGGAGAGGAGAGAGACAGAATATAAAGAACATGAAGCAGACACACAGAGAAGCTGAGACCAGACAGACAGGGAACTTTTTGCCAGCTTTCCAGTACATGCATCTGGCTCTTGGTGAAGCATTTATATGTCCCTAAGAATACGCCCCTTTTACTTAAGCTGGCCCAAGCTGGTTTCTGTCCCTTGTAATCAAAATCCTGATTAATACTTAAACTCCTATAAGATCTAGGGACTGACACTTCTGTATCTCCCCAGAATCCAACAAAAGACTTTGCATACAAGCAATGTTTTGGTCTCCATTCTTTGCCCCAGTATTCTTCAACCCTCCCTGCTTATGTTGAATCTTAATTCAACCATCTAATTATATTGTCTGAATCCAGACTCTTCTCTTCTGTTCACCTTATATTCTACTTGAGATCGGTCTTCCAAAACTTTGTTTCCCCCCCATGTGTTGCTTTCCAGCTCAAAAACCTTCAGTGGCTCCCGAGCCCCTAATTTTGCTTCATGAAACACCAGAAGAGACGTTTCATGACAAAAACAGTTCTATGGTTAAAGACTCTTGGGAAATCTGGTTCCCTTCTCTCGACTCTGCCACAGACATCAGCATATTAAAGGCTCTGAGAAGTTCTGCTTATAAATCATCTCCACCACTAACCAAGAAAAACAAAAACAAAAATAAAAACAAAACCCAGCTGGAATTTGTTTGATTTCATGTTTCCTTTCTTGGTATAACACCGGCAGTGCAAGGGGAAATACCCACAGAAACTTTTTGGCTCTCTGCTTACATGCCCCACACGTGAGTTATCCAATTTGACTGGCCTTTTCTCCCTCAGCCTCAGCCAGACGCACCCAGTTTGCTTCCCGTGTTCGTCTCCTCTGTGCCTCTGGCCCCGTGTCCCCTCGGCGTGGGAGGCTCCTGGTCCACTCCACCTCCGAGCTTCATCTCCACTAGGGAGCTTTCTCAAACCACCCAAGCCCACATTTTGCCTATACTTTCCTCACCCTCTAAAGCCCTTGTGATTGGAACCAGAGTTAGCCTTTAGTCCTACACAGTCTTGGGTTTCTACCTAACTCTTTCATAATTATATGTTTATCAATCCAAGAAGACTGCAAGTTTCTGAAAGGCAGAGATCACATCTCTTCGAGAATATCCAGTGTGGGACTAGCACAAATGCACTGAAAGATGTGGGCTAGCTCTCGGAGAGAATGACAGATGTTTCCTCTCCATCTGCTCAAGAATGGTCTAGTGTTGGCAGGTAGAGGTAAGATGCTCACGCCGGGCTTTATCTGAAGAACACAAGGACAGCCGAATGCTTGTGAAGAGTTACTTCTGCCATAGCAAGGTTCTCTTGGGTAGAGGATTTTAAAGGGATCCTCACCTGCTTGTAAGGGATGGATGTCAGCAAGCCTGAAAATGGGTTGTGCAAGATAACCTTGCCACAGTTAAAATTCTATGCTCAGAAACAGCCTAAATGTTCTTCCACATTAAACTGGTTAAATCTATACAGCGCATTCATAGCACAAAACCATAAATAGCTTTAACAAATCATATTGCCAAAGACTATTTATGACTTGGGAAGATAGTTACGATATATTGTTACGTGAGAAAACAATTCCAAAAAAAGCAGTACACTGTTTTTATAATTTGATTGAAAAGAATATTTAGGCATTGAAACAGCACTGGAAAAGCGAACTAACATGTTATCACTGGTTATATCTGGGTGGTGGGATCACAAGTATTTTTTTAATCCCTTGTATTTTTCTGGTTTTCTACATTGAACGTATAGGATTTCTGCAGTCAGAAAAAAAAATCATCCAAAATATAACTCCATGTTTTCTCTTTTTCCCCAGCACTTGCCTTCACATTGAACATTTCAAGTCAGGTCCAGAAGCCCAGAGAATCCGCTTTATTTTAACTTTGTGCCTTAACCCCTTGTTGGCTGTGGCCAGCTTTCTTTTTTGTTAGGCATTAGGCTAATATAGGAATATCTCAGAATCCACTGATAATCTAGACACTGTTCAAGGTCAGCATCCAAGTATAGAGAGATCAATAACCTCTCCCTCTTTCCTTCCCCAGACATGTTCTGATTCCTTTTATTCTTTTCTCCCCACCTCATTCTCTTTTCCCCTAAAATACTGACAGATGTGGATGTTAGAACCCCCTTCTGGGGGCTAAAAAGAGACACGGAAGAGAGGCAAAGGATCACGCAATATCTCCACAAGAGTACAGCTTTACCGACCACTGCCCACGATTCCAGCTCAACTGCTATGCTCCTGTGCTGGTCAGAATCATAACCAGAAAGAGTTAAGTCTTGGAAGCAGCCGAACAAGCCAGAAACCCTATGTTGGAAATGGAGAAAAGAAAAGATCCAGGGAGGCAGGGAAAGAGCAAAAGCATCGGGAGCTGTGTGTGTGTGTGTGTGTGTGTGTGTGTGTGTGTGTGTGTGAAAGAGAGAGAGAGATAGAGAGAGACTGAGAGAGAGATGAAGGTGTAGGGGGTGGGGGAGGGGTGTGGGTTGTGTTTTGGGAGAGTAAAGAGGAAAAAAATGGGGCAGCTCTGAATTGAAAAAAGAGAGGTTCATTTGTCTACTGAGAATATACTTAACCCCTTTGACTTACTCTCATGAGATTGAGTAAATATTTTAACTGACTTAAATTACAGTTCTCTACAGGAGTACTACTTCTTCTATTGTGTTTTTGTGCTCTACTCTGAGCAACACAGGGTTCCCTATTGTACTTGGGTTACACAAACATGAATGCATTCCTCAAGAATGGAAGAATTCTATGGAGAAAATGACACGGGCTTACCCTGTTTCAATGCTTACTGGCCACTCTCTTAGCACCAGGTGGCCTCCTCAATGCACATATATTTTACGTGATGAAAGGTGCAGCTGAGCGTGCCCCTGTTCTGGAAAAGGCACTGCACTGTGGTTTCAGTATCTCCTATGCATTGGGGTCTTGTTATCATGTCTGGTCAAGAGACATCTTCTAGAGCCTCTGCCCAGTCTTTTGGAAACTAAGGGATGCTTGGGGGTTGTTTAGGTATTTTCTGAGGTGAAGTCTCAAGACCGTAAAGGCTTCTGAAATTATGTTTCTCTTTAGGGCAGGGAAAGCCTCCTGCCCCAGACCCTATTTCGGCCTCAAGCCCCTGGGGCAGAAACCTGGCTGATATTCCAGTGTCTGTAACCAAATGTCTGGAGGACCTTAGAAGCCTTGTTTGACTTGGTTTATCCTTAGTGCACAGGCTCCTTGCATAACACTGGCATCTCTGGAGAAAGGCTATGTTGGCAGTCAGCCCTGAGGCTGCAGTCCCTGAGGGAAAGGAAGGAATGGCCTCCAGAAGGCCTGTGTTAACAGTGGACACAGTGGGGGCCAGACATGCGGAACTGTGAACCCATCTGCATCCAGCGATTGCAGAATTCTGGTGAAATGGGCCTGGGGAATGCCCAAAACTTCTGATACTGCAATATCCTCTACGAAGGCACTTAGGGGAACAGGAGGAGAGGAGTTTCTTTCCCCAAGACCTCAGTCATAGGATCCTCTCTTTTCGCCTTTACTCCTTCTGGTGCCTCTCTGTCAAACTGCGTGAAGGGCTCACACCGGGCTGGGACGGCAGTTAAAAAGCAACTATCCACGAACGGCAATTGGGTAAGTCAGTGCCATTGACCCAGGTGTGTATTTATTCTATATGTGCTAAGTAAATAAAGTCCCTTTGTTCCCTACCACATGGGAGATCTTATCTCTCTTTCTCTTTCTATTGTAATTATAAGCATGCAGCTTGGTTGTTCATTTCGGCTTGACCTGACTTTGCTCATTCATCACGTGTTGCTGGTCAGGTCCAGCTGCTCTCGCTAGTTCCAATTTCTTCTTTGTTCTTGGGCTAGCCATTTCTGATGGCCAAGGAAATAAGTTCCCCTCTGTTTGGATTCTTTTCATTCATCCAGAAAATATACATATTGTCTCCCTACCATGTGCGAGGCATATTCTGAGCATTTGGGATATTTTTGTGAACAAAACAAAGATTCCCGCGTGTTTTGGGGGAGGGAGATGGATAATAAACATAAAAGATGTAAATTACCTACTATGTCAGAAGGTAGTAAGTGCCATGGGGACCACAAAAACCCCCAAGATCGTGCAGGTTAAGGGTGACCCAGAGTGTCGGGATATAGGAGAAAGGGCAAATTTCTGTATTAAACAGGTTGGTTAGGGTGGAACTCATCGAAAAGGTAAGATACAAAGATTGAAGGAGTGAGAAAGTTCATCAGCTAGATTTCTCGGGCAAGAGTGTCCAGGTTGAGGGTAGAGCTAGAGCAGAGACCTCCATGTGGAAACATGCCTCATGTGTCAGGGCACAGGAACAGCAAGGAGGCTGGACTCCCAGAATGAGTGAAGACGAGAGTATCAGGAGAGAAAGACAGAGAGGGAAGGGCTGAGCGGACTGGAAAGATGATGCAAGACCTTTCTGGCCGTTGTAGCGACTTTGATTTTTTACACTAGGAGAAATAGGGAGTTACTGAAGAATTCTCCTAAAAGAAATGGAGGGGGTGGCTACTGAAGGGTTTTGATTAGAGAAGCGCTATGATCTAAGGTATGTTTTAAAGAGATAAGTCTGGCTTCTGTGTTGAAGGCGAGAGTAAAAGCAGGAAGACTTGACAGGTGGCAGATGATGGTGATTGGACCGTTCGGAGCAATGATGGAGATGAGACGTGGATTTGGATGTACCTCAAAGGCAGAATTAATTCCGGTGAGATCTCATGTTTATGTAACAGGAAGACAGGAGTCAAGAGTAACTCAGTTTTGAGCCTGAGCACCTGGAAGAGTACAGCTGCCATCAATTGTGATGGGAGAGGCTGCAGGCAGATCGAGTTCAGGGAAGCAGCTCATCAGTTCCATTTTGGACATCCTGAGTTTGGAGATGCGGAGAAGACAGTAGGAAATACGGGTCTAGAGTTCAGAGAAGAGGTCTGGGCTAGAGATATAAATGTGGGTCATGGGCGTATTGACAGTATTTAAAACCACATACCTATATGAAAGCAAAAGATGTGGATGAGGAAGAGTAGAGGACTGGAGTCTGAGCCTTGGGTGTGACAACATTTAGAGATCAGGCAGAAGAGGTAGAGCCAGAAAAAGAGACCAAGAAGGTAGGAGTAGTGCGGTAGGAGGAAAACCAAGAGAGTGTGATGTCTTTGAAGCCCAGTGAAGAAAGTGTATCAAGGAGGAGAATGTGGTCAAGTCTATCAGATGCTATTAACCAACCAGATGAGAACTGAGAATTGACCCCTGGATTTAGTGGACATGTAAGTCATGGTAAGTTTGACAAGAGTAATTTCTGTGGCGTGGCGGGGCTATAAGCCTCATTTGGGGTTGGTTTAAGAGAGAACTAGAGGAGATGAATTGGACATAGCAAGTGTAGAGGATTCTTTGAGGAGTCTGCTCTGAAGTGGAGCAAACAAATGAAAGAGAGGCTGCCAAGGGAAATATGGCCATTAAAAGACCTTGTTGTTTTTAAAGATTTGGGAGAAACAATGGCATACTTGTGTACTCACGGAAATGGTCCAGTAGAGAGTGACAGTTTGGTGTAGGAGAGAAAAGGAAGAGTCGCTGAAGTAATGTCTTTGAACAGGTGAGATGTGATGGCGGGAGAACTGCAGAGTTCTCTTCTGGTTGCTTGTATTTTTCCATTGGAAAAAGACTCCAATTAGCAAGTGAGGGTGAGGTTGGGAAGGAAATGTTCAGGGTTTGAGAAAAGAAGGTCTGGAACTGTCATCTAGGAGCCTAAGTGAATGAACGGATCAGGGAACTATAGGTATGACCGCTGGGCAGCATTGAGGACCCACTAAAGTTCCATTAGCATGGATTTAAAGCGAGATCGAGCTCTGTGGCTGTGTTTTTCTTGAGCCATGTTCCGCTGCCAACGTGGAGTAATCAGAGTTGGATTTCACTAAGTCTATCATCAGGCCGAGTGAGTCTGACAAAGAAAAGAGGCAAAGAATTGAGAGTGTGTAGAAGAAAGAGGGGGTGGGGGTATAATTAAAAGACTGATCAGAAATTTACATGAGGTCAGGAAGGAAGTAAGAACATCACAGGCACGGACCACAGCAAAAGCTGGTGGGCTCAACAGATTGTGGAGGTTCTGGTGGGGTCAAAGATGGCTGGGATGAGACAAGGAAATGAGCTGGAAAGGCAAAAGGTTGGGGTCAGTGAGGGGGCTGTGTGAAATCAAGATGATGGAGAGGTTGTAGTTGTGGGTAGTCACAACAATCATAATCATAATCATGGAGGGAAAATTATAGAGGAGGTGCGTTAAGGGACCAAGTGGCCTGGGTGTTGGAAGGGTCATGTGTGTGCGTATGGCAATCACCAATAGTTAAGACAGTGATGGAGAGAGTGACAGTGAACCAGGATCTAGAATAAATTGAAATATGATCCCTGGAGGTCAGGAGAAGACAGTAATGTTCAGGTCTTTTTGGTTTGTTTTTTAAGATTTTATTCATTTATTTATTTGTTTGAGAGAGAGAGAGCACGCGCGCGTGTGTACAAGAGAAAGCAGAGCAGGAGGCAGGGGCAGAGAGAGAAGCAGGCTTCCCGCTGAGGAGGGAGCCTAACACGGGGCTTGATCCTGGGACCCTGGGATCATGACCTGAGCCAAAGACAGCCGCCTAACCGACTGAGCCACCCACATGCCCCAAGACAGATTATAAACTCGAGAGGTCACGGAGGAAGTTTCAGGAGTTAGGGAGGGTGGAAGAATGCCACAAAATAGGGGAAAGTCAGGGCCTCATGGGGATCAGAGGCCTGGAGACAAGGTGACTTGGGAGCCAGGGGGATTGTAGACTTGACACAAATAGGGACAAGGACACAACGAGATTAGTGCCATTGGATGGAAAGTGGATGATGGTGGCAAAACTAAGTGTTGGGGTTCGGGATGGATTTCAGGGGCTCCTGATGATGTAGGAAGGTTAGGGAAGATCTCTGAATAGAGTGTGCCCGACAGACCCAACCTGGCAACTACCCTACCCTCAGTAATTTTTCACCTTCTCCAAAGGCTGCACCCAGCAGTTATGACAATTCTGACTGCCATATTGTCCACTGGTTTTGAAAGAAGTTGGATAGATTTTCCTGTCTGATTCCAGAACTTCCCGTTTCTCTAAAAGCCCTACAAGTACTTCATCACACCCTCCCAGAGTACACAGCCAGGGCTCTGCTGACACTCGTCACGTGGGCTGCTGCCCCGAAATAGGTCTGAGTTCAAATAGTCATGAAGCTGCCAACCTCCCAGATGGGCATTTGGGGAAGGGCAGCCTCAAGGTCTGTCAGTTCACCTAAAGCTATGTCATCAATTCCCACATCTCCATATGAAGCCTCTTTCCCCTCTCTGCCTCCACAATAAACTGCTTTGGCAAGAAGAGCTTCCAAATTGAGGGAAGATGATTTTCCCTCATGTGGTCCACGTTTCAGAGAACACATCTGCTCACCATCTTGGTGAATGAGATCGTGCTTCAGTCCTTGGCTGCCCAGGCCCCAGTTAATCTTGGTCCTCATCTTCATTCAGCTCCTCTTCTGGGCTTAGCTCTATCCTGGTCAAAAGCCAGACCCATTCCTTTGGGCTCGCTCACAGCCTGAATCGGCGGCCCTCTAATCATCTCCAGGGTTTGCTTCTGGACATTACCCAAGGCACTTCCAGAAGGAGGACTGGAGAAGGCAGCCTAGGATGCTAATAAAAATGTGGCGTTTGCTGAGTTAGGAGAAAGGATGAGCTCCTGGGAAACAGGTGATGTTTTTGTCACACATCCACAACAGCTGTTTAAACACCAATTTCTCATCTTGTGGTCCTCTAGGACCCTAGAAATCTCTTCTCTGCTCTGGTATGACTTGATGCTTTGTCTGGGGGAGCCCCGCTTTCTCTCCTATCTTCACCTTAGTTGACCACAATTAATCTCCCTAATACTCTATGGTAAAATATCCATACTGGTATGTGACTAGGCAGGTTCAACAGTTACCTCTTTAGTGAATATTTGTATTTCAGTGAGGGAGATGAGGGCCAGCAAATTCCAAAGGCAGTGGAGCAGGCAATAGAGGGGAAGACAGGACGGACAGCTGGGACTGTGGTGGAAGGCAGAGCACTTGTTAGTGCAGCCAGATCTTCAGATTGGAGAGAGAAGCTTAAAAAATCTAGATAATTCTGTGCAATCTTCCAATTTTAAATGTTTGGTAATCAACTCAACTTAAAAAAAAAAAACGCTAGGAAAGCCAGACCAAAAATATATCTTGGGACCATGCCCCAAATTGAGATACCAGTGACCTATATAAATTTAAGCACACAGGGCGCCTGGGTGGCTCAGTTGGTTGAGAGGCTGCCTTCGGCTCAGGTCATGATCCCGGAGTCCCCGGATCGAGTCCCACATCAGACTCCCGGCTCCATGGGGAGTCTGCTTCTCCCTCTGACCTTCTCCCTTCTCATGTTCTCTCTCACTCTATCACTCTCAAATTAAAAAAAAAAAAAAAAAAAATCTTTAAAATTAAAAAAATAAATTAAAGCACACATCTGGTTCTTTTATGGTTGAATTTTAGTAAAAAAAGGCACTTGGGCCTCCATGTGGTCCTGAAATCACACAGGAAGGGCTGGTGCAGGGTTGAACCTGACCTGGGTGATTTGCATCCAGTCCATTTAGAATCCTGCTCGTATGGACAGTTTGTTCCTCTATACACTGGGGTCTTAAGAGTTGGTTGCCTGGGCCACTTCGGAGAGCCACCAAGTTTAATGAGGCTGCAATCACTCAGGTCTGCTAGGGATGGGTGAGTGTTGTAAGAACATCTTCCTCACTGTGAAAGGCAGTTAAAGACAGCGGCGGAGCTGTTTCCATTTGTGGTCAGAGACACCATCAGAGTTGGTTATCCCACAGCAGAAATTCAAGTCATGACCACTGGAGTCAGATCCCTGGAGTCAAACCCCTCTTGTGCTGGCTGGGTATCCACTTCCTCTGCTGTAAAATGGAGAGTTGACAGTACCTTCTACATAGGATTCGTTGAGATGGAGCTGGCAAAGTGCTTCCTTAGCACAGTGACTGAAGAGTGCTCCCATCAGAAGAAGAATGTTACCACATTTTTAGAAGGATTACCTACTATGTGTTAACATGTGGAGTTATCTGGTTAAAGTTTCTTTTTACAGTCACATTTAAAAACTGGTAGTTCACTACCAGTAGTGAAACTGGTAGTTTCACTCATCATCTTCAAACCTGCCACCCTCTCTCCGAGCCATCGGGTCTCTGAGTTTCCTGGTGGTAGAACTTCAGTAACTTTCCCTGCAGCGGAGTCTCTTGGTGCCCAACAGACTCTGTTTTGGTGAGCTGCACCCCGCAGAGTCCCGGGCCCAGGATGAGGCTGGCTTAGAACATCCCACTGAACTCCTGGCAACCAGCCTGGCGAGAAAGCAAGTCTCTATTCTAGTGGGACTTCATCCCCTCGTTGCACAGACTCCTAGCCTCTGCTTTCCCCTCTTTTAGATCTACTCTGCCCCCAGCCTGTTTCTTCCCCCACAAACAAAACGCACTACCAAAAATTTAGAATCAAACTGTAAATTGTAAAATTGCTTGAGGTTGTTGCCTTCCAGCCAAAGGCAGCATCTCATCCATCTTGAAAGAGGAGAAGAGGAGTCAGCCTTTCTTGAAGACTGACCTCAGCCTGGGGGTTCTATGGGAGACGCCTTCTAAAAATACCAGGGAAGAGAGGAAGTGCTTAGAGTTGGGAGTTAGGGAGAGGTATCCTGAGTAGAGGGAAAAGCGGTAGGCTGGAGGGTCTGGGGGGGCGGGTGTTAGAGAGAGAAAGGGGAAACAGGTCTCTGATACAGATGAAGTCCACCCCTCCCACCCTGGAAGATCAGCCTGGAGCAAGGCAGTGGCCTGGAAGTGCCAGGCTCAGAGAAGGGTGGCTGGGAAGGGGGCTGCCTGAGAGCTCCTCTCCTGCATCTCCTGACTGGACTAGGATATTTATAGCACCTGTGTTTCCGGAGGTGTCTCTACCTGGATTTAAGGCCATCTCTGGCTGTAGCCTGCGAGGGGAACGAGGGGGGCACATCTTGCTGCAAGGGCTGATTCTTGGCCTTGGGACTCTGGCTGGAATGAAAGTTCTAAAATCAAAACAAGGGGCCATCTAGGGGAACACCGAGGCAGAATAGCTCTTTCCTGCTGTGTCTGCAGAGCAGTCGGTGGTCAGGCTTGGCTAAACGCGGGGCTTTCCAACACCACCTAGTGTTATATTTATGGCAGCTGTGGGCCTGGGTGAGGCAGGTGTGGGCAGTGGGGGAAGCGCACCCCACTCTCCCAGTTGCCTGGGGCTGTGGCTCTTGGTTTCCTGGCTGTTCCTCCAAAGGGTTAAAGCCCAAAAGAATGTTCTCTCTCTCTGGGGATCTGCACTTTGAAAGAGGAGCCCAGAGAGCACGTGGTGGCCCATCCTCTGTTCCAGGACATTAAAACTAGAGGCCAAGTTTGCAGACCCATCGTCCAGGTCCTCATCTTCATCTTCCCCTAACCAGTATGTGTCTGGCTGCAATCAGACTACATTAAAATTTAATAAAATGTAAATAACAATGTAAATAGCTGTCTTTTAGGCTTTTCAAGAACCCAGAGGACAAATAATCCATAGGAAGATTCTACCCTTGGACCCTCGGGCTTTCTGTACGTATATGAGGGAGCAGTCTTTGAGCAGGCTGGGCTGGGAGGCAGCCATCTACCGCGCCTACCTGTGAAGCCGGCCCTGACTGCAAATTAGACTGGAGAAGAGGCCACGGCCCGGTGGATAGGAAGATCGAAAGCCAAGGACAGTAGCGATACCTAGAGAAACAAAAACCTCGTTGGTATTTATCCAGCACGTCAGTTTCCTCATTTAACCCCAGGGCGGCACAAAGGAGGATGCCCTATTGTTGGGGTCACCATTTCACAGGTGGCAAAACTGAGGCTGAGAAAGACTAAGGGACTTGCCTGAAAGTGACGCAGCAAGTGCAAACTTCAGTTTCAAACTCGGATTCTGGGGGACTCTCAAGGGTCGGCGGCGGCCAGGGAGGGGGCGCAGCGGGGGACCCCGGAGGCGGCAGGGCGGCCGCGCGGGGCGGGGGAGAAGGAGGCGGCGGCGGCCGCGCGGGGAGGGGCCGAGCCCTGGGGCGCCGCACAGGCGCAAGGCCGGTTTGGTGGCCCGGGACGAGGGGCGGCTGGCAGGGAATCCCGAGCGGGGCAGCGAGGCCGGGCAGCTGCCAGACGCGCCTGTGACTGGCCCGCGCCGCCCGGCCCCCACCTCCCGGGCGCGCTGCGGTCGGGCAGCGAGCAGGCCACATACCGCGCGGCGCAGAGGAAATGGCTGGAATTCCTCCCGCGGCGCCTCGCTCGGGCCAGGGGCGGGGCGGGGCGGGCGCCCGAGGGAGCGTGCGCAGGCGCTGCGGGCGCTGGCTGGGGGGCGGGGGTCGGAGGGGGAGGGGAGGGGGAGGGAGGGGGAGGGGAGGGGGAGGGAAGGGGAGGGGAGGGGAGGGGGCAGGGCGGGGCAGCCCGGCTCCCAGCCCCGGGTCCCGGCGGGGGCCCCCTCCGGGGGGAGACCTCCTGAAGCTCGAGATGGGGCAGGGGCCCGGCCCCGGCAGAGAGGCTCCGGGCGGGCCCAGCCTCCTGCCCCCTCAACCTGTCCCTGGCTCAGGTTGTCTCGGGTGGCCATGTGGGGAGGGGTGCTGCACCCCTGCTGATCAGGCATCGGGCCCCAAGCCTCTGGGGTGACTCGCAGCGCGGACCACACACGGCAGGCGTGGGCCCCTGCGAAGGGACGTGCTAAAGCCCTGCAAGACCCAGCCTACACTTTGGGAAGGCCCTGGCTCGGTATCTCCCAATGTCCTAGGCCTCGGCCTTCTGTGGCGTTGCTGCGCAGGCCTTTCTTTACTACAGCCCTTGGGAGCAAGGCAGGAGTTGGCTTGAAGGGAGAGGCTGACCCCGCAGAAGCAGGCAGGCCGCCGGATGGTATAGGGTGAGGAGCTGGGGGCGGGGTTGGTAGAGACAGCTTGAGCAGTGAATTGGCCCGGGTAATGAGGCTCAGACTGTTCCAGAGTGTGGAGTCATTCTTGGGGTCAGCCTAGCCTGGGAAATCTCCCGTGCTTCCCCTGGACAGGACCAAAACGTAACTAGGGGGAGGGAGGGGAGGATTTGGATGGAGGACCTTAGGTTGGGGTCCAGGTAACCTCTGCTAGGAGGATAGCCCCTGGGGGCTTGAGCAGGGGCAGGTTGACTCGGAATCTGTTCAGTCGGGAATGGCTTTTGCCCCCTTACTGGAAATTCACCTCCCCCCCCAGGACTTGTGCACTTAATACACTCTCCAGGAAGATCCACACTTCCTTTCTCTGGCTGGCGCGTCCCACTTGGGCTCTCAGCTCAGATATCTTTGTGAATTCTTCCTATATTCTCCTGCCTCAATCTGCTTCCGCTGCCTACCTTATTTCACCTTTCACACAGAATTGTGACCATTTTGTTAATAAATAGATCTTCCCAGTTAGACAATAGCTCCACAATGTCGAAGACTGATCGGATCTTGTTTATCTTTGTGGACTCACTATGGAGTATGGTGCTTGCCTTACAGGAAAGACACTTTAAATGTTTGTTGAATGAGGGAATGAATGAATGAGAGGAGGAAGGAATTTGGCGCACAGGTACAGACAGAAGCAGAGATCAAAGGAAAAGCAGTCCAGATAAGGATCCTGTTAGAAATAGAAAGCTCTAATCTTTGCTCCCTGTATATATAGAGAGAACCCACTATCTAGGCCCCCCGTTCTGTCCTCTCTCACCTGCAACCCCCAGGCGGGTCCGGTCCAGAAGGCCTGACCACATTACTAACCCCAAACCACTCTGACCCTCACGAGGGGGTCCAAACCTTTATCCTCACACCCATTCTCACTCTTCTTTAAAAAGGATTTTATTTATTCATTAGAGAGAGAGAGAGAGAGCACGAAGAGGTGGAGGGGCAGAAAGATAGGGCAGCAAGCTCCCAGGTGAGCAGGGAGCCCGATGAGCCCGGATCCCACCCAGGCGCCCTCTCACCCTTTCTTACCCTGGCTTGAGCCTCTGGGTTTGGCTTTGTTGAATTGTGCATTTTTCCTGCCTCCCACCCTTCCCCATCTCCACATCCAGTACTTTCCATGCGGGCCCTCCTCATTTCTCTGCTCCGGGCTCAGGAGGGTCTGAGTCCACATTGAGCGGTGCTGTCCACCTTTTCAGAGGTCTCGAGCACAGGAGGTGATGGCCTGGCCCACGGCTCCCACGGCTGGGAGCAGCGATGGTGGTGACTCGACTTGGCTCTGGAACCGGATGGCTTCAAGCTTGGAAGCCGGGCAGGGACAGAGTTTCCCAAAGTGACCCACGTCACTTCTGATTCCAAGTTACCAGCTTAAATTTCCACCCTCTCCAGGGGCTTCTGAGAAGCTGGACAAAGGCGCAGGGAGGGACTTCCTGCAAGTCCCTGGGAGGAAACAGGAGCCAGAGTCAGGCCTGTCCTGATGCACTCGGCCCTCCTCAGGCGGGCCTGGTGGGTGGCGGCAGAACCGGGGAGGGGTAGGGGCTGAGGCTTCATTTCCAAGGCTGCTCCTGGACACTCAGCCATGAGGAGCAGGCTGAGGAAGCCTTGGCAGACCCTTCATACAGACGTGGGCAGACAGAAACACAGAGAGCTCACGGTGACGGTATTGGTTTTGGGAACTTTGGAAGTCCAAACCGCTACAATTTTTCACAAGAAAAAGGAACACATTTTGGCATCTTTGCTCCAGAAACAGGAAGTGACCAAGACAGTGACCTCTGATGATCACTTCCTCATCTCCGTGCTCAGAAGGGGGCGGGTTCCCTAAGGCCTATTTTTTGCCCAGCGTTCTGTGGGCAGGAACCCTAGGGTTTTATGGAACAGTAGAGGAAGGAAGGGAAGGGAAAGGGAGAGAGGCATGGCAGAGGGAAGAAGGGGAGATATTTTTAAAGCGGTGTGTTCTTGAGGATTGAGGAGGCCAGGAGCCTGATGGACACGGTGCCTTCAGGGCCAGAAGACACCTGGTAGACGTTGGTGTTACTTTCATCTCCTCGTGCAGAGAGCATCCATATTGTGGGTCCCTTAGAGCTCACGGTCCCTTGGACCCAATGTCTCAGAGCACTGAAGTGCAAAACACCCTGACCTGTCTCACCTCTTCTGCGCTGATTGAAGACCTACTACATGTCGAACCAGTTGCTAGGTATCAACTGAATCAAGACAGCTTTTCCGTTGCACATCTTAGACCTGAATCGAAGGAACTGGGATCCACATAAGAGACCATTAAGAGAATGAAGCTGACAATAACTATTTCCAGGAGAGGAGGGAGGGGCCACATCGGGTTGGGGCGGCGTATAAAAGCCTTAGGAAGAAGTTGGCTTTCGAGTGGGCCTTGAAAGGCGAGTGGACATTTGGGGTGTAGAGATGCGGACAGAGAACCTTCCAGGGAGGGGAAGGTTGTGCATCAGCGAAGGTGTAGGAGAGATCAAGTGCAAGCACATCAGGTACTGAGAGCAGAGGGCAAAAGTGGGTGCAAAGGAGTAATAGAAGCAATGGCTGGAGTAGGAGGTGGGTCCTGGACTTTGTAGGGGGTCCCGAATGTCAGACACAGGTCTGTGAGATTTCTCGGAGGGCTGTGAAGAACACTTGACTGCCGATGGCACAACAAATCATGCTGCTGGCAGCTCAGAAAGAAGCAAGGCAGTGAGGAGGACGGGGCAGCGAAGGGGAAGCAGCTAGACCCATGCATAATAAGTCAATCAGACCATTAGCGTGTTTTATATTCCCAGCCCTTCATATGTGCAACTGACATGAAATTGGTTCCATGGAGTAGGTCTCTGTTGGTCAAAGGTTTTTGCTATAAAAGTCTGAGCCTCAGTGCTCCTACGAGAGCAAAGTGAGTATGGAAGGTGGTTTCTGTGTTCCTGAGTGGTTCCAGAGTGGTTATCACTGTGGGCGATCAGAGGCCTTCTTGCTCCTGGACAGGCCAGAGAGGAGAGCCTGTGCTAGCACAGGGAGGGTGAGTGGGAGAGGGCTCAGGTCTGGTCCCTGAGAAGGGCAAGACCTCAGGGTAGCCCAGGTGTGGGGGAGAGACAGTCTCCCGAAGCAGCTGGGGTACAGAGGGGTCTGGGAGGAGGTGTTGGGGGCCAGAGGGGCACTGGGCAGAGGTCTCTGGATCAAAGGATCTATGAATAGACCCAGCTGGCTTTGGGGCTCTCTCCTCAACGGAGCACTTCTCACGTGTGATGGGAAGCAACCTTCTTAGCAATAGGCAGAGAGAATTATATTGGTGGTTGTGTTTTTTTAAGTGAGCTCTACACTCAACATGAGGCTTAAACTCATGATCCTGAGATCAAGAATTGCATACTCCATTGACTGAGCCAGCCAGGTGCCCCTAGTTGTTGTGTTTTTAAAGAGAAACTTTATCTTCCTAAATTGTGAACACCTAGAGAGCAGAGGTGGTATTTCCCACAGGTCCTAGTACCCACGGGACACTCAATAAAAGCAGAAAGAAAGGGGCGCCTGGGTGGCTCAGTGGGTTGAGCCTCTGCCTTCAGCGCAGGTCATGATCTCAGGGTCCTGGGATTGAGCCCCGCAGCGGGCTCTCTGCTCAGCAGGGAGCCTGCTTCTGCCTCCTTCTTTGCCTACTTGTGATCTCTCTCTCTCTCTCTGTGTCAAATAAACAAATAAAATCTTAAAAAAAAAAAAAGCAGAAGGAAAGAATCAGAGTCAGATGCCATATTATGAGGGGAGGTCTTGGGGGTGACAGCAATGGCCGAGTTTACTGTTTTATCATGAATTCCCTTCTGGGCCCCTCTGTGACTTCTATGAACGTGGCTGACATCCCTACCACTTTCTCTGTACTTCTCTGCTTTCCCTGGCTCCGCCCACCCCCACCCCCCATCTCCTGTGTCTCCCATGGAGCCTGTTAGCATTTCATCAATTCATTCCATACATATTTATTATTTCAATTAGCCAGGTTCCACACTAGACATGGGAACACAATGGCGAATAATGCTAATGATGGAAACAGATAAAGGCCCTAGAAAGGCCTGGGATCTTTCCAATCACCGCCTGATGGGTCTGAGACTGCTTGGCTAGAAGAGGCACAATGATCCTTGCTAATTATGATTTTATGGCGCCATCTGCTGGCCACATATAAACACATAGACAGGGTTAGGTGTAAAGGTCCGCCCAAAGAAATGCACTATTAAAACAGAGCAACACAGCTGTGTACATACCTAAAACACATGTGTGTTCACAAATATATATGGAAACATATACATATATATGTATATATGGACATACAATCACAAGTAGAAATTCAAGATCTGGCACAGTACTTTACACTTGGTAGGACTACGATCAATACAGTTGACCTTTGAAAACTGCGGGGTGGGGTTGGAGGGTGGTTAGGGGCTCCTACCCCCACGTAGCTGAAAATCTATTTACTTTTGACCTCCCAAAATCTTAACTTACTAATAGCCTACTGTTGACTGGGAGTTTTACCATTAACATAAATGGTCAATGAACATGTATTTGGTTTTGTTACACGTATATATATATATATAGTATTCTTACAATAAAATAAGCTAGAGAAAAGAAAAATGTTATTAAGAAAATCAAAGAAGAGAATATACACTTACCATATTGTACTGTATTTATAGAAAAAAATCCACTGGTAAGTGGACCTGCACAGTTCAAACCTGTGTCGCTCAAGGATCAATGGTACTTGCTAGTCTACAAAATGAAATCCAAATTCTTCAGATCATTCTTTCAGGCTTATTATTCACTGCCCTTTCTAGCCAATTGGCTAAGAGTGCTCTGTCCATCACTTGCCTCCTGTCTACATTCCTTCCCCGCAACCCCACTAATTCTTTAAGGCCAAGTTCAAAAGCGACCCTTCCCCCTTACCTCTCTAGCTTAGGTAATCACTTTCTCTTCTGGACTTTCATAATTTTATAATATTTATAATTTCACTGCCTTGCATTTTAGCTATGGGGACATGTGTTTCTCCTGTCCTAGTCTGTAAGCTCCTCAAGGCCACTCGACTTGTGCTTGACTCATGTTTGTGTTCCCCTGTAGTGCCTGGTATATGGCTTTGTACAAAGCTGAGGCTCAGTGAGTATTTACTGAATGAATGAATAAATGATACAGTCATAGACACAGAGAAAAACAAAGGTAATACATAGAAATGAACATCTATTTCCATACATTTCTTTATCCTTGCAAAAATGGTACACATTTATGTGATAGCACAGAAACACACAGCTGTGAGTAGATATGCTGTTTACATGAAACCCTTTATTTCTGCTGTCCTTCTAATCCAGATCTTCATCCCACTCACTGACAGCAATAGCCTCTTAACTCCTTTCCATTTCTAGTTCTTTCTTTCCACTTTTCCATGGTCCCCAAGCTGTACTTTGCTAAAACACCTTTTTGATGATATTATTCTTTAGCTCAAGAAGTAAACTCAGCCATTCTTGTTGCCTTACATACTAAAATCTGGAAAAAAATCCAAAATTCTTTCTTTTCTACTCTCCCTTCAGGTGAGGGAGTCCCAGTTATAACCAGTGAGAAATGAGTGGAAGTAGTTTCTGGGAAAGTTTGTCATTGCCTATTAAAAGAGATAATTGTGAGTGCCTCTTGTCTTCCTTCCTTACTGCTCTGAATGTGGTTATAAAGGAGCTACAGCAGCCACTTTGCAACCATGAGGGAGAAATCAAGCTGTTGCTCCTGACCTCACTGATGAGCTGAACAAATGCTACTACTTCCTTATTTATATGAAAAAAATACAATAAACCTCTGTTTAAGCCATTGCAAGTCATGTTTTTTGTTATAATCATCTGGACACAATCCTAATTCATGATTTTTAAATACCTTTCTCTTCCTCCAATACCCACAGGATTAAGTCAAATTTCCTTAAACTGGTATTATTTTAAAAAAATTAAAAAAAATTTTAAGTTTATTTATTTTTAGTCATCTCTACACCCAACGTGGGGCTCAAACTCATGATCCCGAGATCAGGAGTCGCATGCTCTTCTGACTAAGCCAGGCAGGCATCCCAACCTGGTATTTTTTAGACTGAGCCTAAATGATGAGGAGGTATAGGATGAGCAAGGGAAAGAGCCTTCCAGACAGAAGCAGCAGCATCTACAAAGGTCCTGAGGACCTTTGCACTCATGTTCTGGCCCCGTTTTACTCATCTGGCCAGAATTCCCAGTATTTCCAATATTCTTTTCGTGGCCACACCCTAGCTCAAGGGTCTATCCTCTTGCCGGGTCAATTTCAGTAACTTCCCCATTTATCTCCTTGCTCCCACTACCGATTTCCTTTAATCTGTTCTTCTCACAGCAGCCAGAGATCTTTTTAAAAGTAATTCAAATCAAATGTCTTTCCTAAGCTTAAATCCCTTCAGTGGTTTTTTTTTATTACACTTTGGACTCAAACCCAAACTCCTCAATAAAACCCAAACTTCTACAAAGATCTGCAGGGTCCAGATCTGTGGTCCTCAACCCCATCCTCTCATTAAAATTACCTAGGAGTATTTTTTAGGTGATCAGTGGCTGAGCTCCACTTTACACATTCTGATTTAATTCATATGGGATGAAGTCTGGGGTATGGAGATTTTTACAAATTCCTAAAGTAGATGCCGAAGTAGAGTCAGGGTTTAGAACCTCTGATTTAGAGCCTGACCATTTTTCCAACACCACCTACCACCACCACCACGCATGCACATGGCTCACTATGCTTTGTCTGTGTAGATTTTCTTTCATTTCTTCAAATGTACCAAACTCAGTTCTGCTTCAGGAGACCTTTGTGGATGCTGTTCCTTCTGCCTGGAAAGCTCTTTTTCTGCTTATCCTATGTCCGCTTGTTTTTTTCATCCTTTAGACTCAATTTAAATATCTCTTGTTCAGAGAGGCTTCCCTTAATCATTTCATTTAAAATTGCCCCCCCATCCCCCCATCATTCTCTTGTTGTGTTTTTCTGATTTCTTTTTAAATACTTATCGCCATTTAAAAAGTATGCTTGTCTTTTAGAATCTTTGTTGCTCCAGACTATAGATTGCAGAAGGGCAGATTAGGACTTTTTTGTGCGTGATCAGAGCCCATCATAATGCCTAGTATATAATAGGTATGTTAAGAACTGTGAAGGAGGCTGAAATTCTACTTACAAGCTAACAAGTTAGTTTTCTGCTCTTTCATGGTTGCTGGCAGAAGACATGAGACTCCGAGGTCAAAGACAAAAGACTTTATTACTCACAGCAATAGCAGTGGCCAGAGCATCTGCATTTGTACTGGTTCCTTGAATCCCAGTTCTCAGGGCGATGTGAAGAGGTCCAGGTGACACATGCAAAGGCAGTGGGTTACATTATAGAAGAGGAACACTGAGCTTAGGGAACCAGAATCATTTATAATGGGCAGGTAACCTACTTGACCTTTGCCTTGCAGGGAGACGTTATCTTTATAACACTGGACAGTACACAAACCTGCCCTTGGCTCCACAGGGAGACACTCTCTGAAACTGTCAAGGCTGTCCATTGTACCAACATGTTTGAAGAGATGGTCAGGAACAAAGAAGTCAGCACCTTGGCCTGCAAGATGTGCAGAAATGGGAGATGCTCAGGGAGAACCCTTCAATCACCAAGGCTTTCTGCCTGGACTGAGGCTTTCTGCCTGGCACCCTTTACAGACCCAGCGCAGGGATGGGGGGCAACCTACACACAGCCTGCAGGGCTCGCTGAATTGAAATGCCAGAGATTAGAGGTCCGGGAGGTTGAGGCAGCTGGAGTTTGTGGGACAGAGTACTAGCAAGGAGGAAGCTATGCTAGAATTCTAGCAATTCACATAGGGGTCTCTTGAGTTTTGGCTAAATACTAAGCTGTGCATGTGTGGGCTAGGTCTATCCTAAGTCAGGCAAGGGCCAACTACTGGAAAAACTACTACAAGGAAGCCATAAGCCGAACAATGTTCAGAGCTCACATCAGGTTGGGAGACGTTTGAGTTCTAACCAGCCAGACTGGAGCATGGAGAGACATTGACTCTCTGAGGCATTCAGTGGATATCTTAGTAGTTGGGTTAACACTGGCCCTAGAGTAAAGGTAATCCAGATCAAGGTTTTTCATGCTTGGTACCGCTGATATTTTGGCGGGAGGATTATTCTTGTTTTGGGAGGCTTTTCTGTGTTCTCTGTACAATACTGAGCAGCATCTCTGTCCTCTAACTATTAGAAGCCAGTTGTGACAACCAAAAATGTTTCTAGACATTGCCAATATGCTGGAGATAGGAATGGGGGAAAATTATACCTAATTTAGAACCACTGCTCTAGACCCACCATAGCAAAGCACAAAGACAAGCCTTGAAAGCTTTTAGATGATCTTTAAGTAAGTCAACTATCTGTCCCCACCCCCGTCTCAATAATCTTCAAAGAAAGAACAAAATTCAGCCACTCAATGACGTAGCATTCACATTGTCCAGGAGCATCCAATAAAAACTTACTAGCATGCAAAGAGGAATGAAAACATTACCCGTACCTCAGAGAAAATCTATGATGAGAACTAGATCTATAAATGGCAAAGATTAGCCATTGTATGCTTTGAATTGGCATACAAAGAACTATTATAAGAACTATTACAAAGAACTATTAGGAGAACTATTATAAAGATGTTCAGCGATTTAAAGGAAAACATGAATAATGACGAAAATAGAAATACAGAATCTAAAAATGAACCAAAGTATTAAATTTTCTAGAACCGAAAAATAAATACCCAGAGGGAAAAATTCACTAAATGGACTCAGTAGCACATAAGTTTAGAAGTTGCAGAAGAAAATATCTATGAATGGGCAAACATAGCAACTTTCCTGTCTGAAGCCCCCAGAGACTCAGTGCCCTGCAGGATAATATCAGGAGTATAATATGTACGTAATTAGAATTCCAGAAAGAGAGAAAAGAGTGAATGTGGCAGGAACATATTGGAAAAAAATGTCTGAAAAATGTCCAAATTTGATGGAAGCTAAAAATTCAAATATTCAAGAATCTCACCAAACCTCAAGCCGTATAGACACAAAGAAAATCACACCAAGACACATCATATCATTGCTACAATCTAATCATGAAGAGAAAAATCATAAAGGCAGCAAGAAGAAAAAGACACATTATATACAGAAACCAAAGTAGGAATGAACATTGAATTCTCATCAGAAGGAATGAAAGCCAGAAGAGGGGAGAATGATATTTTTCAAGTTCTATAAGAAGAAAGATGTCAATCTAGAATTCCTTATCCAGAAAAAAATATCCTCCAAAATGAAAAGGTCATTCAAAATCTTTCAAATGAAATGAAAATAAAGGCATTTTCAAACAAAACAAAACAAAACCCAAGAGTGCCTGGGTGGCTCAATCAGTTAAGCATCTGTCTTTGGCTCATGTCATGAAATCAGAGTTCTGATATCGAGTCCCATATCCAGCTCCCTCCTCAGGGAGAATCTGCTTTTTCCTCTCTCTCTGCTCCTCCCCTGTTCCTGCTCTTTTTTGATTAAAAAAAAAATTTTTTTTTTAAACAAAACAAAAACCCCTCAAAGTTGAGAGAACTCAACACTGGCATAATGTGCTATGTGAAATGTTAAAAGAAATCCTTCATATCGAAGGAAAATGATAGCAGATGGAAACATCAACAGAGAGGGCTTTTGTCAAAGCTGACAAAGGAAGAAATAAAAACACGAATAGCTCTGTATCTATGAAAGAAATTGCATTTATAATTCAAAACCTTCCAACAAAGAATACCCCAACTCCAGGCTTTTCTGGTGAACAGGTAAAGTAAAAAATAATACCAATATGTCACAAACTTTTTCAGAAAATAGGAGAGAAAACACTTCTCAAATTATTTTATGGGGTTAAAGGAGGGCTTGGTAAATATTTTAGACTGTTTTAGGCTGCTGCTGTTTCTCCTCCTCCTCCTCCTTCTCATCCTCCTTGCTCTCTTCCTCCTTCCCCTCCTCCTGCTCTTCCCTCTTTCCTTCTTCACAATCCTTTACAATTGTAAAAGCCATTCTTAGCTTTTGGTCCAGAGAACGTCCTTTGTTTAATTTCAAGTATTTAAAATTGTTGAGGCATCAGTGGGTAGTATCATATGTCCTTCAACTTTGCCCTTGGGGAACATTTTAAAGTTATTGAACAGAGGGGTCTAGTGAAATGGAAAGAACCAGGCCACCCTTTGGAAAACCAACGCAAAGAGCCAAGCATAGTGGGGGAGACTTCTCCCCACCTTGGGGAGAACTGCAGCATGGAACAGAGCTGTCCTGGGCCCCCTGGGCTCCCGCAGAGAGTGGAATTGTGGGAGGAGGAGGAGGTCTTTCATTACGTGCCAGCTGTCCACTAGGAAGCAGCAGTCTGACAGAGGACCCTTGGGTGCTCTCATGTCCTTAGGGGAACACCCCTGACCACGACAGCTTCAACATTTCCATATAGAGTGAGTTAGGGGCCAGAGGGGAGCGGCAAAGGGACACACACCAGGGTTTGCTTAGTGAATGCACTGTTTGTGCTCAGTTGGCCTGCTTATATGGGATTGTTTTGGGGGGCATTGCCACTTTCCTTCACCCAATTGCAGTAGGGAAAATAAAACATGTTCCATGGAAATATAAAAAAGGTAGCAAATAGGAAATCATTACCCCAATTTATTACTGAGGATGAGGAACTCCATGGTAAAAACTGTATAGTTAAAGGTTGTTCCATTAGAATCTAAACTCCTTTAGGGGAGCTGCCTAGTTAATCTCATTCCTCTAGTGTCTGTAGTAAGACTTAGTGCAAGCATGTGTGCAGCAAATACTTGTTGAATGAGTGAAACTGTAGTCATTCACACCGTAAAGCAACTAATCCTTTATGTTGCAGGTAAAGTTCCATTTTCTCTGTCATAAACTTGGTTTGAATGTTGGGCTTTAAAAAAAAGTCTGGGCATGGGATGCCTGGATGGCTCAGTCAGTTAAGTGCCTACCTTCAGCTCAGGTCATGATCTCAGGGTGCTGGGATCAAGTCTCACGTTGGGTTCCCTGCTCATCATGGAGCTTGCTTCTTTCTCTGCTCCCTCCCTGTGTGCGGGTACGTGCGCTCTCTCTCTCTCTTTCAATCCGATAAATAAATAAATAAATAAAATCTTAAAAAAAAATTCTGGGCACCATTGTAATGTGGGCCAAAGGATGTTTGGTTTTAAGGAAGGATCGAAGAGAGGAGGAGGGGGGGGAAGAGAGTAAGTGCAGAAGAATACACTCATCTGTCAAGGAGAAGTCATAGAAACTATGTATTACCAGCAGCCCTACCATCACCCACTGCCCATAGTGGGTCAATTCAGTTTCACAAAAAAAATGGCAGCATCTTTGCTTTACATGATGACTACTGAGTCCTGATTAAAAGACTCCCCCACCCCCGTCATCCTATTTCTGTACCTGTTTTGATCAAAGTCCCAAGTGAAGCCTCAGATGATGAGAAATTTTCATTTCAAATTTTCATCAAGGATGTTTGCATGCGCCCCCTTTCCCTGGACTAGTTGCTTTTGAGGATGAAGGGCTGAGTACAGAGTTAGGGAGGAGTGGGGCTGAGCCCAGTCGCAAGCAGGCAGGGCTGGGTGACCATGATGTGAACACCCCTCAGATTTGATGGAGGGTCAGTGGACTGACGAAGGGGCAGTCCGCGCAGGGTCTGCATGATTTCCATTTCCTAGCCTCTTTCAGCAGGCAGAGTGGAAAGCTGGGGCTGATTTCTGTGTGGTCCGAGGCTGGACCACAAGCAGAGGGGTGGCTGCTGGCAGCGGGCCCTTTACTCCGCGGAGGCTGAATTGGGGATGGTGGCCTCCTCTCAGTGTATTTCTCCCTTTTGGCCACAAGATGGCAACACCTCCCTTCAAACAGAACAAAAGTCACCTGATTCTTGACGCAAAATTGTTACTTATCCTGAGGACATCCAGCTGCCCTGAAGAATTTGGGGAAGGGCTTGGCCACCCTGACTGTCACAGAGTCGTTTGATCACATTTACTAAGAACTTACTATGTGTCCGGCCCTGGGCTATGTGTTGGGGTTGGGGGGAAGGTGGGGGTACAGAAGCGAAGAGCCAAGGCTACCCCTTCTGCGGCTCTTAGAGGCTAGGAAAGGAGACGGGAATTAAGCAAATAACTACAGAACAATGAACTCCTTCCAATTGTCTTAAGTGTTACAAATGATAAATATAAAGTGTTACTGAGACCACATTAAGAGGAAAAATTTGATCTCGTTAGGGTTGCCGGGGTGGGAGGGGGGAAATTGCTCTGTTAATGACCCTAATGTACCCTAATCATCCCTTCACATCCCCTGTTACCCCCACCCGTGCACACTCCATCATATTCTCAGTTCATAGTTTATGGACTCCCCACAACATCCCATCATAAAATCCCATCACGGACTCCGCGGCAGTTAGAGGCGCTATTTACCACACTCCCTACACATAACTCTTAACACATCCCTTATCGATTCTTTCCCAGTCTCCACCATGACCCTTGTTGTAAATCCCACCACTTGCCCCTTTGGAATACTTCCTCACAAACCCTCAAAGACCCTCGTCTTACTCAGCTGGGCATCTCAAAGCCTCCCTCAGTATGGGACAGATAATATGTTCTCGAAAATATTTGGCAAGCCCAAGACCAGATGGTTCCTCACCCTGCCTTACATACTCCATCACAGCCCTGTCATGGCTCTTATCACTGAGCCAGGGTCTCAGGCCCCAGACTGGAAAAGCTCAGGCTTCTGCTGCCTTCTTCCTTTAGGAGGGGCTGGGGAGGAAGCTGCTCCTGTCTGGGTGTTCTCTGCTCCCATCAGGCCCCATCAGGCCAGACTGGCTCCCTCCCTGCACGAGCTAGGTACTGCCTGGGCACTGGCCCAGTCCTGCAGGCTGACTTGGTCTATGTCACTGACACCCGTGAATGGTCACCCTTTGACCTCCAGAGGGCACCAGGCCTTGATTATGGGTCGACTGACTAGGCTCCTGTCTGAGGCTTCACCTTCCCTCGGAAGGGCTAGAGAGCAAAGAAGGGAGCACCCCAGGGCTGAAAGGGGCTTCAGGGAACCATCCAGTTCGACACTCCTTCCCTGTCCCCTCCTGTTTATCTAGTCTTTCTTCGGGGAATGTAAACACGTGGTTGCTTTACTTAGCAAGTGAGAGCTGGAAGAAAATGTAAAGACCAAGTGTAACTCTGTCATGTGACAAGTGAGAAGACCAAGGTCCAGAGAGCAGAAGGCATTTGCCCACACCTCCCAGTGGTCTGGGCAGAGCCAGCTCTCCCATGCTCCATGCTGTGTCCCAGAGACCACCCCTTAAGCAGCCTCTTTGCGCACATTAGCCAAGAAATGCAACTTCCATTAGGAAGGCACGTCCAATGCAAACCACTCTAGAGATTGCATTTCAAAGATTGATAGACGTGGCTTTTGCATTATCTGCTGTTTCAGATTAGCTATGCTGTGCCTTCATTCTTTAGTGCTGATATTGGGGGCGGGAGAGATGGGGAGTTGGGGGGCGGAGTGGAGGGAGCCAATTTTTGCGTCCCTCTTGCAGGCCTCAGGCTCCAGCCTGCAAGACTAGGCCTGAGAAGGACAGGGTGATCTATCCTCTATTTTCAGTCCGTCAGGAGATTTCATTGTTTAAACAAACATTTCAGCGAAGCCATCCAGCTGGGCAGTGATTTATGGCTCTGGCTGCAGTTTTTCCCCAACAAAGATAAACAATCGTACAACTCTTGGGACCGGAGCTGGGACTCCTGGTTCTAATAACTTGGAGCCGGCTGGACCACGCCCGGCATCGCCTGGTCTAGGGTTTGGTTAGGATCTGTTCACACTGGTCGTGCGGCTAAGCCACAAACCTTGGAGGACCATGTTGTGTTTGGAAGTTAGACCCATTGCCTACAGGGCAGGGGAGAGTGGCAGCCAGGAGAGAAATGGCTCAGGGTTGAGGCTTCAGGCCCATCCCCCTCTTCCAGAAGGGCAGCAGTGCTCTGCGTTCTGCTCTGCACCGTGGTTACTCGGATGGTTTTGGTCAATAGCATCTGTTCTTCCTTCTTTGGGTAACATTATGTCGATTTCCTCCTGTGGAGCCATTTCAGGATGTATCCCATGCCTGGGGAAGCCTAGAATCCACTCGGTCCTTGGCTCCGAGAGCGAGCGCGGAGGTGTGTTCAGGCCCTACCTATCAGGGCAATACATTGCTGTGGTCATAGTGATTGGCTCTATGTGGACATGGAACCCATGAAAAGAAAGAGAAAGGCAACGAGACCTCTGCTGGAGCTGCTAGGAGGAGGGCAGAGGCCCCCTTCTCTTTGGCCTTGAATTTGAGAGGATGTGCAAGTATCACAGACCACGAGAGCTGTTGCCACCATCCTGCCTCCATAGGGGACAGCCTCTCCAATAATGGAGCCAATACACCATGGGGCTGAGGGCGGAGAGAGAGAAGAGAGAGACCTGCTCCTCCACCCATGAAGTCCCTTTTTTGCTTAAAGGTATTCTTTCACTTGCACCTGAGAAGATTAAGCAATACCTAGCATCTGACGCAGCAGGGGAGACCTCACAGGGGAAGGCAGCTCCAGCAGCCTCCAGCCCAGCTGCTTGAGTGTGATGGTTTAGCCAGAGAACAGTAACTCCTTGGTTATCCCCTCTCCTCACCCCGGCCACTGCCCCACCCCGCCCCCCATCAATCGGATTACTTGTGTCTACAAATTTATTACAACAAAAGGTTAAGGAAATGGGCAAATGCAGAGATGAATGAATTACAGCTCATGTTTCCCCTAGAGTTCTTGGTTTATTTAAGACAGATTGAGATGCACATCTTAGGAAAAGAACAAAGAAGGTACCTTTGACTGTGCAAGGGAAGAAAAGCTCACATCTGATTATTGGAGACCAGTGAAGACTTTATGGAGAAGGGGTGTTTGGGATGAGTTTTGAAAGATGAAGAGAGTTTTGGTAGGCAGACAGAGACGGACAGCGGCTTTACAAAGGTGAAACAGTGTGATGAAAATCAGAGAGGAGGGGCCCCTGGGTGGCGCAGTTGGTTGAGCGACTGCCTTCGGCTCAGGTCATGATCCCGGAGTCCCAGGGTCGAGTCCCACATCGGGCTCCCAGCTCCATGGGGAGTCCGCTTCTCACTCTGACCTTCTCTCTGTCACTCTCTCTCTTTCCTAGTAAATAAATAAATAAAATCTTTAAAAAAAAAAAGAAAATCAGAGAGGAGGGAAAGACTATTAGGGGAATATTGAAAAGTGTAGTTGGACCGAAGGGCAGGAGACATTTAGGGGAATCAGCAGCTGGCAAAGTAAGTTGGTGTCATCTAGGTAGATTCTTCTAATGAGACGCTTGCTCTCAACTCATGTGGTAATAGGGAGTTATTGAACACTGCTGAGCAGGGCTGTGCCTTGATTAGACTTACTCTTGACTCTAGAGGGAAGAGGGAGGAGACACCTAATGTGGAAAAGCCACTGAGGAGGTATCAGGAGATAACCTTGGCTCATTCCTAGGACAGGGAGAAAGGAAGGGGAGGAAAGGCAGGGAGTAAAAACAGGAAGTCATTCTAGTTGCCATTCATTCTTACTTTAAGAAGTGTGAGATTCCTGGAGCACAGCTTGCAGTTCAAAAGTCATAAAAGGAAAGGTTGATATATTTAACTACATAAAACTTGAAAATTTCAAAAATGCCATAAATACAGTCAAAGACAAGGAAAAACTGGGAAAAGTATTTGCCACACGTATGATAGAGGGTTAATCTCCTAAATATATATAAAGACTTCCTGTATTTCAAAAATAGCAAATAATGGAAAAATTCACAAAGGATATTGATAGACATTTCACAGGAAAAAGATACAATGATCATTAAACATATGAAAATATAATAATGATAATTAACATTTATGTCATTTTATATTCACTTACACATTTTTCACGATTACTATATGAAGAACGTATTATTATCATGAATCCCATTTTTTGATGAGGAACCAAAAACATACGTTCAGTAAATTACCAAAGCCACCCAATTAATAAATGATTCGTTTGGGATTTGAACCCCAACAGTCAAGGACCAGAGTTTGTCTTCTGAAGTTTATACTACACTTCTTGCTCAATGTCACCTATTCTAAAAGAATTTCAAAATGAAAATATAACAAAACTTCATTCTTTATATATCATATTGGCAAAGATAAAAAAGTGTGGTGGACAATTGGGAAAACTGGGAGGGAGCTAACACTCCCGTATTGTTGGTGGAAGTATGAACTGGAAACAATAATTTTGGAGGCAATTTGGGAAAATCTATCAAAATTTAAAATACGCATGTGCTTTGACCTAGACATTTCATTTCTAGCATTTTTTTCAAAGGGATGTACAAAGGGAAACATACAGAGATGTTTATTGTACCATGTTCATAAGAGCAAAAGATTGGAAACAAGCTAAATATCCATCAATGGGGAACTTGGTGTGTAGATTATGGTACATCCATAAGGCTGATAAGAATAATAAGGCCTATCTATTTGTATACTATGGAACAATTTCTAAGATACAGTCAATGAAAAAGGCAAGGAGAACAGGGGGTAGAGTATGGCAGAGCTTATGCATCTGTATTTACACTGAGCAGGGGACAGTGTCTGCCCCCGGGGAGGGGAGCTGGGTGTCTGGGTCAGGGCTAAGGGGGAGCAGGTCTTTTCACTATACATGTTTTGGTATTGTTTTTTTTTTTAAATTTTATTTATTTATTTGACAGAGAGAGAGATCACAAGTAGGCAGAGAGGCAGACAGAGAGAGAGGGGGAAGCAGGCTCCCTGCCGAGCAGAGAGCCCGATGTGGGGCTCGATCCCAGGACCCTGAGATCATGACCTGAGCCAAAGGCAGAGGCTTTAACCCACTGAGCCACCCAGGCACCCCATGTTTTGGTATTGTTGAAAAACATTTCTAACATGTCCAGGGATCATGTTTTCAAAGATAAAAATTTGCAATAAAATATAGCGCTGCATGGAACAAAAACCACAAGGGAAGCTGTGATTTCCATTTCCCTCAGTGTCCAGCTTGTCACCCCCTTGGTTCCAATGGGAAGGGGAGGTGGGCTGTGCTGTGGGGTTGCATGCAGGACAGAGGACAGGGAGCCAGAGTTTGGGAGTTCAGTGATCTTGATCGGGGAAGAGATATCTTGCCAGGTGGGCATTATTTTAAGATAGGAAAACTCTCTCTTCTTTTTAATGTTCCATCTATCGAATTTATCTCCCATCTTCTTTAAAAAAGAAAACAACCCACAAAGAGAATTAAAATCCCTTTTGAAAAATTCCAGTCTGTGTCAGATGAACTAGGAGAAAAGGGTTTTGCTCATACCAGGCAGAGCGGTCCAGCCATAAGAAGAGTCAGAGAAACCCAGAAGCCAGATGTTGGCAAGCACCCATAAGCCACTCTTTTCTCACCTCTGGAGTGGTCCTTCACAAGCGTTGCTTTGTGTGCCCTTCACAAGGATGCTCTGTCTTCAAGGTGGCAGGTTTGATATTCTATAGGTGGCCTAGGGAGGGTCTGAACCAGGCTGAAGCAACTGGATGGGGTAAGAGACACGGAGGAGACTTTAGGGTGGGGTGTGGGGACTTTTGAGATTTTAGAGAAAGGGAGAGGAGAAAGAGAAGCTAAAAGAAGGCCTGAGTAGCTGAAGCCCAGAAAGCAAAATGGTACAAAAACAAGGCTAAGAGGGTGCGTTTTATTTTTCATTTAAAAATTTTCTTTATTATTATTATTTTTAAAGAGGGAGAGAGGGGCACCTGGGTGGCTCAGTGGGTTAAAGCCTCTGCCTTTGGCTCAGGTCATGATCTCAGGGTCCTGGAATCAAGCCCCACATCGGGCTCTCTGCTCAGCAGGAGCCTGCTTCCCCCTCTCCCTCTGCCTGCCTCTCTGCCTACTTGTGATCCTTCTCTGTCAAATAAATAAAATCCTTTAAAAAATAAAAAAAACAAAGAGGGAGAGAGTCAGAGGGGTAGGGATGGAGGGAAAGAGAGACTCTTCAGCCGGCTCGATCTCAAAACCCTGAGATCATGACCCGAGTCAAAATCAAGAATCGGACCCTTAACCAGCGGAGCCACCCAGGCACCCCTAGGAGCGTGTGTTTTAGAAACAACACTATACAGAACAACTTTGTGGACTTTTTGGTGCACTTGTTCAATACTTTCTTTAGAATAAAGTTGTAGAAGTTGACCATCTCGGTCAAAGTTTCTGTGAAATTTTGATTCACATCACCAAATTGCACTCCAATAAGATTTTACCAGTCTCACCCAGGTGGTGTGTGAGTTTCCCTCTGCCCCTATACCTTTTGCCAATCATTTTGGAGAGATTTTGAGGCAGAAGGATGAGAATATGAGGGTGTTCATATCAGACATTCTTCTTTTTCTCAATAAGAGAAGAGATCCTGGCCCAAGCTCAGAATGAGGGGCTCGGGGGTCGGGGTGGGGTAAGACTGGGGCTCAGGGAGAGTGGAGGAGGTGAGAAGGATCAAAGGGAGAAGACTCAGAGCAACTGCTGTGGGAGAAATTAAGCTGCGAATGGGAACAGGTGAGACCTGATGGGTTTATCCAATTGTGTTTTTCTTATTTGCTTTAGGATGATCTCCTTTGCTCTGGAGGGGATTCAGTGAGGATTTCTGTCCTTAATTTTATTTTTTTAAAACATTTTATTTATTTATTTATTTGGCAGAGTGAGAGAGAGGGAGAGATCACAAGTAGGCAGAGAGAGCAGGCAGAGAGAGTGGGGGAAGCAGGCTTCCAGCTGAGCAGAGAGCCCGAAGCGGGGCTCGATCCCAGGACCCTGAGATCATGACCTGAGCCACCCAGGTGCCCCTGTTCTTAATTTTTTATTTTTATTTTTTATTTTTTTTTCCCTGTTCTTAATTTTAAAAAGAGAATTGGTTGGATAATTCAGTCTAATTACAAAAGCATTAATTTAGTGCCTATTATGTGCCGATGACAGGGCATGCCAAAATGAGTAGGGCTTGGGCCCCCATCCTAAGCTGCTCCCGTCCAATAGCAGATACAGACCTGTTGTTAGTCAAGAATCACAACGCCGGGTAATACTGGGCTGACACAGAGAAGGAAAGGTTCCAGCAGATATAACACCGAAGAGAGAGTCGCTTTTCTATGAGGGAGAGCCCTCATGCTCTGAGGGAAGTCTTGGCAAGCGGGCCGGGTCTGAGTCCAAATTTTTTTCCCCTAAACATTTTATTTATCTGAGAGAGAGAGAGGTTGGGAGAGAGAGGACACATGGGAGGGGCAGAGGGAGAGGGAGACAGAGAATCTGAAGCAGATTCCGGGGGCCCACGAGCCTCTCTGTTCTCAGTTCTCATCACCTTCCCTCCTTCTCCTCCCATCACTGTCTCAGAGGAATCTTCCCTGTTTATTTTTGGGGAGTGTAGAGGAAGGGTGGAGAGAAGTTCTGCTCTCACTCAAGATGTTTCTCCTAAATATTTTAATCTTGCCCAGACATCAAAGCTTGTATTTTTCCTTTTCTCCCTATTACATCCTCCCTTTGAGGCAGAAGCTGCTTCCTGTTGAGTTGGGGTAGGAGGTGTGGTGTGGGGGCAGCAGGGGCTCCCGAGAGGAAAAGCCTAGGTCATTATCCCCAGAATATTTCCTGCTGTGCTTTAGTAGTTGGTCCTGGGGCCACCACCCACCTGGTAGCCCAAGAGGCTGCCTGTAAGTAATGTAGCAAATGAAAGTCTCTTGGGGACCCATCTTGCAACCGAGATCTCCAAGGTGGCAATTTATATTTGCAAAATGAAAACACGCATGAGGCTGTGCGGACTAAGCATGGCCTGGGTTTCACTGGAACTTTTCGTTTTGCTCGAGCAGTTGGTGCGAGACTCTGGCTTAGGACCTCACCGTGGTTACTCATCCCAGTCTCTATGCCTTGGGTCTCTGGTCACTTAGTTTTGCCTGCACTGTCACCGCACTTCAGGGAAGGATGAATTTTGGGGGAGTTGGTGCCATAAGAAGCGGGGGCATCATAGGGAGGGAGTGTCATGTTAGCCGGGGGTCCCAGACCCTGTTGTGTCCCATCGACACAGAAGGGATCCCGTCCCCAGCCAAACTGCCACTTCCGCCGGCCTCGAGGGTCATGCTGACTTGGTACCCTCATTGGGCTGCTGCCCACGGTGGGGTTTCAGGGGAGAGGCCAGTATGACCCACAACGGGGAGAGGAACTCACCAGGCACGAGAGGAGCTCACGGGAGGCAGAGGGTGAGGAGGGAGAGAATAAGGGTTGCGAGAAGCCGCTGAGCAGAGAGGACGGCTGACGAAAATTACAAAGTCTGATAATCTTCCATCTTCACAAGTTTTCATCTGAAGCATGAAATATAATCAGATGTTTGAAGAGCCTGGAGAAACAAACGAAAAAACGTTAAGAGCGGAAAATGGAATCTGGGGGCAGGTGCGGCATCTGTATTATTATTATTACAGTGAAGACAGATACTGGAACTGGCTGTGAGATTGGTTTTGGAAATCCTGTTCTGTGCTATGGGTAAACAGGCCCTGGGGAAAAACTGCTTTTCATTTCCCGAGATAGGAAGGGCAGGAACGGGGTGGGAGGAAGTGGTCTTGAATCTCTGGAGACAGCAGTATCCGAGCCCTCCTCAGCCAGGGGGACGTCGGGTTGAAACCAGATGGCCAATATGTCACGACAAAGGACACCCGCCGGAGGAAGGGCTCGTCCTGGGCCAGGGGGTTCCCATGTCTGGCGCCAACACACCGGCGGTCAGGAACGGCGGTGAGCCTTTCTTGAGCAACTACTGTGTGATCGGGGAGTGTGCTGTGGCACACAACCTAGGCTGGTCACATCGTATCCCAAATGGCTGCCACTCCCTGGAGCGTGTCCCAGTTAGTTATTGTGGCGTGACAAGCCACCACGAAACTTAGCTTTTACAAACAACAACTTATGATAGTTGTTCATATTTTTGTGAGTTGACAGGGCTCGGTTGGGTGGTTCTCACTTGGGATTTTTCATCTGGTTTCAGTCAGATGTCTCTGGGACTGCAGCTCCCTGGAGGCTCAGTGGGGGCAGGCGAACGAGGTGGTTCACTCACGCGACTGAGACTCAGCCGGGGGGGCCGTTGACTTATGTGGGTTCTCCTGAGTTTCTCACAGCATGTTGACTGGGCTCTGGAGAGGGAGGGAGTGTCCCCAAAGCAAGTGTTCAAGAGGTCCTGGCAGACTTTGTAAGGCTTCCTATGACTTTGTCTTGAAGGTCTAAGAATGTCATTTCCATTGAGTTCTATTGGTCAAGTCCAGGTTCAAGGGAAGGGAATTAGACTCCACCTCTTAATGTGGGAGTGACATGCAGGAACACGGAGGTAAGGAATTGATGGCGGACTCTTTGCAGGGAAGCTACCATGCACACCATGTAGGACCACTTAGAAGAGTCCCGTGCTTGGTGCAATGCTCTGTTGTCATCATCTTGTAATTTTTAATCATTGTTAACAAGGAGCTCCTCTTTGCATTTTGCAACAGGTCTTGCAAATTAAGCAGCTTTCCAGTACAGGCCATATTGTAAATGCAGCAAAGCAGTTGTTAGCTGGGCCTGAGAAAGAGAAACATGGGAGCCGAACCCAAGGTAGGAGCTGTGGGGACCTTTCCTTCCTTAGTTGGGGTGCAGCTCCCTCCAACTGTGTTCCCACTGCAGCTCCCTCCACGGGGTACATGGCAGAAGCCTGTGCCCAAGTCACTTGCCAGATGACAGTCAGGGGGGGCTGTTGGTCCCTGATGGGTTGGGCTTTTCAGTTAAAAAAGCCTGACCCTTTCTATTTTGTTCTTCCTCATTAGCAGGTAGGATCTGGGGGAGAAAAACAACAGGCAAAGGGGCGAGAATCAGGAAAACTGGTGCAGAAGCTGCACAGAGAGAGAGAGAGAGAGAGAGAGAGAGAGAGAGAGAAGTTACCCCATGATGACCTTTAGCTTCTCCTGCCTGCATCCCCCTCGTGGGGAGAGCACAGTCTCAGGCTGGTCCTGAAGGCTGTGCTGAAGTCAGGCTGGACCATGGTAGGACCTGCACCCACAGGCCTTCTCCCCTTCTGAAGGCTGGAGGCCAACCTCCGGTGATGGCCCCTCTCCCTTCGTTTTCTGGCCTGCAGCCTTGTCTTGATAACCTACATGGGGCCCTGCTTTATTCTCTCCGGCCTCTTCCCCACTAGATCCAGCCCCTGGTGGGTGCTGGGACCTGCCAAGGGACCTTCACGCTGCCGCGTGCCTGCTTAGATTTCAGAATACCCCTCTGGCATTGCCCATTGCTGTGGCCCATCTGCTGGTCGGGACACACCATTACCAAATGCTGGAAGGCCCACCGCTCCCCTCCCCTGCTGCCGACGGTTGCCGGGCTGCCACCTGCTGTGTGTTTCCACACCCTTGCACACTGCATTCTGCCTGTCACTCTGGACGGCTGCCCAGCAGCTGCAGCTGAGGCTGTCCTGCCAGCACCTTCCACAGCCCAATGGGTGGTCCCGTCCGGTCCTGGCCCTCCCAGCCAGCCTCATCTACTGCGTGTGCCGAGCCGCATCAGGCTGAACACACTGCTGGAGTATCCTGGATGGGCCGGGACCCCTGGACCCCTGGAGAGACGGACATCTGCCCTCAGGACCTCTTGGAGAGGGTTGGGTGTGGAACCCGACAGTACAAGACAGTAATGGTGATGATAGCTCACGTTTACCGAGGACTTCCAAAGTGACAGGCTCAGTGATTTACCCACGGGATGTATACCTCGAAACTACCCTGTAAACTAAGGATTATTATGTCCCCATTCTGCAGATGAAGAAACCAATGCTGCATGATACGAATGAATCCATGCGAAGGTCCCACAGGCATAATTTATGAAGCCAGGGTTAGGCACTTTTCCTTTTTGGTCCTGCTTTCTGGGCACCAGGAAGAAAAAAATAAGAGAAGATGTTTTTAGCCTTTAGGTGATTAAGACCCAAGAAACAGAAGGGAGGAGGATAGACTGGACAAGTCTATGCTGAGGACAGGGTGGGCAAATGCATAGACCATTCCTCCTTGTCCAGATGAAGGCGGCAGAAGGTGATCCAGGATCAGGAACTTTCCTTCAGAGGGGATGGATTGTAAATAATTGCCCGCCATGTTTTTGGAAGACTTTGGCCCCCAGTGGGGAGAATCTGCATTTGCACTGGCTTCTGCCACCAGCTTCAGCTCCCCTTAGGAACACAAGATCCCCTGTGTCCTACTGGATTCTACAGGCTGTGATGGGATCCAGCAACAGGGTTGTAGCTGTAAAATGGATCAGGCTTTGTGGGCTCCCGTGGTTAGTCTTGGGGTCCTACCATCGTCCTGACTGCCCAAAGTGTGATTTTCAGATAGTCCAAATTATTCAAGAGGAGATTCTGCCTTTTGGTGTTGAAGAAGAGGGAGCCATTTCGAAGGGGGACCCTGTGGTGGGGAATCCCCCTCTGAGGGTGCTGTGAGGGCTGGTGGAGCCCAGGCACAATTTGAGTTGCACAGGTGTGCCCCACATGGTGGGCCATGTGTGCGGCTGCCCGGGCTCCGGAACCTATGGGATCCTCCATGCTTGGAATAGTCTGGATCTGCTCGCTTGGCAAAAATGGGGGTGGGGGGTTGGCCCCCTTCTGGAGGGGAGAGGCAAGGAGCTCCTGGTGGCCGGGCCGTGGAGGGGCTTGCCAGCTTTGCCTACAGCCCTGAGCTCCCCCTTCTTTCCCTTCAACCACAAGAACAGTGCAATTGTCCTCACATTACAAGTAAACATCTGGCAGCATCTGCCATGCTCAAAATAAACCGAGAACTAATAGGAGGCTTTCGTAACCACAAAGGTCCTGGATAGGGAAGGAAGGGGTGGTTCACTGTATATAAGCCAAAGCTGGCTACTTGAAGAGCCTCGATTCCTTTGTTTCTGGATGGGTGGTTAAGTAGTGGGTCAATGCACAAGCTCCTCGAGGGTCCTGCTGGTGCAGTTTGCCTTGGCTTTTGGGGCAGCTCCCAAGGACGTCACTTGAACCTCGTGGGGCCAGATGGTCCATGGGATAGGAGGGATTGGGAATGATGCTCAGACCTGTCCCTTGCTGCACGTTCAGGGTCAAATTATCCAAGGACCTGGGAAGATGGGGGAAAATAGCATGGCAAACCAGTGAGGTCACTGCAGGGAAAAGGGCCATCTTCCAGAAGTGGAGCCTGCCTGGGTCCCTTCACGAAAGATCAAGAGCGGATTCTGGCGTGAAAGCAGGTAAGAACCAATCATGGTGCCAAAGGGGGTCCCAGAGATGAGAGGGTGGGGGAGACAGAGGGCGTGAAGATAGAGCAGAAGAAGGGGCTATATCTTGAGGTCAACCCTCTGAAGCTGGTAACGGGTCTTGGAAGACACAGCAATATACACTCTGATTCCTCAAGTCTGATCAACAAGATGGAAAGAGCCCAGGTCTGGCTGGCAGCACCTGACAGCTCTGACGGGGCTCCGGGATGAAATTGGCCATATTCGAACGGCATCGAATCCGTCCCTCTCAGCACACTAAGTGTAAGCAACGGATGGAAAAACAAATTAATATTACAAATGTCACCAGCTTTCACGGTCTGGCAAGAGAAAGGCTTCCAACCAGGGACGGGCTCACAAGACTTCAGAATTCTGAGGACTACTCTCCTTCATCACTCTCATCAAACAGCCAGAAGTGGTGTAGGGCTCACTGGAGAACAGCGAGTGGAAGCACGGGGGGGAAGGTCGGGGTGCTTAAACTCTTGGAGATCCGGCAGCTGGCTGTAACCTTAGAAATGGCTTTTATGCTAGAGGTCACAAACTGGTTGCCAGCTGGCTGAATCCAGCTTGTAGACATGTACTAGTTGGTCCACAAATGTCTTTAATTTTGAATTTGGATTAGAGGCCAAAATGCGCAAATCAGGAGAATCACACAAACAAAAAACCAAAAAAAAGAGAAAAAAAAACACCGCATAGTCCCTTGAAATACCTATGCACTCACGCCTGAGTTCTCCAGATGGCACCAGGCAGCACAACTCCCTTCCCTCCCTGCTGGCTTCTACACTCACTTGTGATTTCAACTCTAGTATTAAGCCATCAAACACATTTTATGGATCAGGGAGTCAGTGGGGCTGACGTTCCAAAAGTCCAACTTAAATGAAGGTTATATAACAAAATGGGAGCGAGATTTTTGCTCCTCCTTTAGGTGAAAAGAATGAGCTACTCCTTTAATCCATTGAAACAATTATCTAATTAAGATCTTTTTTTTTTAATTAAGCAACATCACAACATGCAAGAAGAGTTCTGGAAATTAAAAAAAAATGCTAATTGGGTTGTCCTCCTTGCAAAATTTTTCGTGGTGTGCATTCCTTCCAGTCTTTTTTCACACACATTTTTACATAGTTTTATACATGGGTGTGCATCCTGCTTTTTTCATTGAATGCTGTAATTTACATATTTTATCCCATTGCTTTCTTTTTTTTTTTTTAAATATACATTTTATTTATTTGACAGACAGAAAGGTCACAGGTAGGCAGAGAGAGAGACGGAAGCAGGCTCCCCATTGAGCAGAGAGCCCAATGCGGGGCCCCAATGCGGGGCTCGATCCCAGGACCCTGAGATCATGACCTGAGCTGAAGGCAGAGGCTTTAACCCACTGAGCCACTCAGGCGCCCCTATCCCATTGCTTTCTAATCTGCATTTTTTGTTATTCTAAGTGATGTTTCAAGGAACATCCTGCCTGCATCCAGCCTGCATTTGGATCTTTTTGTATTTTGAAGTATTTGTTCAGAATATAGTTTCAGAAGAAGCATGAATGGATTATATATATATATATATATATATATATATATATATATATATATAAACAGTTTGCCTATTTTATATATATATATAAAACAGCTTGCCTGTTAAAGAGTTAACCTGGAAATTTCTAACCCACGAATACCTTGTATAAGTCTCTTCATCTCAGCAAATCACTGGAGAGGCTGTAGGGGAAAAAAAAAAGCTCATTTTAGCATCTGTGATGGGATTGTGGGTAATTAAAAAAAAAATTCAGCATGTGAAGTCCATTCCGGGAATAGCACTATCTTGAGACCCAAGTCAAATAGTACTAAATGTGCTAAGCAGAGGCCTGTGTTTAAAGAAGAAACTCGTTTGCTCTTAATAACTGCAAAATGCTGCATAGCTCGATGATGGAGTCAGACAACTCCACAGAGCATCAAAGCCTCGTTCAGAAAGATACGGGAGGCCAAGCTACAAGACAAACTGTCTTTCCCCATTAAAGCATCTTTGTGCCCTAAGTACGAGAGTCATTTCTTAGAACAATGGCTGCCTTTAAAAATTTTTATTGATGGGAGAAAAAAAAAAGGGCTAAACAGGACCAGAATGTTTAAAGGTGTTCTATAGCCTATAAACAACCTAAAGAGGGGTGTAAACAAGGTGATATGTCATAAAATGAAATGCGATACAGATAACCTTACCACTATCTTCTGCACGAGTTCAGACGACTAACAGTGCCTTAAATCTCTGAGTCGTGGAAAGCAAGCACAGTGTATTTTATTTTCATTTTGCCTACACGTCTTTCCCCAAGTAAGCAAGAAGATGGACCTACGGAAGGAGATCCTTTTCGAACGACTGGCCTGCTCTGAGCCGGAGAAGCCAGGGTGCCCCAGGGGCTTCTGGGAAATGGCGCACAAGTTTTGTTTCCAAGCCAAGCCGGTCAGCAGCACCTCTCAGGGCGGGATTATGGAGCACTTGAGCAAGTCCCACCTCCTGTGGAAAGGCAGCCGGTCTTCGGTGGGGAGAGATCGTGCCTCCCTAATCTGCTAGAGCTCTTTGAAGGGCCGAGTAAGTGTATGGATAAGGGGGAAACAGTAGACGCACTCTGTTTGCACTTTTAGGAAGCTTCTGACAGGCTCCGTCCCAGAGCCTGTTGAGTCGCCATGAGACTTGGGGGAATGTCTGGGGACCATAACGAACTGGCTTAGAGATAAGAAATACGGAATAAGGATAAGTAAACCTCTCCCTGGATGGAAAAGTGTTAATGGTAGGGCTCTTGGGGTGGGGGGCGCCGATGCTCCCGAGGGTCCCAGTTCACCCGGTTAACTGGCCCCTAGCCATCTGAGCTGGGTCCATCAGGCGCTCTGCTTTCCCGAGCCACATCCGCGCATGAGCTTCCTTGCCCTGTCGTCACAGCTCCTCTCTCTTGAGTTTGTGACAGCTCTAGTGATGTTTTTTTGTGACATCTCTAGTGACATTGTGTGGTCCCGAAAGGCAGGGGCATGTCTGATAATTCAGTATTCATGGCAGTGGTTAGCACATAAGAAACATTTCGTGGCCTGAGCTCTCGGGAGAGGGAGAGGGTTGTACATTGAAATTGCCTGGCTTGACAGGGATGTCTCCCCGGTGGAGAAATCTCAACCCGAAGCTGCAGGAGACGCAGGAGGCTCTGGAGACTCGTGAGTGGTCTGAAGTTCAGCAGGGGAAAGGGCAGGTTGAGGGAAGCACTGGGTGAAAAATAATTCAAATTGCACTTTAATTGTTTTTATTATACATTTTTGTTTTTATTATACATTATACATTTTATTATATATACATATATGTATATAATATGTTATATGTATATAATATATAATATGTGTGTATATATACATTATACATTTTGTTATACATTGCCCAGAGAATACATATAGATGTTGGTATCTATATCAGTTTTGAGAAGAGTGGTATAAACTGTTCTTTTGAGGGTGACAGAAGCTCTCAGTGACAGCCCAAGAGTTTTGGGTCCCTATAATCCAGTGCCTCTTAACCTATTTTTCATGATTGCCCCCTCCCTTGCCAAGTCCCTTTGTGGATACTTTTATCCTAATTGCACCACTCCCATGCAATTTTAAGAGCTTGCATATACCGTGTATCTGTTTATATACTGTGGGCCTTTGGAGGGCCCCCAGCCATTGGGATATCTAAGATTTTTTCACGTCCTGAGAGCCCAGTTTGGTCTCCTTGGGGATGATCACGGCCCTCATAAGACTGCAGGCTGTAGAGGACTCCCTGACAGTCACAGACCTCACATCAAGGTCCCTCTGGCTTCAGGTGGGTTTAACTAGTGGAGAGCTCCACAGGAGATGGGGATGGAGCAGAGGGGCGGGGAGGAGAGCAACATGAGCGAACGTATTCGTCTGGCTTCCTCCTTGTGAGGTCACCCCGTCTGGCTGTGTCTTTTAGTCACTTGACTCCTAGATTCTCTGGGTTCTGGTAACAGATTATATTCCCTTCCTTTGGTAGGTTGGTAATGACTCTAGTGTTATTAGCCCCAAGTTACGGCACTATCCCTCGGGGTTCCTGTGTACCTACACGTTTATAAATCTGCCTTATGTTCAGTGTGCTCTCCTGTTCCTGTTGGGACCCTCAATGATAGACGGGAGGTCTTATGGCTATACCTCAGGAGAATACCCTGGAGCTGGGAGGAGGCCAGCAGGGGTAGGTGAGTCCTGGAGAGTGGGGGGCCAGGTAGGATGGGGCATGAGGACACGGGATAATAGTCCTAAAAAAGGAGGCTGAGATGGGCCTTGTTCTGATTTATGGAATGGGGTGAGAAAATGAACGCCCTGGACATGGTCACTGGGGAATCCTCTAGAACTTGAGAGGTAATTTTAAGAAATAGCGTGGTCGCTCTCCTTCCCATAGTTGGGATTTATGTTGCACTTTCTCCACCTGATGGTGTAGCATTGGCTTGGATTCACAAAGAAGTTACCAGGGGAAATAAAAGTCCTGCATGATAGACCTCAAAGGCATCCTTAAAAATGTCAAGCTCTTTGGGGGAACATCTTCAGTCTTATGGGATGAGCCAGAGAGGCAGACCCGGTCTCCTTAAATTGCCCTTTGGGTTTTCTCTCAAAGGCAGGTGTGGGTCTGGGAATCTTTCCTAAGGGAAGTGTGGGTCTGAGGCATGCCTGATCTGGGTTCCGGGGGACCCTGTGCTCCCACGTGAGACAGTAGGGAGAGGGCAAGGAACACAGGCTTTCAGAGGCTAACATCCTGGTTCTTTGCCTTCTGGGCCGTCCCCTGCTTACGAGCTGCCACGGGGATTAGATGAGAAAGTGCACCTACAGGCAGCCTGGCCCTCTTCCTAGCAGACTGAGTAGTCTCCTGCTTTAAGCCTACCAAGTCTTTGCCGGCTCTGCCCCTGGGGGCAGGGGGCGACCGAGCTTTACATGCTTGGGCTCCAGAAGCCAGAGAGTGAAAGCAAGAAGCCGTTGTCATGGATGGCGGGCGGGTGGGCACGATATCCCGAGGCCTCCTAATCCCATTTTCTGCTTTCATGTTAATCCTCTTCCTCCTGTCTGCCACACACTCAGCTCCCAGGGCACTGACCCGGAGAGCCCGGCTCCACCTCCTCCTGGCGACGGCAGTGCTCCCCATCGGCGGTGCTGGAGGTGGGGCGTGGGGATAGCTTGGCTGTGCCTCAGTCCTCCCCAGCCCACCTGGATAGTCTTCCCGGCCAGGCCGCAGGTGCACACTGAGGCCTCAGCTCCCTTAGAGCAACGACACTTCCTGAGCACTTACTGTTTGCTAACACTGGCTGAGAACTTTACTTCCATAGTTTCATTCGGTCCCTGTAACACTCCTGTGAAGCAGGTGTTATTTATCTGAAATTTGCTGATGAGGAGACGGAGGCTCGGAGAGTTGTCGCAGCCTGGATGACACAGAGAGCAATAACCCAGGACTGGCCAAAATTCCTCCAGAGCCTCTTGGGGGACCAGTGGCCACGTGACCCTTCTCATGTTGTTCCTACTTGCCCAGCCCTGGAACGGACCCACCTCTGGCTTCCCTCCTCTGGAATGTCACCTAAGCCTTCAGTTGGGTGGGTGTATTTCTCTCAGGCACGAGGCCCCGGGGATCACCGGCTGTGCCCCGGAATGGAAAGAACATAGACTTTGGGGAGAGGGGGTGTGGTTCTGGCTGCCACAGGAAGGGGACAAGATGTACCCAGGAACTGAACGTTTTCCAGGGAGACAGGTGGTTACATGGTAAACGGCCATCTGGGGGGAGGGATGATTTTGTCTCAGGCTTCTTCCTGTCCTCTTCCTTTCAGGGCACCCTGTCACCTCTCCATTCCCAGCTTTGAATGCCCTTTTCTGTATTCTGCAGGACTGAGACCGGCCATTTTCATCCCCTGGATATCGAGGTTCTGAAGCAAGGCTCACTCGCTGAGGAAGAAGTAATCTACCATCCCCTCAGCCGTCCGTGCCTGAGTCTTTCTAAAGAAGTTAAATGTGCTCTGGAGCTCCATTTTTAAAATTTACTTATTTATTTAGATTTTATTTATTTGAGAGAGAGAGCACAAGTGAGAGAGAAAGCAAGAGCGTAAGGGCGTGCGGGGGTGGGGGGGGTGTTGGGTAGAAGGAGAGGGAGAAGCAGGCTCCCTGCTGAGCAAAGAGCCTTAGGACACTAAGATCATGACCCGAGCTAAAGGCAGATGCGTAACCGACTGAGCCACGCAGGCGCCCCTGGACCTCCATTTTAGTTTGTCACACGCTCCAAGTAAGCAAGGGCTCCCTAAGTCTCACTTGGATTACTCTTGCTGCAATTCTCATCTCTGGGACAGACTTGGAAGTTAGGGTGGCATTTGAATGCTTACCAAATCCCTTAGCAGTTGTCATCTAGGCTTCAGTCTTCAGTACCTTGCTGAGGCCAGAGCCTGCCCCTCTCCTCAGGCCACTTCTAGAAGCTTCTAGAGCGTAGAAGGCAGTACTGGGTTCATCTTCAGCCTTCTCTTTCCTTGCTGAGCCACATACTTCCTGGGCCCTATGGGCCTGTCTGCTGACTGTAATCAGGGTCTTTGCTTCCCTCTGGGCTGCACAGACCCTGCAGACTTCCCTGCCCCAGTCCCATGACACCTCCTTGGTCTCAGTGTAGTGATGTGGGTCCTCCTATCCTCAAACCCCCTGTTCTGGTTGGCAGCTGGGGAATAACAGAGGGCAGTGGAAATCTAACACGTGGGGTGTTCAGCTGAGGAAAGGGGTCTGGAGGTTGAAGAAAGCAGAGGTCCTCCGTGGAAGGGTGGGGTCTGAGGGGGGTGAGCACAGCTGGGATCTGACTTGGCTGAGTCATGGGGTCAGTTGCTGTGGTGGCTCTGACCTCCCCACAATCACCAAGTCCAGGAAGCCAAGGGCGAGATGTGGCACATGTGGGCCAGGCATGGTGGTAGGGAGGTACAACTGGAGGGTCTGAGCAGCATCCGTGATTAGGATTCCAGAACTAAGATTGCCTCCTTGACCCCTTAGAACCACAGGGCCATCTTGGACATGAGAACTTAACAACAACCACATCTGTTGAGGAGAAATTGGGTTCTGAGTTAAAGTTTGGTTACTCTTTTTAAAGCCCTCACAGGTTTGTGTGTTTTGAAAATATTCTAGAAGCATAATAAGTGTTCAGGAGAGAAGATGCCGGATTTCAAGTTAGAAGACGTGTATCAGATAGTTTGGGCTCCCCTGGTCTCAGTGATTGATCTTGAACCCTTAGGTCCTCATTTTCCCTCTGCACTTCCACATATTTGGGTCTTCCCTTGCTAGACCCTCCCTCCTAAAGCCCAGGTAGAGGGGGCTGGTCTTACTACAGACCTTCCTTTCTCCCCACTTTCCATGTATTTCATGCTCAGAGAAAGGCCCAGTAAAACAAGTTGCCCATTAGCTTGTGGCGGGTGATGGTGATGACCAGGCCCAGCCCCGTTTGGGACAAAGCCGACCTGACCACAGGCTGCTCAAAGCCCCACAACGTGGCTGACATCCCACCATTAGGACACCAGTGCTTTGGGTAAAAGCACTTTGGGTAAAAGCACTCCATACATAAAGAGCAGGTGTGTGTTAAAGTGTGACCGTCCCTAGGGGAAGAAGTCCCTCCTGTCGTTCGTCTGGACACAGATGTGAGGGCTGTGGAGGGAGGTGGGCGCCGTGGGAGCAGGGCCTGCCAACACATTTTGGCAACTTCAGTGTTTGCCATGGAGATTTCACTCCTCCAAAGGTCATCCCCCACGACCTCCTGCCCCGACTTCCCCAAACAAACACCAAAGACATTAACTGAGGACCAGTCAGCCCAAGAAACTGTGGCTTGCCTTGAAAGAAGAGTCCTTGCCATGAAACGTCATTTATTAATTGATTGACTTTTTTCCTTTTTTTTTTTTTTTTTTTTACAAAAATAAACATTTTAATGAACAAGAAGTACAAAAGCTTCTGGAGATACAAACTCCAGGAGCGGGGAGAGGCTGGTTTCCGCTGCTTTGCGGCTTTCACTGAAAGCAAATGAGGCAGAAAGGCCCCCGGCCCCACCCCCACCCCAGGTCCTGGCTCAAACAGCAACATGCTCCTTGACCCCACGTCTTGGCTCATACCTTGTGTGCCCCTCTGTCCCTGCCCCGGCGCTGGCCTGTGGGCGCCCCCGGGTGGGTGGCCCGAGGTGGCCTCCCCAGGTGCAGAATCCCCCACATCCCAGAGCATCCCCGTCAAGTCCTCTGTCTGGAGCCCAGTTGAGAGAACACTCCGTGACCGATTGTCCCCACGCAGCCCCCACCAGATCGTGACATGCAGTGTCAGCAGCAGCAGCAGCAGCCGGGGCCCTGGCTACATTCTCGCACTATGAACACAGTGATGGGGCTGCCCCAGAACTGTCCCAGTGAGGGCCGGAGCCCCCAGTGGGGGTACCAGCCTGAGCCATGCTGGCCGCCCAGAGGGCTGGAGAGGCAGTCCGCCCCCCACCCCGCCCCCGTGATTCCTGGCTCCGGAGGCTAGCAGTCCCATACCTAGACCGGTAAACTCACATTTTAACATTTGGCATTATTGCACGTTGTCCTGGTCACCTCACTGCCTGGGGTGTCAGCCTCGTCCGCAGGGGCTTCCAGGTGACATGCAGTGCTGCTAGTGCAAGGCACGCCCTCCCTCCATAGGCGAGCCCAGCGGGCGGCGCTGGCCCGCTGGCAGCTGGGCCCTCAGGTCAGCCCGAGGCCCTCACATACGCCGTCTTGTTGGGATCAGGAACCACGTGGCTCCATCCTGTCTTGAAAAATACCAGCTGCCGACCTGGAGGCAGAGGTGAGAGGTAACAGGGCTGTTTCTCTCCTGGGAGGTGGGGGCCGCTCTCCCCGATGGGACGGCCTAGAGGACATGGAGACTTGTCTCTCATCATCCCGGCCTTCTTGTCTTCTCATCGAAGCTGGCTTCCAATGGGGGACCACTACCTGTCGATCTCTTTCAGGGAATGCCAGTCACCTCCCTCAGCACGTCCTTTCCCTTCCCCTGGCTCACCTGTCCAGGTGGTCTGGTTAGTGACCACGAAGGCCCGGCACTGGGCGTGGCTCTCGCAGACGTCCACGGCCTCAGCCAGGTTGAACACCGAGAGGAGGCAGCTCCCGTGGTGGTAGGAGGGCCAGCAGCGGTAGTCTTCCTCGGGGATGGTGCTGTCTGGGAGGCGCTGGTACTCTGCGGGTTTGGGGATGGAGTGCAAATGAGAACTCTGTGTTCCAGGCAGGAGGGCTGGGGCCGCTTCCTGGAAAGGGCTAAGACTCCACTGCCTGGCGGAGAGCTGAAAGCCAGCCCGGTCGCCCTCGCGTGGAGATGAAGGCAGCTACCGCTGTGGAACTGGGCTGACCACCCAGGAAAGGCAAGGCTCAGCTTCGGTGATTGGGAGACCCACAGCTCCCAAATCTAAGGGTGCCCGGTGGGTTCCGACGGCACCTGACGGTGGGCACATCGTGGGATAAACGCACACGCAGAGCTTGAGGTGAGGACGTTTTCGACACTTAAGGCCGGGCTTCTCAAACTTCAGTGCGCCTGTGAATTTTCAGGGACTCCTGCTAAGCTGCAGATCCCGATTTAGGGGGCTTGGGGTGGGGCTTGGGGGTGGGCATTTCTAACCAGCTTGGGGTGCTGCTGGTCTGCAGACCACACTTGAGTAGCGAGAGTTCAGAGCACCCCTGGGTCCTGCTTCCTTCGGGCCACAGGGATAGAGATGAGGCAAGCTCCTTAGGGAGTGGGCAGTTGGGGGTTTCTGAAGTGAAGAGGGATGCAAATGAATGTGAGACACAAGGATGACCACTGGGGACCCCACCGCTCAGGAGTTTGGAGGGAGGAGGCGGGAGGAAAAATCTTCCCATTACACAGGAAGGGCCCTCCAGAGGCTGTGCGAGCTCCTCAGTCAGGAAGCTGCTCAACGGCTGGCCGTCCAGTCACCTGAGTCCTTCCTGCCGCCTGGGGAGCCCCAGCTCCGGGACTGATAATGCAGAAGCCCTGGGCCTCTGGCCACCCCGCCCTCCTGCCTCCTTCTTCTAGCAGGGACTAGACCAAAGTCCAGGGCTGGCTGTGATTTATGGCCCCATAAACGGCGTCCTCAGGGACAGAGCCAGCCATTGTTCACCTCGTTAAACTTTATTTACAGGGCTAACGAGGGCTCCCCCACCCCTAAGACTGGCCGGAGCTCCTTGAATACAGAGGCTGCCCACTCCTGGCCCCCCTGCCAACCAGGATAAACCCCAGGGCCTCAGCAGAGGGAGACGGCAGGGGCTGGAATTCTCCCCCTGCTCCCGGGCTCCTCGGCTGGTTTCCGTGCGGAGCCACGACCCTGTCCAGCCTCCCTCCTAGCCCCAGAAGGGCTGAGGAAGGAAAAAGAAGCCAACACGTATGTTGTATTCCAGCTGCTTAAAAGGAACCGAGCTAACGGCTCGCACACACTTCGCCTGGCATTGAATCCCCATAAGCATTTTGTGAGGCACGAAATATTAAACCCAATTCACAGGAGAGAAAAGGGAGGCTCAAGGTGTAGGGAAGCCGCTCAAAGTCACACAGCCAATACAGAGTGGGGTCCGGAGCCACCCAGAGAAGGGGTGTCAGAGAAGGTGCCCTCCTTGTCCCTCTGCCCCGAGGTCAAGGCAGAATTATAGTCGTGGCTCAGCCAGAGAGAAGGCCTCCAAGTAGAGGCTAAACGGTCAGTGGTCTCTCTAAGTGGGCCTTAGGAGGGCGGGCCACTCAGCCCAGTCAAGGGGCTCCCTCACCCTCCCACCCGCTCCCCAGCTCCCGGGAGCCCTGCGGGAGCCACTCACCGGCACTGCGGCCCGCTGTGCCCTTCTGCAGATACTGTCCGCTCTGGAACAGGCGCAGCACCCTCTCCAGCTGGGCCAGCGTCTCATCGACTCCCCAGCTGAGCTCTCCTGCATGGCGCGGGGTAGCTATGAGCCGGTGCCTGGGCTCCTACCCCTCCCCGAGCTTGGGAACCAGCTGCCTTTCCCTCTCTTCCTCTGGAACCTGGGCCCAGATGACCAGCGGGCCGGGAAGGGGGTTTGCCACAGAATGCCACTTTGGGAAATGATGGCTTCTGGGCCGTGTGCCGGCCTGGGTCATTCTTGCCCCCCTGGCTGCTGGGGGAGGGTGATGGGAAGCAGCCGGGCCTGGAGAGCTCACCCGTGGCATTGACAATGCTGTCCAGCAGGGGCCGTAGTGAGGGTGGGGCACTGTGGGGCAGGAGGTATGTGAAGAAAAACCTGGAGCAGAGAGAAACCGGGGCTCAGTGCTCCGGCCTTGGGGACACATCCTTCCTCTGCCCCAACTTGGGACACAACTCTACTGGGGCCGGGAGCCTGATCCCTCAGGCCTACCACCTAGGCATAACCTCAGAGCGCACCAAGAGGTCCACTCTGACTCAGGGTGGGGGGGGATCAGGGCACATGCTAAGGCCACCCCTTAACTTTACAATCTGAGGTCCGTTTCCCCCATCCATCCCCAGGACTCCCCCACCAGCCAGTGCCACCCTGTCCCCTGAGCTGATCACCATCACAGCAGCCCCATAGCTGGGGCCCAGGGAGGAGCTTCCAGAGGTAAAGGACCAGGGGAGGAAGCAGTAGTGCCAGTCTCACCAGCCCTAGGCTCTGAATTCTGACACTATTTTAAGAGGCCTCCAGCTGCCACCCCCACCCCAGATTCTCCTTGGAGCTGACTATTTTTAGCCTCATCGTTGGGAGCCTGAACGTTCCCTTCTTGAGCGGGTGGAAGACTTTCCCTACCCCTGCCACTCCATCGGGCAAGCCTGACTCTTCCCACCCTGGCTGGCCTCCTGGACCCCACGTGGGCTCTCCCCTTGCCATGCCTGCCCGGGGCCCCCTCTCCCTCCCTGGCCTTCCTCGGGCGGGGGTGGGGGTGGGGTGGAGGTCACCTGTAGGCATTGTAGAGGTTGCGCTTCTCATTCATGCCCTCACACCAGCCCTGGGCCGAGCAGGGCAGGCTGAAGTTCCTGGCTGGAAACTCCAGGATGCAGTCGGCACGGCTGGCACACGGTGTCTCCTCCACGCGTGCGTCGTCCAGATCTGTCACCTTCAGCTCCCCGTCCACCAGCACAAACTGTCGGGGGCGGAAGTCCAGCAGAGTGACCGAGCCCAGTGGGGAGTGGGCCAGGTGGTGAAGGAGCCGGCCCAGGCTCAGGCAGATCTAAGGGGTAGACGCAAGGCTGCTCATAGGCTTGTCTCCTGGGAGGGGGTCTGGGGGAGTCCAGGGCTCACCCCTCTGGGGTGGGAAGCGGGGGGTTTGGCTTTTCTCTTCAAGTCCCCAGTGCTTACTAAGGGCTGAGGGTGAGGGGTCTCACAGAGCGAGCCAGTGATTTTCTATTAACCCTGGGCTGGCCTGGCCCTGAGAGTAATTTGGTAGGAAAGAGGCAGCACAAAAGTCGGGGGTACCGGGGCTCCTCCCTTGAAGCTGCATCTTAACTGGGTTTTAGTCCAGTGTGTGGAAATAGAGGGAGGCTCAAGATGACCTTCAGGTCTTTTCTAGTCCTAGGATACTGGCCCTCTTGCAGCCAGGCTATGAGGGGTGTGTGTGTGTGTGTGTGTGTGTGTGTGTTTGTGTAAGGGGGGCAAGAGCACAAAAAACGTCAGGATCCTCTATGTCTTGCTTCTTGTTTTTAACCCTTTGGCTGGTAGCCGAGTCAGCTTTGCTCCATCTTTCCCTCCTTTTTCTGACGGAGGAGGAGTCCAAGCTGCTCTGGAGGGCTGGCCTTCTAAGGGAAAACCACCCCAGCAAGGAGCCCAGGGCCCAGCCCTCCTCCCTGCTCACGCGGAAGCGGTCCTCCCAGGAAGTCTGCAGCAGCTGGATCATCTCCACAGGGGCGCCCAGCTCCGTGATGGTGGTCAGGGTGTCCGGGATGTCCTCGCTGTCCTGGTAGCAGTAGCCATAGAGCTGGGGGAGGCCCAGGGCAGGTCATTAGGTCACAGGGTCGGGGTGGGGACAGAGAAGGGCTGGGCTGTCAGAGGCCCCCCTCCCTCTGCACCACGTGCCTCCCACCCCCATCCCTAGGCTGTTGCTTCAGCTCCGGCCAGAAAAGAACAGCAGCACAGCCGGGGGAAGCCTGCCCTCTGCCCCTGCAGCCAGAGCTCCTGCCGATGGACATCAGCCTCTTACCTCCTGCCACTCCGGTAAACGGGCAGGTCTGGACCCCATGTGTCAGCCATGTGCCGGGCACTGTGCTAAATGTTCTACGCGCATAACCTGATTCTTATAATCACCTAACACAGACATAGTAGGTACTATTGTTAATCTCCAATTTACAGGTGAGGAAACTGACTCAGAGCAGTTAAGTAACTTGCGTAACAATACACAGCTAATAAATGCAGGAGCTAGCATTCAAATTTATGTCACTTGGATTCCATAGCCTGGTTCTTTCTAATACCATTTGTTAATCAACAATTGGTATTAACCATTAACCCAGCAAATGGGTATTATACCTCCTCCCCTGCTCCAGTCCTCTATTCCTTTTTTTTTTTTTTTAAGATTTTATTTATTTTATTTGTCAGAGAGAAAGAGAGCAAGCACAAGCAGCAGGAGCGGGAGGCAGAGGGAGAAGTAGGCTCCCTGCCGAGGAAGGAACCTGATACGAGACTTGATCCCAGGACCCTGGGATCATAACCTGAGCTGAAGGCAGACTCTTAACCAACCGAGCCACCCAGGCAGCCCAGTTCTCTATTCCTTATCATTTCTACTTTCTGGCAACTTCATTTTTTCTCAGCTCTGGTCTTGCGGGCAGAGAAACCAGCTCCCTGAGGACTGGTAACAAGCATTTAAAAGAACAAAGCATCTAAGGGGCACGGCCTTGGCTGTTCTTTGCATATGTTGGTAGTGGGGGTGGTCATACCCACCCATGGGAGTAGTAGTTAAGGGATGGTTTCTGGGGAAGATCAGTTTTTTGGGGGGATGCTCACAAAGGCCTGCCTGCTCCACAGGGCCTGAGGGTGGGCTTGGTACCGCTCAGCTAGCCAGGGGCTTCTGGGAAGCACAGCCTGACTTTGTCATTAACACCTAAACCGGCATACAGGGAGAGCCCTGCTTCCTCCACATTGCACATCAGCCCGGGATCAGATGCTGCACAAAACAACCAGCACCCTGTGGGGCAGGAACACAAAGGCCGGGTTGTCCCGGCCACAGGAGGGAGAGGGGAGAGCTGCACATTGTGGGGGCTGGGGTGGGGGGGAAGGTTGCGCCACAGGGGGGAGTCAAGCCCACAGGCTAGATGTCCCTGCATACTGCCACCCTCCTTACCATCATTCACACCCCTCCCAGATCCACTCCAGGCTCTCAGGGGCACTCTTCCATCCCAGGAGTGCCCTTTCAGCCCCCCCTTCCTGGAGCCAGCTGCCCTAGCCCAGCTGGCATGAGGGCAGGCACCGCTCAGGGCCGCCATTAGATCACGAGGGCTGTGAACTAGGGGATCATGGGACAATCCCAGGCACCCTCTCCTTCCCTCTCTGCTCCCCGACCTCGTATCAGCCCAGGGAGGCCCCAGGCCCCGGTGGGGTGGGGGGAAGGTAAGGGGAGCAGCCCTAGGGCCTGGTTCTCATTTTCTTGCCCAGAGTCTGAGCCTTTGTGGGAAACTTCTGAAGGTTATTAAACACCCGGAGGTCGTTAAATGCGCTGTTAACGAGGTATTAATCAACACCCCTCAGGAAAAAATAAAAAGACACCATTAACCCCCCCCAGGAAGCGTGAGGCTGAGCATTTCAGGCGCATCTTTTGTTCGTTTGGGAGAAGAAATATACTCTAGCAGGGCCAGAATCTGGGCCCAAGCAGGCCTGGGGCCCCATCTGAGGCCTGAGATCCTGGAACTGTGGAGGTTGGGGGGAGGGAAGACCCTTTTGCCCTTTGACCCTGGGCTATAGAGGCATCTATCACGTGAGGAGTGTGTGTGTGTGTTTGTGTGTGTGTGAGGGGGGAACGGAAGAAGGATAGAGAGAGCTTGCCCAGGCAGTCCCCAGAGACCAGAGAAAGTGCTGGGAGGTGCACGGTGGGACATGCTACCTGGGCATTTTCGATTAGAACTTAATAGAACCAACTTTGGGGCTGCCAGAGATGGGGACGGGGCCTCGGGTGGCCTGGGGGAGCCAGAATTCTAAGAAACATTCTTTGGCTCCTCCCCAGTTCAGCAGTCAAATGGTTTTGAAATTTTAAATGAGTAAGAGGTATTCAGACATTATTTCTAGTTCCCCCGCACAACCTCACTGCAGCCTCCTGAGTGAGAGGACCCCACAGAGGACTTCCCTGGCAGCAGAGGCGGCCCTGCAGAAGAGGCCAGAGGGACCTTGGCCGGCAGTCAGGGGATACCTGAGGGATATCACCCCAAAACAGTCCCTAAACTCACACCCAGGGACCCTTTCTTCTCACTAATGGTAGCTTTTTACCTTTCCCCAGATGGAAAGGCCTGGGACCCTCCCCACCTTTTAACACCTGTGCCCTAGGGCAACTGCCCCTAGTTTCCGACCCAGTAAGAGTCACACAACCGATCTCAGACAGACCCAGCCTTGGTCTAGTGAGGGAATGGGTGAAAACTCTTCGGCTGCCATATGTATGTATTACCTATGTAATACAGATGTGTTTTTTGGGGGGGTGCTTTCAGAATCGGACGAGGGCCTGACATTAACGCAGAGGACCCGTTCGGTGAGATGCGTGGGTTCAGTTAACTAGATGCTGGTCAGGAAGCTTGGGTGGGGTGAGTGAGAGAGGGAGAAATTCCATAAGAGACAGGCGAGCACATCAAAACCTCAAACCTGTCCTGGGGTGGGGGGGCTCTTGAGTCAATTAACTAACAATGTCCTGCTTCTCCACTGCCTCAGAGTCCGGGTCCCTGGCAACCCCAGGGTTGCCAAAAAGTTCCCAAGAGCCCCTGGGAAGCAAAGAGAACAAGATCCTCCCAGTGAGAATGGCCACGTAACCAGTGGCTCACTCCCTGAAGCTCCAGGCACAGTGTCAGCTGTGCAACCAGGCAGAGCCGCCCACAACTGTTGGCTCTGGCCGACCTCCTGCCACCAGTTCAGGGCCTAGGACCTGGTCACAAGTGTCTGACCAGAGTTGGGGGAGCCTGGGGAGACCCGGAGTCAGCAGGAATATAAATAGCTCTCTGGCCTCTCTCTGTCTTGTTCTGCAATACCGACCCAGGCCGGGGGTCTACCTCGGTCCTTACAAAAGGAGGGAGGGACTCCCAGATTTCTGGTCAGTTCTGCTGGGTGCGGAAAGGTGAATCGGAGTGGGCTAGGAGGCATGGGCAAGGTTCCTCTGCTGTGGGGAATATGCCCACACCCTCTGTTCGGCGGGCCAAGACCAGTCAGGGATTCCCCTCTCAGTCTGCTCAGACATGAGCAAAGGGAAGATTTGTCTAATCCCATGGCCGACTCAAGGACAGAGGGCTGGGGGAGAGGAGGAAGTGGGTGTGTTAGGGCAGTGCTGGGGCTGCAAGAGGCCCAGTCTCTTAGTCTACCCTGGAGGGGACAAGGTGGGGTCTCATCTCTCCCCTCTGCCCCCCAGTGAACAGGAAAGACGGAGTCCCATTTAGTAGGAACCTGGGCATTTGGCCTTTTCAGTCTTCCAGCCACTGACCACATCTGCTCTGATAATGTGACACTGAAACTGTCAGGCCCGTAGCCTGTCCCCTGAGCTAAGAACATAAGGCTTCCTCAAGGATCCGAGGGCTGTCTTTAAGGCCTGGAGAATGGTGGGGTCACTTCTGGGAAGGGCTGTGCATTTTCTGGCCCACTACCCAATTCCCTCCAGTCCTTCCAGTGGCTTCTGGGTGGGGTAGGGGGTGAGGATATTCTCTGGGAATCAAGCCTGATACTGGGTCTCTTTCTAGCCCTTCCCAACCTCCTTGCTGTCCCATCCCATCTTCAAAGCCAGACAAGTCACTGGAGGTTGAGAGAAGTGGGGTTCAGATTCCATCAAGAAAGGGGGCCCCATCACTGCAGTTGGAATCCTGACTCAGGGATGACCTCTGTGTCTTGGCCTGGGGTCATTTCGCTGGTGCTCAGCACCCTATCTCCAGCCAGAAGCAGGGTCCTGAGTCCTAACAGACTCGCACCCCTACCTCGAGTTCTGGGACCCTCTGTCCTGGCCTCTGTCTTCCAAGGATATGGGGTGGAAGCTGAGAGACCCAGGAGTCCCTCCATACGTGAAGAGCCGCTCACTCAGCAGTGAGGGGCAGGGTAGTGTAGTGGGAAGCGGCTGCGGTCGGGGTTCTGCCCCCAGCTTAACCTGAGCACAGTCACCCAGTCACCGGGGCTGTTTCTTTATCTATATGGCCGAGGGTTCTCTTCCAGTCAGAGTGACCGGGCCTGGACACGTCCAGCCAGCACCCTCACCCCTTACCCCCACCGTCGTACCTGCAGCACGTTGGGGTGCCGCAGCCGCTCCAACAGCACCATCTCCTTGAGCAGCTTGTGGGCCGCCAGCCGGTAGCAGCCCCTCCGTGCCCCAAACTCGCGCACGCAGCTGCCCAGATCGTGGCCGCTGAAGTCCACCGCCTTGAGCGCCACCGCGGCGCCGCCGGGCAGGCGGACCCGGTACACGGCCTTGGTGTAGCCTGAGCCCACGTACTGGGCGCCGGACACGTTGCGGAGCGCGGCGCAGCCCAGGCGCGGGCCCGAGCCGGGGGAGCCCGGGCCGGGAGTCGGGGGCCAGCTCGGGGCGCCGTCGGGCAGGGGCCGGGCCCGCGGGGGCCGGGGACGCTGCAGGCCCGGCCCGCCCGGAGCCAGGTCCATCAGGCGCCGCCGCTCCGGCCGACCGGCCCCGGGCCCGGGGCCCCCGCGGGAATAGCGCTGCACCTCCTCGTAGCGCGCTCGGATCTGCCGGGCCAGTTCCCCGCGGCCCCCGCGACGGCCCGGGCCCGGGGCTGGCGAGGGCCCGGGGGACTGGCCTGGCCGCGGAGGCTCCGACCCCGGTGCGAAGAGCACGTTGAGGACGGAGCCCAGCAGGAAGGAGGCGCAGAAACCCGCGGCTACCGCCGCCCGCCGGCGCCGCATCGCTCCCCTCCCCCCAGCCGGCCGGCCCGGCGCGGCTCCCCGGCCCCGGCCCCGGGAGGCTCAGGCTCCGAGGCGGCTCCGCTCTGCGCCCCTCCGGCCCCCTGCCCAGTCCGAGCGCATGGCCCCGGCGGCCCCGACCCCGGCCCCTCGCGGGCCGCTCATCGGCCTGACACTTGCCTCCCTCCCGCCCTGCCCCCGCCGCTTATAAGGCCCGGAGCCGCCCCCGCCCCCGCCCCCTCCGCCTCCGCCTCCCAGCTCCCGGCCCGAGCCCGTCCTCGGCGCCGCCCCCTCCGGCCGCCCGGCCCGGCCTTCCCCGCTGACTGACAGCGGGACCTCCTCCCGCTGCCGTCCGGGCCTGGGAAGCGGCGCGGAGGCGGCTCCGGCCCTGCCCAGCCCGCCGGCCCCCGGGGCTGGGGCCGCGAGAGGGGGAGGGGGCGGCGGCGACCCCGCGACGCGCGGGAGCTTCAGGCCCGGCGCGAAGGCGCATAACGGGGCGGGGGCCGCCGGATAGCGGGACCAGGAGGCGGATAACGGAGCGGGCCGGGAGGGTGGGGGAGAAGATAAAGGGGTGAGGCCGGCGGGTAACGGCCTCTGGAGGAGACGAGCAGCTGGCTCTGGGGTGCTGGGGATCCGTGTGATCTCAGAGCCCTCTCCTGGGACCCAGGGCCTCCCTCCGGTGGGGATAGAGGCTCCTCGCCCAGTCCCAGATCCCGGGGCGAAGGGGTGGGGGTGATGTGGGGAGGTGGACGTAGAGAGGTTGGCACCTGCGAGCCTGCGTGGGTCGGGAACTCTGGGATCAGAGAATGGAAGATGCCCTATTCAACCTCAACCACTTTCTGGTTTCTCATTTTCCTTGACCCTGAAGCCCCAGATCGAACTCCTCTCCCCGGGGTCCACGCAGTGAGGGGCGGATCGCGAATCATATGCATGCTAATAGTTTGTGCCAAGAATGCATTTGTAACCCACGGGCTTGCGTGGTCCGGGCTGTCTGTGGAGTGTGTGCATTGGTTGTCTGAAGAGGCCACTGTGTCGGAGGAGGGGAGCGTGTACCCTGTGTGTAAGTTGGTGCTGACTCCGCCAGAACTTCTGGTCCCTCCTCCTCCCTCCCTGATTGCATCATTAGTGCTAATTGAGGGGCTTTCACACGCCAGCGCATTAGCTGTTTGGTTGAGCTCCCCCCTCCTGGGAGAGATAAGCCGCTGCCCCTCCCCATCCCAGCCCTCCACTTCATCACAGCCCTGGAACTGTCCACCCAGAACCTGTCACCTTCCGGGGCACCTTCCTGCTTCCCTCTGGTTCTAGGCTGGTTAATCTCTTTCCTCCCCGCAGTGTCAGAGGTTGGCTGGAGAGGAGTCAGAGAGGTGTCAGAAGGACGCCCCTGTGAGGGGGTGTCAGGGAGGGGAGATTTTCCTCCGGGGCCCGAAGAGGTCTGGCATTCCTACAGAATGCAAAATCCCTGTGAAGAGAGAGGGCACAGGAATCTCTGCACGATTCTTTTGGACATGGAAGGGCAGAGGAGAGGACTGAGTCTTTTGAGCTCCAGTCTGCGATTCCACTGAGGTAGGGGCATCCATCCCTGACTCTTGGGGTCCCCTAAGACTGGAGAGTTGGGGCCTGGTCTAACTCGGCAAGCATGGGAAAGGCAGGGTGAGAGAAGCCACGGTTCTCCTGAGAACCTTGGGTTTGGTGGGTCCGGTCTGGTCCTTTTAGGGACTCTGCCCTGTGCTGGCCTACGGCTGCTGGGGATGGGGGGAATGCTCTCAGCAGATGCCCTCCCCAGCCCTCACACCAGATGTCTTCGTTCTAATTAACTGTGCTGGGAAAACCAACCTGGGTTTGTAAACAGAGCTACTGGCTAAAGTCAACAGGGAGCAGCAGCAAACAGCAAACATTCTCCTCACACAGCCTCGGTCCAACCCAGCCCCTGGGGAAGATGAAGGGAGGCTTGCAGATCCTGAGGCCCCGCTGGCCCACTGCTGAGTCAGGGAAAGCCTATCTGCCTCCGTGACCCCAAAATGGCTGTTCTCTTCCCAGTTCCAGGCTGTTCTCTTCTACTGGTGAAGACTGGGGATTCTGGGAGGTGCAGAGTTGCCACCCAAGATGGGCTCTGCCTCTCTTCCAGCAATCTCCCCATATCTCCCCAGCCAAACCTCTGCATCCAGCAGGATGCCATGGAGTGGAGGATGGGGGATGGGGGTGGATATTCCTTAAAGAGCTTTCTTTGGGGCCTGCTCTGCTCTAGGGTCTCGGAGAAGCCCCCGAGGTAGAACTTGGCCTCCTGAGTCTCTAAGAGTTGGTGAATATAACGCAGACATCGTTAAGTTTGTTACACATCAAGTAGGTATTATGATAACATGTTCTGAAATTAGAGAATTATTCCTGTGATATTTTTGCCAGGCTTCAGTGTTTCTATTACGGTTTGAAAGTTCTGTGCACACGGGAGCCTGAGAAACAGGCACAAATGTACATACAACACACATGTAGAGGCCCATGGAGCAGTAGCTTCACAGACAGGAACAAAGGCATTTCAACTCTCTCCTCACACCCACTCTGTCTCTCCTGCCAGCCCTCAGACACACAGACATATACAATCTTTGATGGAAATAGGTTTTTGGCCTTGAAAAAAAGGGGTTGCACTTTTGGACAGATTAGAGTTTCTGAATTGGCAGTTCTTGAGTTCTTAACCAAATTCTGCTTGTTTGCTTTTCCTTTTTCTTTCTTTTTATTTTTTTTTTCTTTTTTGCCACCCAGGGAGAATAATCATCATTTCAAAGAATTGAAAAAGACACAAAATACTGTTTCAAGCTGTTTCTAGGCTGGTTAATAGTAGTGTGCCCCCCGCCCCATCCCGGAGTACCTGGCAGGGCCAGTGTCCTTCTCGGGCCAGTGTCCGACCCTGAGCCCTGAATACCATCTTCACAAGTCTTCCTCCAGCTGCCACTCAGGGCCACAGCGGCCCTCTGACCGTCTGCGCGTGTGAAGGCTCAGGGCTGCAGACACGCGAGTCTTCCTGCTTCTCCTTCTGCCTGCCACACCCCTACCTGACCCAAAGGCTCATCTGGAGAGAAGTCCTTGGGAAGGAGGCAGGGGGTTCAGACTCCGAAATGCTAGATTTCTCTGGAAATGTTTTTTAGATTTTTTTGTCAGGTGGTCCCAGGCTGCCAGGATTGTGATACCAACCTCTCAGAAGCCCTCTCCATCGTCTCCCTTTAACCTCCAGCCGAGATCTCAAAAACCTCTTCTGGAGTACTGTGCTCCTGCTGGAAAACTTGGAGGATAAACTGAACCGGGCCGCTGGGCCTCCGTGAGCTGCCTCAGCCCTCCCTCCAGCCCTGTTGGCCCTTTCTCATTTCCCTGCTCGGAGCCAGGCTTCCCCAGGCCCAGGCCTGCTGTGTCCTGACTTGCAGCCATCCCGCGTGTTTTCCTAGGTTGCCCTCCCAGATCCTCCTTCCTGAAGTGCTCTTTTCTAGGCTCTCCATGTAGTCTTTGTCAGCTGGTGCTTCTAGGCCTCCCGGAAAGTAGCGAGTTACAACTCCAACGGGGCGCCTGGGTCCCTGGGACCTTGACGATATATCCTCAGAGTTCTGTGGATTTATTGCCTTTAAAAGGAAATGTACAAAATACATGTCTCTGGTCTTGGAAACTTTGATGTAGAGTCGAGAGCATGGGACTTGGAGTCAGAGAAACCGGGGTTCATATCTCATTAGCTGAGTTACCTTGGGCAAGACAGTTGACCTCTCTGTGTCAAGTTTTCTCATGAAGAAAATGGGAGAAAATACTAGTACCTAGCACGTGAAGCCCTTGAATGATGAAATGCCAAGACATGTCAAGTGTCTGGCACAGGGCAGGCCCTCAGTATGTGTGATCTATTGCTAGTATTCTCAGTCAGATCAAACAAATAAACATCTGTGACCACATTGCTTGGTTGGCCGTAACTCTGCTCAGAGGCAGAAATGACTTTACTTCCATTCTGGCTTCCACTGGTGAAATCCCTCAGCCTCCCGGGCTTTCACTGTGCCTGGAATTTTCACTTTTCTTCAAATCAGCAAACCAGTGGCCAGTTGATCAGAAGAGGCCTCCCTGCCTCCCCCACCCCACATTGAGAAGACCAGGAATCAGGGCCTGACTGATGCCAAAGTGACTGAGAGGCCTCCCTGGGGCAAGGAGCTGGGGGAGGGGCTAGATTCAGGAGAGGAAGGGGGAGGGAAAGGGGCGGAGTCAGGCAGCCTGCTCTCCCACCCCCCACTTCCCTCAGGTAGGAAGTGAAGCTGACTTTCCAAAATATAAAAAACAGATGATGAAGGTCAGGTTTCCTACACACTGGAGAGCGGGAGCCCCAAGGCTGAGTCCCCAAGAAATGATCTGAGACAGAGATGGGGGCAGAGGGAAAAAGAGAAGAGACAAGATAAGACAACAGGGTGCACAGACAGGGAGGCAGAGACAAAAGGCCCGAATCCTGAGAAAGATAGTCAGACAAAGAGACAGAAAGCTGTGACTCAAGAGAGGTCTTTCTGTTTGTTTCTGGAAAAGAGCTTAGTTCCTCTGTGTGGGGCCCAAGATGCAAACGTGAGCCATTATGACTCCATGAACCTGTCAGAGGGTGAGGCCCTCCAGGACCCTAGCAACCTTAAGGCTTTGTAGCCTCTGAGAGCTCTCACTGCCCAGCCTGCTCTCCCTAGGGTCTCTGGGTCCCCAGGGTCCCTCTCGTCTCCCTCCCTGGGCAGGGCTCTTTCTTTTTCTGCCCTCCCTCCTGGTCAGCCTCACCCACCAGCCCAGAGAGTTGCACTGCCACTTCCCTTTCTCTCCCTTTCCGCGTTGGCTGTGTCCTCTTACATGGTTTCCTTTGACTGGAGGAGGTGGAGGGTAGGGGTCGGGGAATGACAGAGGAGGCTGAGAGGTACCTCTTGAGAGCCATTACCTGGGGGAAGGAGCAAGGCGCCTGCCTTGGTGTTGGACCCAGCCCAGAACCGAAATTCTGTGAGAGCTGAACTCCAGGGCCTCTGTTCCTGAGGCAGATGGAGAGGCTAGTAGGTGAATGGAGAGTTGACCATTGGATCACTACTGGATGATGGATGGACTCTGGTGGCAGGGGGTGGTGCAGGGAGGCCTTTGCCTTGGTCCAGAGACCTTTGCATTGGAGATGGATGGGAATAGAGCATAGGGTCTGGGTGATTGGATCTGACACATTATACCTTTTTTGACCAAGCCAAATGCACCCTGAGGGTGCATGGGGCCAACTTTCCTTCTAGGCCCTTGTCAAATAGAACCAGTTCTTTTCAAGCAAGCTCGGGGCTGTGGTTTGGAAAGCGGAGAGAAAAGGGGAAGAAAGGGAGGTTGTTGAGTTTATGCATCTGGTTCTGGACCTCTAGAGGGCCCACAGTCCTTTCCCTCTTCGCTGGCTGTCCCAGGAGGCTAGCTGGGACCGAGGCTGGGAGGAAGACGTCTCCTTATCGTTCAGGAGACCTGGGCCCTGCTTGTGCCCTCGGGACCTTATGGTGTAATCGGGGAGATTCCCTCCAAACCATCAGGGACTCATACCAAGTAGGGTCTGGGGCTCCTACCTGGAGCCCCGACGGAGAACCACCTTGAACTGAAAGCCTGCTGTGCACCAGGAACTATCTAGCCTCTTGACCCCCTCTGTGAGGTCAGTATCGTTGCACCTGTTTTATACAGGAGGGAATTGGGGCTCAGGAGATTAAGGAATCTGTCGAATGTCACACACGTCTTTAAGCAGCAGAGCAGACCACCGTGAAATGGGCAGCAGCCACTCGGGCCCTGATTTAGGTTTTCTCTCCGCTCACTGTTGGTTTGGGAAAAGAAAATTCCAGTTGGCATGGAGATGGAGAGCGGCAAATACATGCCACCAGTGGGAACTGAGATGGAAGTATGTTAAGGTTATCTTTGTCTCCGGGCAACAGAGTTTGGTCATAAAGTTTTATTATTTTATTGTTCATATTAATACTAATGATAGAGCACACTTATTAAATGCCTATCATCATAGTTTGATCCACTTAATGACTCTAGGAAATAAATACTATTATTATCTCCAATTTTCAAGATGAGAAGATTGACGTACTAAGAGGTGAGGTAACCGGTGACAGAGCTGGGATTTGGACACAGATGCCTGTGTGTGCGAGGCTTGTACTCTTCCAGGTCTGGTCCAGCTGCCTGTAGTTCGGTTCCTGGGCTGGGCCGGGCTGGGCTGTAAAAACCCCAAGGTCAGTCTTTCCCAGCCTGGTATTGCTATCTGACAGGGATAGACGGCTGTCGGATATTTGAGCTGGCGAGGAGAGGAGGGAGTTGCAGAAAGAGGTACATTGAAGAGCCCTCCCTGCTCACCCACAAGGAAACCCACAGACTCAGGGGTGGAGACTGAACCCCTACGGTGTGTTTTTCAGAGACCCCCTAGCAGACCCCGTGGATCATTCCATCCTTCCCCTTCCCCATGAGGAGGGAGGGAACAAATCACGAGTGATGTTTTACAAAGGGTTAACGAGACTCTAGGAGTCTGTATGAAATTAAAATAATTATTTGAGAAATCTCAAAAAGCACAAAAAAGGAAGTAAAAATTATACAAAATCCCTCCATTAAAAGAGATTATATATCATAAGAGAGGAAAGCCACCTCGCCTGCCCCTCCAAACCGTCTTGCAGAGGTAGCCGCCATGAAGGGTGAGGTAAAAACTCCTTAAGATGGCCCATGCATTCATCATCCCCCCCAGTCCTATGAGCTTCCCCTGGTCACTGTCTCATTTCCGTACCAGCAGGCTCCAAGATGCCTCACAGTGTCTCTGCTGCTTCTAGACTCCAATTCAAGTCCTGGGCTTTAAAAAAAAAAAAAAATGTCTCTTGGATTCGCTCCTTTATTTGCTCACTGCCATCCTCCCCAGTCCAGGCTCTTCCGTTCACATCTGGTCTGTTGATTGGGTCCCCTCGAAGTTCCCCTCCCACCTCGAAGCTTGTACAGGCACCAGATTCATCTGCCAAGAACATTGCTTCCAACACATCATTTTCCTGTTCTAAAATCTTTGATGACTCCCCGTCATTTGGAGGATAATTCAGGTTGGCATTTAAAGTCAGTCGCGACCGACTTTTTCTATTCTCGTATCCACAAATACTTCCTGACTCCATGCGGCAGCCTGGCTGGTTGCTGCACCAAGTCTTAGAGAACATTCTGCGGCTCCTGCCTGACGACACTCTTTCCCCACCTATCCAAAGCTTGTCGGTCCTTCAAGGCCCATCTCAAGGCTGTCTTTGTTTCAGCGAGCCCTTCCCCTATTGTTTTAGTTCCCATTTATTGCTGCTTCCCCAAATGCCTGAACACTAGGAAGCTATACTTTGTGGTTCAGAGTACCTTGGTTGGAAGAGAGCTTGGGTAGGACCATAGAATAGTAGTTCCCAGCCTGGAGCCAGAAGATATCCCCGAGTCTGTAAGTGTACGGGGGAGTGGGGAGCTATTATCAATATCTCAGAAGGCCTATAGGAAATTATACATATTTCACGGTAAGTTTGCCCAGTCAGAGGAAACACTGAATTTCTTTACTTGTGGCCAGAATCATACCATGCATTGAGTTTCTTGTCCTGCCGAATGACGTTGGTTGTTTATTAAGGAAAACGGGGGGAAATTCTGTTATGTTTATGTATCCTAGGAGATAGACTCTAAAAAATCTGGAGTCTTTGGGGCAGCAGGATGAGTAAAAAGGACGCTTGATGGTGAAAAAGTTGAAGTCAGTGATGCTGCCCAGGCTCCTGGCCAGAGCAGGACCCTTCTCCCCTGGCATCCAAATGGCCAACCACGGCCCCGCTGTCGTGATGGACAAGCTCTCTCTCTTACAGGGGGCCGAGATATTATTTGATTGTAGTAAATCTAAACCATCTTCCTCAGGACAGCCCCTCAAGTCTTTGAAGGTACCTTAGAACCTCCATTGGCTTCTGGTTTCCTGTAGGCCAAAGACGAACTTTCTCCTGTGTTGTCTGAGGCCGCCTCACACCAGAGCCTTATCCACTCCCACTGCCCCTTCACCATGCCCTGTGTCCCTGTCTCTGCCCGGGACCCACTTACCTCCCCTGCTTCTCGTTTGCACCTTGCTCTCTCCTTTCTCTTACTGTTCCCTCTGCTTGGAACACTCTTGCGTGCCCTCTTGACCTAGTGACTCCACTCTTCCTTAGAGCTCAGCTCCTAAGACACCTCCCCAGGGAAGCCTTTCCTGATCACCCCCAGTATGGATGCTTGTAGTCCTTTGTACCTATCCACAGCAACGCTCATTGTGGTTGTAATTTCTCTCATTTCTGTCATTTGGTTGAAGTCTGTCAACTCTGGGCTATACAGTCCATGGAAGCGGGGCCTTGTTTGATTTCGGTTCCCAGTATATCCCTTAGCACAGTGCCAGGGCCTATAAGCAAGTCATTAAACATTGACTAATAGTGTTATTTTCTATTTCATGAGTCTGAGAAACAGGAAATGTGTGCAAAAGCATCGCTTAAGTTATAATCAGGGCCTATGATAATTTTAGGAGTGATTACTATACTGTTTCTTCAGTTACATTTTGACCTCCTAGATGGGTACAGATGTATATCCCTTCCCTTGGGCATTCCTTGGCTCGGTAAAAAATGACCTAGTGTGTAGACTCAGCTGTTTTTCCGTCCTCTTTCTTTCTTTTTTTTCCCTCTTCTTTCTGTTTTAATTGGTTGTTGACTAAAAAAGTAATCTGACTAAATGACGTTCCCTCTAAATGTCCAATCTTCCCCTTCTCATTCCTTTCCCCTTTCAATCTTATATTTATCGATCACCTATTCTGTGCTAGACACCGAGCAAATAACCAAGGACACAAAAGATGAATGGAGTAATCTCTGTCCTGAGATTATATCTTGACATATTCTTACATTAGAGGGTCTCCCGGGTCTCTCCCCAGATCATGCTCCTTTGATTCCTTAGTCATTTGATAATGCTCTTCTCAAAATGGGGCCCCAGGATCTTTGCACTGCTGTTTCCTCTGCCCGGAAAGCTCTTCTCTCAGACCTTCCTGTGGTTGACTCCTTCTCCATACATTCAGGTCTTGGCAATAAGACCTATAAACCAGGTCTTGGCTCAAATGTCTTGTCCCAGGCCTCCTCTGACCACTCTCTACCAAATCACTCTGTTTTGTCCTCAGAGCACTCATTGTCTGAAATTATCTTGATATGTCTGTTATATTTTCTGTTGTCCATGTGTCCCCTCATTAGGATGTATGCACCATGAGAGGAGGGGCTCTGTTTTGTTTACTGCTGTAGTCTCAAAGGTCCAGGAAGTGGTGGCATGTAGTAGGCACTCAGTAAATAACTGTGGAAGGACTGAATGTGACGTTCCCCTGATCCCCTGTCCACTCAGGCTGAGTTCACCATATTGCCTGAGCTATGTGGTTTGGATAGCACCCATCTACTGATGTGCTTGCTCTCTGATTTTTTTCAGGGTCATCAGCCTTGTGCCAGTGGAAAGAGCAAGTGTCTCCTCATCAGCAGAAAGAAAAAGAAAAAAGAAAAAAACTCTCCTTTTGTCTTAAACAAACCCAACCTCTTTATCACGAGCCTGGCTTGCTGCTTTCTGTAACTATGACCCAAACGGCTCCCCAGAATTTACCTCCTTGTGTCTCATTCCCTCAGGGCTCTATTTTGTGACTTTTAAGGTGACAATCAGTTAATCCAATAACAGAATCCTGCTAATGTGCTAACGGGAGAGGGTAAAAAAAAGGCTCTCAGCTCCCTCCCTTCTGACTCAGGTAACATCTGTGCATTTAACAGGGCCCTTCTGGAGACAATTAAATAAATGCTTTATTGAAACAATAAAATTAATAGGGGTCTCATGGAACTCAATGAAAGGTTTTTAAAAATTAACTTCATTGTTTTTTAAGCTTCAAATTAAGCTTTGCTAGGCAAGGAGTGGGGCAGAACCAAATTACATTAAAGTAGGTCCCTGCCCACAGGACCACGCTTGGGGGGGTTGAGATCCTAAGCTTGAGCTTTCCCTGGGGAACGGCCGCTGCTGCCATTCTGGGGTCCTGACTCCGATGGGACCTGGCTCCGAGGTTTTTCTAGATTGTAGGTCTGGTTCTGTTGCGGGGAGTCTGTGACCTTATAGACTGATTAACTCCATGAGATCTGGGTGCCCTAGGTCAGGTATCCCATCAAAGCAAATGTCATTGTGACATTTGTCATGTTGATTGAATCAAACAGTGCACATTGGGGATACTTTTTCAGCCAGGAAGCGGGGGGACATTTGTCTGGTTCTTCATTTCTCTGGATCGGGGTCCATCTCTACCATATTGCCTTACACCCCTGGCCTTGTAAGCAGAGGTCACCTGTTTCTCCCTAGGAACCATTTTCAGCCTCAAGAAAAGCCCGAGAAGTCAAGAGTTTGTCAAATCAGATGTGAGGCCAAAGTTTTTGGGAAATCTGTGTGTGGTTCTGCCGGTGGGGGCCAGGGAGCAGGTGGGATGTGGGACTAGGGGACACCGTCCTGAAGGACTTGCCCCACCTGGCGGCTGATGGGACCCTGGATGGGGAAATTCTTGTGAAAGATAGGGTTCTCTGTCCAGACGGAGAGAGCGGGCATAAGACTGTCTTCGGGACTCCTCATTATTCCTATCAAGGTAGCACATTGATTCAAACCATCTGTGGGCTTGTGAGGTCTGATTAGACTTGGCGTTTCCAACCCTGGGCTCCCGACTTACGCCCTCTCTGAGGGTGCGGAGCAGGCTGGAGGTGCTGTTGAAGTCCGGGCTGGACCCTGTCTCTGAGCCCCAGGCTCCTTGACCCGGTAACTCAGGGCGCATACCCCTCCGGGCAACCCCCCCCCCCCCCCGGGCTGCCAACAGGCGCTGGGAGGGGTTCTGAGCCGAAAGCCAGAAGGCTTCTGCTTCCAGCTCTGCCCTTAACTAGTTGTGTGACTTAGAGAAAGTTGCTTAGTCTTTCTGTGCCTCAGTTTTTTCATCTGCAGAATGGGGATGTGACACTGACCGTGGATGTTTTGGCGATCAAATAAGGCGCAAGTGTGAATCACTTTGAAGTGCATGAAAGACATTGTCTAAAAGCTGTTGTTTTCATGAATGGTGTTCACGTTGTCAGGGAACAGGGCTCTCTTGTCCAGCCTCAGGACATCTCCGGGCTCTGGAAGGGAGCGTGAAGCTCTTGGGGTTTTTTTTTATTAACTCCTCTGGCCCCACACTTTCCCTAGGGGGCTTCTACCCTCTTCCCCCTCCACCACCCTCCTAGTCTCCCAGACTAGAGATCTTAGAGGTGTCTTTGACTCATCCCACTCCTTTATCCTCTTATATCTACTCTGTCAACACATCTTTTTCTTCCTTTGAAATCTATCCCGGATTCACCTTTTCTTTCCTGATCCCACTGCCATCACCTTCGTCTAAGCCATCATTACTGGGCTTCCTCAGGAGCTCCCCAGCTGGCTTCTCTCCTCTGCTCCCCTTCCCTCCATGCCTTCTTACACCGGGACTGCCACATTAATCTCCCCAAGGGCCACTTTTTATCGGGTCACTCCCCTGCTCAAGAAAGCTCAATGGCTCCCTAATTACCTCATCAAGGCCCTGCTCCCTTATGTGATTTCAAAGTCTTCCACTCCTCTTATATCTGCTCTATGCACCTGATTTCCCAGAGTTCCCCTGCACACACCCCCCTCTACCAACAGACCCATTTCCATACTGCTCTCCAAAGAAGCTGCCCCTGTTCCTGCTTCTGTGCCTTTGCTTGGGCCCATTTACCCTGCGTGGAGTGAGAACCCCTTCTCCTGTAGCTTCTCCTTCTCACTGTCCATTCTCTCCATTCTGTAGCATCCAGCTCAAGTCCCTAGCCACCGCCCCCCAGAAGTTTCTTAAGAGGTTGTCTCACGGGACTATCTCTCCGTTCCACGTATCCTTATTTCTTCTTGCTTATATTTTGCAGCTCTGATTCTCTTTTATTTCTTGTCCCCTTGCCTGCCTCCCTTACCTAGATTACAAACTCTTTGAGGGCTGAGACCCTGTCTTGCCTGTTTCCCATAACATCTAATCAAAGGCTGAGGCCCTGTAAAGTCTTGGTCGATTGTGTGGTCAAAGAGGTCTGCCTTGGTGCATGAACACTGAGTGTGGAGATTGTCTATTCTAAATAGAGATTTTTGTGTCCCCTCCGCTCCTCCCCCACCCCACCCCTGCTCTTCAGAACCCCCCCCAACAATGTCTTCATCCATCAGTAATAAAGCAGGAACAATAGGGGGTTTCTTTCTAATTAAAGGGAGCAGTTAGTGTTTCCACTTCAAAGCCCTGGGAGAGAAGACTTTTGTTCTTCAGGCCTGGGAGCTCTGGGAGCCCGGGTTGGGTGGGGAAGTGGAGCTCCAGGCCCAGCCAAGCATTAAGCTCGTGAACCTGAGATCCCCCCATTTGCAGGCAGAGAAGCTCAAATTTAAAACAACAACGTAATTTAGTAACTTCGGCTCTGATAAAACAGTTGGGGGAATTTCTTCTCTCCTAGCGTCTGAAGCCAATGTTATTACAGGTGTGTGTGCTTGTCTCTCCCACACCCTACCCAGCCCCTGTCGCCCCACCACATACAGCACACACATGTGTCACACCACACACTCCCACATATGTGGGACTCACAAAGCGTACGCGGGGCTCGCTTAGGGGGCACGTCTCCTCGCCCCCGCTCCCAGGACTCTCCAGCCTGCGTTAGCCCACACACCCACCCAGTTCCTCTCACACATAATTTCTCTCCACCTCTAAGTGCGGGGCAAGGCACCCTGGTTCAAGAACCATCCATTATCTATTCAGCTGCAAGTCAGCTTGGCAGAGAGGTGTTCTCTTCCTCTGACACACGCCTCCCTCCACCTTACACGGGCACAGACTGAGCCTCTGTGCTAGGCCCAGACCGAGTCCCGCCCTGATGATGCAGTGGCCCGCACCTCTGACCACGACTGAGACCCCAGAGTGGCCACAGGGTGTGTCCTAACAGTAGACCCAAGAAAGAGCGTGGAATGGGTCCTTGGTCTAACAAATCGTCTCACCAATCTGATGCATTGATAAAGGGAGGTGGGAAGAGAGAGCTTTTGGCTCAGTTCTGCTGCTGAAACTGCAAAGCCCGTGTTGTCCATCCATTCATCCTCTATCGATCACCTATTCTTTGCAGTACAGTGGTGAGCAGGGCCAGATATGGGCCTGTCCTCAGACATTTCTGTTCAATTAATAGCATGGGTTTTGGCATTTTATGATCCTGTGCTCTAGGCCCTCCCTGCCTCCGCCTTGATTTACTAGCTGAGTCACTTTGGACAAGTTATTTGTTACTTAACCTTTCCAAATCTTGACTTCCTCATAGATAAATTGGGCCTAATGATGATAGTGATCTCTAAGGATGTTAAAAGGATTAAAAGAGGTCCTCTATCTAGTGATAACACAGTGCCCGGCACATAGAACATGCTCGTTTAATAATGATGGTTCATTTAGTTGTTACTCATTCTGGGGGGTGGGGGATATAGGTATATATACCTAAAATTACAAAACAGAATAAGATTTGTCCTGGTTACAGGTACCAGGTGAAAGAGGAGCCCAGGGGAGACTCTGGGTCTGCTGGGGATGTCAGGGGAGGCTTCTGTGGGGCTGAGGTTTGGGGGTACGGGTGGAGGCAGCCCTTGGATAGAGTCTAGAGGGAGTAGGAGTTTGCTTCAATGAGCAGGACCATTTGGTCCAAAGGGAGGAAATAACATGCACGTCGCCCTGGGGTGAAGAATGGCATCTCCCTGCAGACGAGGCTGGTATATTTGGACCTCCGCAGAGAGGTACTAGTCCCATGACTCTCTTAATCAACACATGCCCCTAAACTGATGAAGGCGAGAACACCCTCAGCACCCTAGGAGGGTCTCAAAGGGCATTTGATGATGATGGCGGATGGTAATGGTGACATAATGCTGGATTTCGGTAAAGCGGTAACATGATTTAGAAGTGGATGGCTGAGGACGTCTGGCTGCACATCCTCCCTCTTTTCTGACCTGGCCTTGTCCTCTTTTCTCTCCTGATCCCACTCCCCTACCCACCCCCTCCACGCTCTTTTGTCTCTGTGGAGCACAGAGAGACACCCTTGTCCTCGTGCCCCTGGCTTCCCTCATGCCCTTAAGGCCCCTTCATCTGAGGTCTGGGCTGGCTGGACTGAGGGGGGCTGTTTCCGCACACGTGATGCCGCCAGTGTGGGGCATGGCTGCCCTGCCGCGGCCTTGCTTGCTCCCCTGATTATTTCTCCTTAATTGAGCGTAAAGAATGTGAGGAATGTGGAGTAGACCGCATGAGGAGGGCTGTTGCAGCCCCCTCCGGGATCTGGGATTCTGAGCTCTGGATGGGAGAAATGCAGATGGCCGCTGAGCCCCACAGAGCGTGTCATTCCTGGGGCTCCCCCACTCCCGGCCCACGCTCCCCACGGTGGTCTGTCCACTTCTCCAACCTGCTCTGGGGTTTTCTTCCTTGTCTGTGCACAAAGAATTTCATTTCTTTGTAAAACTGGCCACCATCTCCTCTCTTCCCAGGGGTCTGCCTTGACTTAAACCCACCTGACAATGATACTCCTTATCCATCTCAAATTCCAGGTGGAACTCTCTAGAAGCTCTTCCCTCTCCTCTGATGGAAGAGGGAAAAACGATGATGGCAGCTACTCCTTGGCCTTGGGTGGCTGCTGGGAACCCTGTGTCCAGGCCGTCTAGGCTGCGGGAAGATGGGGTTGCTTACCTGTCAGGAAAGCAGCCAGGTGAGTCACAGCTGGAGCACTGCCCCTGCCTGCTCAGCGTCTGGCCTCCTGTCTTCTCTGGGGGGGTGGGGGGCGTGGAGGAGAAAGGTTGTAGACTCAGCCCAGGGTCGTGTCCTGGTCTGGTCCTGGGGTCTATGCACTGTGTAATCTCAGGGGAATTTCTTTATCCTCTCTGAGGCTGTTATGTCATTTTTATTTAAAAAAAGATTTTATTTATTTGAGAGAGAGAGAGAGAGAGAATGCACAAGCAAGGGGAATGGCAGGCAGGGGGAGAGGGAGAAGCAGACTCCCCTGGCTGAGCGGGGAGCCTGATGTGGGGCTTGATCCCAGGACCCTGGGATCATGAGCTGAGCTGAAGGCAGACACTTAAGCAACTGAGCCACCCAGGCGCCCCTGTTAGGTCATGTTTTAAAAGGATGGTGGTATTTCCGCACTTGTAGGGTTGTAAAGAAGAAATCTGATGTGCTGAAGCTTGTGAAGCAATCGTAGGTGCTCAGAAGGTATTAGTTTGACCCTTTGGAGAGGACTGAAGGAGGGGGTGAATTTTACTAGAAGAAGTTTCGTTTCCTGTGGGAAATGCAATAGGCCATCCCTAGAGATGATCAAAGGGACAGGGTGACCCTGAGAAACCTGGTTCTAGGACTTGCACCGAGGGAGATGTGCAATGGTTAGGGGACTTGGCAATCCTGGTGCTATGGCTCAGTCTCCTTAGGAGAGGACTGCGACAGCTGTCTTCCTCCATCGCCCCTCCCCCCCCCAGGCCTGACCAGAGGCAATGTTGATTCTGCTATGGGAGGGGTTCAGGGTGTATTTAAAGACAAACTTCCTGTCCAGGAGAGAAGTTTTGTGTTGTGATAGCTAATCTTCCCAGAATAGTTGAGTGTGGGCTGGTCTTATTTTCACAAATAGGACTGAGATTGGGGCTGGCTGGGGTGTAGGCTACCCTGACCCAGAAGCGGAGGCTGGTCAAGGTGGTCCTCCGGGGCGTCTTCTCACCTAGACTCTGCGGGCTGCCCTCAGCCTCCCACCTCCTCCACTCACTGGTAGGCAGATGCCTGGCGCGCTCCGAGAGTGGCAAGGAGGAGAATGCACTGATTATATTCTGCAACTTCTGGAAAGTTCCTGCTGTTAGCGACTTGCAAACCTCCTGAGATGAAAATTCAGAGCAAAGTGGAAAGTAAATGGGCCTCATGAGCGATGGTGTAGGAAGCCGTATCACTGGGGGTGTTTATGCGCAGGGGCCCCCCGAGGAGGGCCAAGGGCCCCTTCATCTTTATGGCGCCTGGAATGCTGGGTATTAGCGGGGCTTAGGACGGATGCTGACCTGCAGGGCTGACACTGGCATTTCCCTCCATTTTCTGGAGGCAGAGGCACATTACCACCCTCCCCTCTGTGGCAGGAGGTGCCCAAGGAGAACTGCAGGATTACCAGCGGAGAAGGGTCCCAGTGAAGCTGATTCTGTGGCTGGAGGGCCTGGGGCGGGGGGGCGTGGCGGGGCAGTAGGAGTTGGCAGAGAGCACAATGAATCTTTGGTAGATGAAGGCAGAGTATTCATCTGTGGCGATCTAGTTTCCCCAGGACCAGGCTGAGCCTTTTCATGAAGTCAGACGCTAGACCTCTCTCCTCATCAGAGCTGCATCCCTCTTGGAGCCTAGAATGTTCAGAACTGTGCACTGTCTCCTCCTCCCACCCTGCCCCACCCCCATCCCCATCTGGGGCGACATTCCTGTTCACAGTCACAGCAGCCCTGGCAGCAGCCGTGGCTGGGCCACATCTGGGGCTCTGACGGCCACATCTGCATCCACCCCTCTCAGAGCTGGTTATTTCTATTGTGACTTTTATCTGCATCTGTGGAATCTGGAGGCGATCTGTGGATGGTGGGTTCCCAGCCCCAGATGCTGTCAGTTTCTAGGGGAAGATGGAGAGGACCCCGTGTCACTAAGCCCAGAGTTGCTGCTCTGATGGGCTTCAGTTGAGGGCCTTGGCTCCCACGTCTCTGCAGTCATGGAATCCTGGCTCTTGGGTTCTAGGCAGAGAAAGCTGGGAGCAATCCATGCCGAGCCTCACACCTCACTCCCTAGGCCCTCTCCCCTACCCCAGCCTTACCCTACTCTATCTATGCCTCTTGCCCCTCCTCCTCCACAAGCTAATATCTTTATTATTGCTGCTGATTCCAGGCTATGGTTCCCAAATGGCCAATGGGATGGTGGGAGAAGAGAAAGACCACTTATGTTGCATGTGAGAGGGAGATAAATGTGGGGTGGGGGAGGCGGGAGACCAAGATAGAACTGGGTGCAGGTGGCTTCTGGCTATTACAGGGGTCCCTGGACTGGTTCAGAAAGCCTCCAGGTAATGTCAACATGTAATGCTAGGGACAAGGCTTGTATGGCCAACATGATCTGGATTTATAGGCCAGGAGGACCCATGAGAGGACTTCTGGCTTTTGAGCCAGAGCACCTTGGGCTATAGGCTGGGTCTTCCAGCCAGCCTCCGGTCTGGCTTCTTTGTGTCCAGAGTCGCCTGGCTGGGCTGCCCTTTCAAGACCGTAGGAGAGTGGCGGGGGTGTGGAGGGGGCGGCCTAGTGAACAATTCTTGATGTAGTCCTTCAGGGTCGGACAGACACCCCGGCCGTGGAAATCCTGACACAAAGCCTGACTCAGGAAAGGATAGAGGACTCCAGAGAGCTACTGGTGTCCTGGGAATTTTTCAGGATGTCCTCCAGGACATGAGGAGGAAGGTAGAGCCCCTGTTGGCCTCCCTCACTGGCCCAGAGAAAACTAGGGTTTGGGGCAGAGAAAAGCAACTGGAGAGGTCTTGAAAGGGACTGCATGTGAGAGTTTGGACAAGCCCGTGTGTGTGTGGGGGGGGGGTGGGGGGAGGTGGGAATAAACTACTTTGTGTAGAAGGTTGCCATCCCGGTCCTGATTGAGGACTTCCCTCACTGTGTTCTGCAAGGCTCCAGGACCTTGTGACTTAGAACGGCGTTCTGCCTGGCATATTCCCTAGGATGTATTAGAGTACCAGCTGAGCCCAGGTTAGAGTTGGCTGATCGGGAAGTGCACCCCCAAAGTGGAGGGGTGGAGGCCGTGGTGGATTCCTCAGTGATTCTGCTGGGAGTTCATCTGCATAAACCTGGATTGGAAGCCTCCCAACCCCGCTATGATTCTCTGCAGTGGCTTTCCAGGCTCTGCCACCTGAAAGCCAGCTCTCATTCAATATTGGAGCAGAGCCCCGCATTTGGATCGCATTTGATAGAGTGCATTTGGGCTTCTATGGCACCCGTAATGGTCTCCATGCAGACAGAGGACATCCCTGTTGAGGCTTTATAGTCACCCCGGGAAATCTTGGTGATGGGAGCTGTGATTCCATCGGTCACATTCAGGACTTTACTAGGTAACTAGACTGATCTTTCTGAGCTTCAGCATTCTTATCTGTGAAATGGTAGTAATAGGAATGCCTAACTCATAGGTTTGGTGTTAATTAAATACAGCAATACAGAGAAAAAGCCTATCACAGTGCCTAGCACCTCGTCAATGCTCATCAAAGAGTGTTAACTCAGCTCAACCTCATCAAAGAGTGTTAACTCTTACTGTTTGTTAATTGCCATCCTACCACAGGCACCTCTGTGTGGGTCGGGCTTATGATTTATGTAGGTCAGGGCGAGAATGTGGAGCTGGGGCTACAATAGGGTTTGGGATAAGGATACAGGATGGGATTGAATTTATTGATTTTAAATAGTGTTTAATAGTGGTTAGGGCTCAACCAATAGTGGTTTTAGGCTGGCTTGGGGTCCCCATAAGGGATGGGTGTTATGATTGAGCTTGGGGTTAGGACAACGTTTGGGATGGAAGTCCCTGGAAAATTTGGGCTGGAGATGGAGTGGCCCTTAAGGAAGCTTTTTTATCAAGAGTAGAATGACTACCCCCCAGCATGTGCTCAGGAGACACAATGGGGCTCTGCAAGTCCGGCTTCCTGAGGGGGTGCCCTGGCCTGCAGAGACCCAGAGCTTTTCACAGGCTGACCTCCACCCCCTCAGGCTCTCTTGGGTGGAGAGAACAATACACAAGGCCAGGGCCTTTCTGGGGAGCCCGGGGAGATCAAGGCTGGAGAGAATGTAGGGAATGCACTGTGGCCTTCTGGGTTAGTTCCATTACTCCAACAAAGTAAGTAAGCTCTGTCTCCCCCACCCGTCCCTGCTCCTCACGTGCTCACCTACTGGCCTCAGAGTCCAGGGCGATTTGGCCTCCCTTGTACATCTCCCACCCCAACCCCCACCTTCCTCCAGGCTCCACCTCTGGCAGGAGGTAGGACACAAAGGCTGGATCTTTCTACCAGCCCCATCCTCCTCCGTTGCCTTTCTCCCTCACGGGGCTGGCAGAGGCCAAAGAAAACAGAGCCGCTGCCCCAGCTCACTCTCACTCTCTCCCTCACTTCCTGCTCCGGGAAGATGGTTTACTCCCTCCCCCGCCCTGGCTCCGGACCTGGCCTTGGTGTCAAGTTTCGCCAGAGCTTCTAGAATCAGAGGCCCTGCCTCGGCTCAAGCTGGACCCCTCACCTCTCTCTGTGTCACCTCTTTCACATCTTTTCTTCCTCAACCCAGGGCCCTGTGTCCCAATCTCTCTGTAGTAAAATTTTGTTCTTCAGGTGGTGGAAGAATCCAGTGGAAGGAAGGTTTTTTCAGGAGCAGGGGGCATATAGGATGAGAGAGGGGTGGAGTGGGCACCGATGGCTGCTGTGCTGAATGGAACTCTGGGGATGGGCGAGGGAGTCCTGTGGACACAGGGACTGAATCCACTTCCCGTCAGGCCTGCTGACCCCATAGAAACAGCTCCTCTTGAGGCCCAGTAAGGATGATGCCCCTGGACCTGGGCAACAGTGTGGCCCTGGCCAGCAGGCAGCCTTGATGACCTTCCTCAGGGTGGCCTCAGGGCCAAGCAACCCCTTGCGGCCAGCTCGAGAGACACCTCTCCTTCAGAACTTCCTGATTTCCAGATCCCCATTCAAGTCTCAAGTCCAGCTACCCTCCCCAGATTCCCTCAGGGGATTCTCAGCCTCCTTTCCGAGCTTGAGCTTCGAGCGAGCTTTGAGCTTCGAGCTTCGTCACAGAGCCCCTAGCTTCTGGGAGGCCTGTGGGGGTTCTGAAGCCCTGGCGCTCTGCCTGCCCCACAGATCGGCAACAGCAGACCTTTCTTTGGGGCCAGATGGTGCTTCCTCCTTTCTTCTTCATTTGCCCTCCCCAGCTTCCCAGCCCAGAACCTGGGTTCCCTTCAAGTTACTGCTCAGTTGACTCTGACAGAAGTTCCACACATGGGCCCTGGTGTCACACCACCTGGGTCTGGGTCCTCGTTCTGTCACTCAGCAGCTGGGACAGCTTGGCCAAGACACTGGCCACCTGTGTGTGAAGTGGGGTAAGACTCCAGCTACAGCACAGGGCATAATGTTGTGAGGATTAAGCCAGGTAATGCGGGGAGGCTTGTAAGGGACTTAGTGCAGCGCCTGGTACAGAGCACACATCTGACAGGTGACAGCTCTTAGATTACCACGTCCTGCGATCACTCCTCTGCACCTGAAGGCAATTCTAGAGAGACTGCTGAGGGATGGTAGAAGACGGAGCGCATCACTCTCCCCAGGATGGCTTAGCCGGTGTCCCGGCCCGCCCATCTACCTCTCTGTAATGCCTGTCCTGACATTTAGCATGACATTAGGTGCTCTTTCCTTCCATCTCCCCTCCTCTTTCTGTTCTGCCCTTAACACTTATCAAGAATCTGCTCTGAGAGTGGGGCGCCTGGGTGGCTCAGTTGGTTAGGTGTCTGCCTTCAGCTCGGGTCGTGATCCCGGAGTCCTGGGATTGCGCCCCGTGTCGGGCTCCCGCCTTAGCAAGGAGCCTGTTTCTCCCTCTCTCCCCTGCTCATGCTCTCTCTCTCTGTCTCAAATGAATAAGTTAAAAAAAAAAAAATAGATTCTGGGACACCTGTGTGGCTTAGTTGATTGAGTGTCTGACTCTTGATTTTGGCTCAGGTCCTAATCTCACGGTTGTGGGACTAAGCCCTGCTCAGGCTCCACACTGAGCATGGAGCCTGCTTAAGATCCTCTCTCTCCCTGTCCCTCTGCTCCCCCTTCCCCCAACTTGTGCATGCGCTTGTTCTCTTAAAAAAAAAAAAGAAAGAAAAAAGAAAGAAAGAAGAAAGAAAAGAATCTATGAATCTACTCTGGCCCAATTCTGTGCTAGCCCCTGAAAACACCACAGTAGATAAAGAGCAACAGGCTGAAGTCTGATCTTGGGGAAGTGGGGAGACAAGCATGTAAACCAGACAAAGCGATTCTGTATCTTAGGTGTTGTGACAGAAGGATGTCCAGATATAGTGGAACATAAAAGGTCTGAGTTAGTAAAGCTTCAGAGCTGAGGGGTCTGGAGCAAGCTTTCAGGCAGAGGGGATATTTAAGCAATGATGGTGAGGTGAGAAATATCACATTTTATTGGGAATATCTTCCCTAGGTTGGAGGTGAGGACTAGGAGCCTGAACACAGAATCTGTGGAGAATATCTTTCCTCTGAAGGACACTACAAGAGCAAGTGTTGCTTGCTCCTTCTGAAGCTCATCTAGGAAAGCCCTTCCCCCAGTAGCTTATCTGCCCTTTTCCTTCAAGTTACTCAGTCTCCCTCTCCCCAGGGAGGCCTGACCAGCCTGTTCTGAATGGCACCCACTCGCTCTCCACAGCTCTTTCTCCCTCATCCTTCAGTTTGCTTAATTTTTCCTCCATGGCCCTTATTGCTATCTAACATTTCATATATTTTGTTTGTTTTGTTTTGTTCGTCTCCTCCTACCAAAAGATAAGCCCCATGAAGACAGGATTTTTGTCTGTTATTCACTGCTGTATCCCCAGGGCTTGAACAACCTGGCACATAGTGGGGGCACCAGAAATATTTGCCAGACGGGTACTCATCCCTTGAGTCATGCTGGAGACATATTCTATCATATCCAAAATGGGCCAGATAGGGGCACCTGGGTGGCTCAGGGGGTTAAATCCTCTGCCTTCGGCTCAGGTCATGATCTCAGGGTCCTGGGATCGAGCTCCATGTCCTGCTCTTTGCTCAGCGGGGAATCTGCTTCCCCCCCCCTCCCCGCCTACTTGTGATCTCTCTCTCTCTGTCAAATAAATAAACAAGATCTTTAAAAAATAATAATAAAATAAAATAAAACGGGCCGGGTATGGTGCTGGTAAGCTGTAGCCAAAGAACCCTGAATGTTAATTCACAGACAGTTGAGCTGCATCAGAATCACTTTAGGGTACTTGTCATATACACAGATCTTGGAATTACACACAAAACCCAACGAATTAGAATCTCTGACCCAGGTGGATGCTGCATTTTCAGCAAGGATGCTTGGTGATTTGATGCGCACTGGGGTTGGAAATTACGGCTAGACAATCTGGAAAAAAGAAAGTGCTTCCTTCATCAGTTAAGAGAATCGGGAAGGAACACAGAGAGACCAATCGCGAGGCTGTCGTTAGAGTCTAGCTCAGAAACAATGGTGGCTTTGACTCAGGTTGAGACACTCGAGATGGAGAGAAGTAGATGGATTTGGAGGATTGTTAAGGAACTGAAAACTCGAGATGAATTGCATATGGCGGTCATGGAGAGGAGACGTCAAGCATGAGTTCTAGGTTTCAGGCCTGTCCAGATGTGTAGATAGAAGTGCTGTCGTTCAGATGACGGACCCTGGAGGAAGAGCCAGTTTGGGAGGTAAGATCATGAGTTTAGTCTTAGGTATATTGAATGTAAGATGTTTTGCCAATCTGAGGGGAAATGTCAAGTCACTAGTTATATGCCTAGGCCAGGAGGTTTCCAAAGCCCGTCATCTGAAAATACCATGTTCAAAATGAAAGTTGTCACTTTGAACCGAGCGAGAAGACTGAAATCAAAGGAGTGAACGTGGGCTACCTCAGCATGTTTATCTGTCATGTTAAAAAATACACAAACATATACAGTTTCCATTGTGAGGGGCAAATAAAGTAATGGGACCTGAAATAAAATTACATGTGCCCTAAACTAATTATGCTTTAAAAAAAAAAAAGCAGGAACTATGTAACTGTAACATGCATGGGTAGTTGTTATTGAAAGATTTAAATCTTGCTGACACCGATATGAAAAGATGGGCTGTGATTCATAGGGAAGGTAATGTGATTTCTGCACGTGGGCTCTGACCTTGGGCGCCCCAGCCCGAGTTTGGAGAGTGGTTCTAATTGAATCAACACTGGGCTGGGTGGGGGTGGGGTAGAGATACAATGTCTGCCAGGACTGTGGATAGAACAATCTTAGTGCACTTGAAACAGAAGGAGAAAATGGGTCAACATGCTAGAGGTCATTCGCATCGAAAGAGGGGTTTGGGAAAGCAGGACGCATCAAGCTTCTCTGGCCTGGCCCAGGGGGAGATCAATACAGGCTGCGAAGAGCACGAGCAGCCTGGTGAGCAGAGTACCCATTATTCTGAGGGTGAGGGATGTCTCACTGACATGTCCGGAGTGAAGGGGAGCTGTTGCCTCAACGGTACTTTGTTCTGGTTCTGGGCCCTCCAAGGAACCTTCTGGAGAATAACTCGGCTTAATAGAGCACTCTTTCTCAGCACTTGGAGAACAATAACAGATCATTCTTGCAAGCCCTTGTGTGCATTATCTCATTTAATTTTCTCAAAAACTAATGATACAGGGTTATTATCTGGGTATTACAGATGATAGAACGGGGCCACAGAGGATAATTCCTTTACCCAATATCCCATGGGTAGTGAGAGCGGGGCTTCGCACCCAGGCAGCTGGGCTCAAGGTGGTGGTTTGGGATTGGGGGTTTGAGTCTCCTGGTCCCTGGTGAGGGTGTGGGGCAACAGTCCCAAGTCAACTTTATTTTATTTTATTTTATTTGTAAAGATTTTATCTATTTGAGAGAGAATGAGAGCACGGGGCGGGGGGGGGGGTTGGCAGAGGAAGAGGGAGAAGTAGGCTCCCCACTGAGCAGGGAACCAGGCGTGGTGCTCGATCCCAGGACCCCGAGATCATGACCTGAGCCGAAGGCAGACGCTTCACTGACTGAGCCACCCAGGCACCCCTCCCTAAGTTAATTTTATAAATTGGTACTCTTGTTGCTATAGATGCCTCTGTGAATTGTGTTAATCTGGATCTGCGGCTGAGAGACCGACAGGAGCCCATCAGATTTCCGTCCTGAACAGCAGATAGCTTAATTGCTGCTCCTGGCAGCAGCTCCGGCGCCTTGCACGGGGATGGCCCTCGAGATTCTTTTCCTGTGAGACTGAATGAAGTGAAGGCATCCCTGAGGGATTCTAAGGAAACCTCCTGGCTGTCCCTTGCTAATGGCTCCCAAATAACATGACACTGTTTTTGACAATTTTTAGCCAATTTTCCATATTTAGAAATTTTTTCCCCATCTGTTGCAAACTCAGACTGCCTAGTTGAACATTTGTTAACAAAACTCCATACTTGTACTATGAACATGGTTATGGAAGAAAAAAAAATCTACTTCCAGATGTAAATGGAACCCCAAACGCACACAGAATGTAGATCAAGACCGGGGATTTCAGTATAATCGCTTTTGGGGAGAAAAATTTCCAAAAGGGTTTTACCTCCCTCAGAAGTTTTCAAATGGAAACAAAGTAGACATTTTATAAACTCTAAGTTTTGAGTGGCTGCAAATGTCTGTAATTTGGAGTCATTTTTTGGAGGCTATATTTCTATATTGCCCACTGGAATGATAACAAACTTGGGGAAAGAAAAGGTTTCCAGCTCGATGTCTTCAAAATGTCCTGTGAGCCCTGGGTTGATGGCTGAAGGCAGGGTTCCATGAACCAAACTCCAAGCCAACAGGGCTATTCACTATTTCATTAAAATATTGGTGACGAGGCTGATTGATGGCAAAGCTTTAACTTCAGAGAAATCTTCACTACCGTCGTTTAATTCCATCAGTAATGAAATACAACCTTATGTTTTACAGAGTTTTTTGGCGATCCTGATCTTTAGCCACTCAAAATCACAAGACATTAAAAACCTATAAGTGATTGAAAGCCACTCAAATGCCCAGAAGAGGCAATCGTGGCAGATTCAGACCGAAGAATACTATACAGCAATGTGAATGAATGAACTGCAATCACGTGCCTGGAAAAAAAAAATAGATGACTCACAAACATAACATTGAGCGAAAAGGGCACACAGCACGAAGGCTGTTTGATTCCATTTATGTAAAGTTTTAAAATAGGTAAAACTAACCAGTGGTATTGGAAATTAGCCTTTGGGGTGTGGGGTGGGGTAATTCTTCCAGAGGGACAGCAGAGGAGTTTCTGGAATGTTGGGAATGTTCTATTTCTTGATCTCGTTTACCTGGGTATGTTTGGTTTGTGAAAATTCTTCAGACTACATACTTAACAATTTTTGCCCTTCCACTGTGTAAGTTATACTTTCATAAAGCATTAGGAAAAAAAAAAAAAGCAGTACGTGCAATGGGATTATGGGAGAGACCAGGGTCGCTGGCACGCATCCCAGCATCCTTCACTGCCGACTTGATGGCGGCCTCTGTTCAATTCTGTCTCAGACAGGGTGGTGGATGGTGGGAGGTGGGGCAAGCTCCATGGAGACAGCATGGATGATCTCTAATTATACTTTTCTTTTTAGAAAAAGGAATTTTTTTTTCTCCAAAAGAGGATTTTAAATGATAGTTAGTGGAAGAACCTCCTTTATGTCCTCTGCTCTAGGAATACTTTTCTCCCTGACAGATCCCACACGCACTCCCCCAGCTCAGCACCCTACTGCCTGACAGGGAGGGGTGGGGGTGCCCACAGGGCTCAGGGTACCATGGAACTGGCTTCAGACCTCAGCTCTCCTTCTCGCCTGCTCTGCCCCCTTGGGCACCGTCTGCTCACCAAGCCTTCATAGCCACCTTGCTGGTAGACACTGAGAGGATTCCCAGGGCATATGTATCCAGTACAATGCCTAGACATCTGAGAAATTGTTCTTTCCTTACACTGTCTCTAATTTTTACTCCACACAATGGGTATTATTCTTACTATACAAATGAGGAAACCAAGCTTGCATTTAACAAGATCTCGCCTACCGAGTAGCAGAGTCAGACTGGAACCTTGACCATCAGCGCTGAGCCCGCGTGCCTAACCTCGCCGGTGTGCTGCCGGGAGCTCTGTGCCTGCTGCCAGCCGGGCTGCTGCGGTTCCAGGACCCCTGGAGAGGAGCTCCCAGACCTCGGCCTCTTTCACTTTCCTGGATCCCCAGCCACAGCTTCTCCAGGTCTTTTCTACTCTTTCACCTTCTTCCCTAAACGACAACCTCTTTCCTCCCCTCCCGCTGCCCCCAGAGTCCCAGAGGCCAGGGCTCCACAGAACAATCCAACAATCCCTGGGCCAGCCCTGATTTGCCTTTCGGACTGGCAGTGTCCAACTTGGGGGGCTCCTGCCCACACCAGGCTTCCCACATCTGGAATTGGCCCAGCGAACCCCCAAAGCGGGTCCAGGCCATAGGAATACTGGGGCTGCTGGGCATGACCAGCTATACAATTTGCAGAGCCTAGTGCAAAATAAAAATCCAGAGCTCCTTGTTAGAAAAAAAAAAATCAAAACATTAAGAACTTCCGGACAATGACGACAGCATGGGACTAAGCATGGGACCTTGGGCCTGACTTCTCGAATTCTACTTTGCGATTCTGCTAAGCGGAGAACGGAGATATGTGGCCCTAGACGTGGGTCCAGACCCCAGGATCCAAGCTCGTTGCATTCCCTGGGCTCCTCAGAAGGGACAAGATTGTCAGCGAAGTCGGTGGCCTGTGTGGGCTCAGGACCTGAGCGGAAAGACTGCAGTGACTCGGAGACTTGTAGCCCCCACGATCCAAGTCTCTGGGGTCACCACCACATCAGGCTTTAGGCCTTCGTGTGTGGCCTCCGCCTCCGGGACTGTGGCCTGGCTGATGGGTCAATCCATGGTAGGGGGTGGGGGATGGGGTGGTAGGATGGCGATGGGGAGATGAAGTCCCTTACTGGCTTAGAAGGCCAAAGGAAAGGGGTGAAGGGATGCTGGGGATCTAGACCTTGGAGGGAAGTGGGAATATGGCCTCTAAGGTTAAAATGCCTCAGGCCAGAACTTCCGGAAGCCGGGGCTGGTACCCTTTGGACTCTCAGCCTGGAGTGGCTGGAGGCTTCCAGGGCGCTCAAGGGCATGTTCTAGTCTCTGAGGAAGGAGGTTAGGGTCCTGCCACCCCAGGAGCACCCCACTGCCCTAACGTATGAGTGGAGCTAATGACTGTTCTCTCTTCTTCAGTAGGGGCTTCCGTGTGCGTTGTGTCCCAGGCAAACCCTTCTGTGTGGGTCCCACCTCTTCCCCTCCCCGCCACCCCTGACTATGCTCCCCTTCCTCCAGACTCTCTTCCTGGCACCTACTCAACCAAGAAGGGCACAGGCTTTGGCATTAGTGAGATCTGGGCTCCAATTCTGACTTGGCTATTTCTAGGTGTGTGACCCCAGCCAAGTAAGGCAACCTCTTTGAGTCTTGCTTTGCCCATTTCTAAAAAAGAATAAGAAAAGTACCTGTTGCATAAACTAGATACGAGGATTAAATGAAAAAAAGTCTGGCGAGAATGCCTGCCACTTGGTGAGCGCTCAGTAAAACGATGACTACTAGCAGTAGTGGCCTAGGAAGAATAAGGTAACGGGAACGGGCCTATTAATGTGGTGTGTGGAGATAATCACTTCTCTTCCAGAGAATGAGCGAGTGTGAGACTCATGGTAGTGTCTGGGGTATAGAGGCTCCTAGCAAGCTGGTAGGGTCCAAAAATGTAAACCATTTGTTCGTCTTCTCCCCAGCCGTCGTCCCGCATTCCATCAGGCACTTGGGGCCGCCTTAGATCCGGGCTTAAGGTCCCCCAGACAGCTCCTGTTGCATGACACTGGCTCTGCAAGCAGCCATGAAGAGAGGGTCTTGGGTGTGGATGAGAGGAGGGGGAAGGGAGCCCTGAGAGCAGGCCTCGGGCAGCCCTGGTGAGGGGACCAGGCTTGTTGGCTTACTTCCCCTCTCCTCTCTTGACTCCTTCCGGCTTTCAGCCCCCAGCCTGCTCTGTCTCACGAGATTCTATCCCAAAGCCAAGCACCTCCCCCCACTCCCTGCCCAGCATTTCTGCCGTCCTGCCTGTCTGCTTACTCCCCCAGGGCCCTGGTGAGGGTCTCCAGACCCTTCTGGGATCCCTAGAGGACATGCCTGTCGGCCGGCCTCTGACTAGAGAGATGGTCACCCACCATTCCATTCTGGTGGAAGCAGATGCCCCAGACCAGGGTGGGGGCCCCTGCCCTCGCCCTCAGGCTCCGAGGCGCCCCTGAAGGGCCTTCTTGTTTGCCCTCCTCCGTTCCGCTGAGGGCCACGGGCTTCTGGGTACAGTGAGTCAGGCCTCGTCTCCACTGTTGTTTATGTAATCCTTCCCTGCAGTAACAAGGTGTTTACTGTTGCACAAACACATTTTGGTTTAATGGCTGATAGTAAAACTGTCTGATAAAGTTTGATTTAGCGAAAGAAAGCAAAATAAATCTGGGGGCACAGAGAGCTGTTGGGAGGAGAGTCTCCCAGGGCTTTACGGAGGGGGCAAGAGAGCGAGGGCTGGGCAATCGCTGCACTCCTCTGGCCATTCCTTCTGCCTGTCTCCCAGGAGTACTTCCAACAGTTTCCTCTGCAGGAAGCTGAGTTCCTGATAAAGTGGGAAGCTCCAGGTCCTGGCATTTGCCTGCCGTAGCACATGCTCTGGCTTCCTCCGTTGTCTGCTCTCACGAATCGCCTCCACCATCCAACATCAGTATAATTTGTTCCTCCCTCAGGGAGCCTTCCCTGATTGCTCCAGCTCAGATCAAGCTGGCAGTGTGGCCTGACAGAAGGATTCTTGAGCTAGCAGACCGGACGATAAGATCTAGCTCTGAGATTTCCTAGCAATATGGCCCCAGGCAAGTCTTGTTGCCTTTAGAGCTCTCAGTACACTCTGTGCAGAGGGGCATGAAAGGGATGAAATACACGAAACCACTTGGTTCTTCGTAAGGCCCTACCCACATTTAGGACACTCCTGTCTTGTTCTCCTTTGAAATCTCATGGGACACGGATCGGCCGTGTATACTCGTACTCTGTTCACAAAGCAAGTGGGCGGGGAGCTCCTGTTCTTGTATGTGCGTGATAATTCCACGGCCTCTTGCCAGTTCCTCCTTCCGGGGGTCTCCTACCCCTGTTTTGTCAGTATGGGCTGGGGTGAGGCAAAAGGTGCCCACGGAAGATTCTTTTGAACTTTTGATTGAAGCATAACATACATACGGAAAAGAATACAAGTCGTAAGAATATAGCTTGATGAAATTTCTCAGGGTGGACCCATCCAAGCAACCAGCACTCTGATCAAGAGACAGAACATATCCCCCACTCCAGGGGATCCATGCACCATGCCCGTCCCAGTCGATCCATAAACAAGAATGATCACTGTCTTGACTTCACCATAGATTAATTCCACCTGTTTTTGTACCTGTTACAAACATACACAAATAAATATAACATGTTCCTTTGTAGTTGGCTACTTCCCAGTGGAACATCATGTTTGCGGAATTTATATTATTGTGTAAAGTAGTGTTTTTTCGTTTTTTAAAAAAAAATTTATTTATTTGTTTTGAGAGAGAGAAGGAGAGAGAGAGAGAGAGTGCACGCATGTGGGAGAAGGGGCAGAGGCAGAGGGAGGGAGAGAATCTTAAGCAGACTCCATGCGGAGCCCAAGTCGGATGGATGTGGGAATGTGCTCTGTCTCACGACCCTGAGATCATGACCTGAGCCAAAATCAAGAGTCAGATGCTTTGTCAACCGTGCCACCTAGATGCCCTAGTTTTTTCATTTTTATCACTGTGTATTATTTCATTATGTGAATATACCGCAGCTACTTATCCATTCAATTGTTGATGGGTCTTTGGGTCTTCTATGTTTTAAAAAATTTTATTTATTTATTTATTTGACAGAGAGAGAGAGCGCACAAGCAGGGGGAGTGGCAGGCAGAGGGAGAAAGAGAAGCAGGCTCCCTGCTGAGCAAGGAGCCTGCCGCGGGGCTCTATCCCAGAACACTAGGCTCATGACCTGGGCTGAAGGCAGCCGCTTAACCAACTGAGTCACCCAGGTGCCCTGGGTCTTAGGGTCTTAACTGTGTCTTTTGAAGAACAGAAATTCTTTCTTTTAATAGAATCCAACTTAAGTTTCCAGGACATATGCTTTGACTGATTGAATTCAGCTTCTATCTTCCTGGCTGACTCCATTCTCCCCTTCTGAGTCATCCTGTTTTCCATGTTCTGTCCTATGTTTTGGGGGGAAAAAAAAGATGATTTTCAAGGAAAACCCCATAGCTGAGGCCCATGATGTTCACCTGGAAGCCTTTTCCATTCAGAAATGCTGGCCTGAGCGTCTGTGATTCCTATGCCCGGGGACCTTGCAACCATCCCTTCTTTTCCAGGAATCCAGGTCAGTTTTGTGGATTAATCTTCCCTCTTCCACTTAAATCTGATTAGCTCACTCAAGAGAAACTAAAAGGCCAACAAGTAAACGAAGGGTTGCCGAACTCACTAATAATCCAAGAAATGTAAGTTAAAGAAATAATGAGATATCAACGTGATAGAGATGGGACTGGCAGAATTGGACAGTTGGATGACACCAAGCACTGGGAGGGGCGGGGGGGACGAGACTGTGCCTGCTCTGCTGGTAGGAGTGTATCAGGGCAGCAAGCAGGCACTACTGAATGAAGACATTCATACCCTCTGTGCCAGCAGTCCACTCTCCGGGTTAGACGTACACTCATACGCATGGATCTTTGAAACAGAGCTGAGTGGAGAAGTAAAAAGCAGAGGGGGATATTCGCGTTAAGTTCAAAAGACTTGTGGACAAAAGAAAACGAAGCCCTTTGCAGAGGCGCAGACCAAAAAGTACATATACACTGAGCACATCAACATGGCTGCCGGTGGGGGGATGGGATTTTCTAAAGCTCTGATACCTTGACCTTCTTTGACTTGGTGCATCTTCTCGATCCATCTTTAAAAAGTCCCCTTCTCTGTAATCTCTTCTGCTTCCCTTCCCAAAGATCTCGGTGCTAACTTGTCGGTCTCCCTTCAGGTCAGCCTCCTTCAGGCCATGTCTGACCAACAGAAGTCAACACTTACCCTGAATATTCCCCAGATGTCAGCGACCAACAGAGAACCCCATGGGACTGGGGAGAGTGCAGAACCAGAGGACTTGACGGGGAACCCCGTCCTATTTGTCATAATGTCTGCCACCTGGGAGCTGCTCAGTCAATGTCTTTTTAATGAACCAAAGAAATTCTGGCTCTGCTGCTGGGTCAGCTGTGCCAACCAGGGCAAATGCCTTAAACTCTCTGGGCTTTGATTTCCATCTCTGCCAAAATGGAGATAATAATTTTAATTCCTTTTTTGCAGGGTTATTGTAAAGGTTAGAGGAGATCATTACTTCAGAAAGCGCTTGGTTGACTGTAAATAGTTACCCAATGCAATGGAAAAAGTTTAAAGAAACAAATGTACGAGGTTCAAAGCCCAGCACTTACGCATACTAACTATGGGATCTTGAATAATGCAGCATCCTCTAATCTAAGGTTTTATTTATTTTTGTATTATTTTTTTTCCTCATCTCAGGTTTTAGATTCTATAGAATGAAAGACAACAATGTCAACCTTGTGGAGTTGTTAATGACAATACGTATTTGGGATAATCATAGGTATTTAGAAAATGGGAGAACTATGTCCCCATTTACTAATTTATTCAGTAGAATTCTTATCGAATGCTTATAATGGGCCAGGCAGAGTTCTAGACCCTGGGAACGAAGCAGTGAACAAAAGAGACAAAAATTCAAAAATCTCTGTCCTTCGGTCTAGGGAGACAAGGGCCAAACAAGAAAAAAAAATAACAAGAATGTAGTATGCCAGATGATGGTAAAGATTATGGCAAAAATTAAGCAGGAAAGGGGGTAGGGAGCACTGAGAGTGGGGTGGAAGGGATTTCCTTTTTAAGCCATTTAGACAAGCAAACCCTAGCTGAGAAGGTGATGTTTGAACAAAGACTTGGAGGAGGAGGGAGAGCTAGCCCTGGGGAAGTTCCAAGGCCCTAAGGTGGGTGCATATCTGGTGTGTTCAAGGCACAGCAAGGAGGCTGGGGGGCTGGGATGAGCTTAGAGAGCTAAAGGCAGCAGTGGGGCTGATGGTAGAAGCCCCACGTAAAGATCACTCTAAATTATACCTGGTCACACAGGAATATCTCTGGGAGGTGAAGAGATGGAGGGAGCTGTGATTTTTAGGTGCCGGGGAGGAGCCAAGGTAGGTGTATCAGTTATCCGTGGCTGCCTAACAAATGATCCCAAAACTTAGCAGCTTAAAACAAGAGGCATTTATTACCTCTAAGTTTGTGTGAGCCGGGGATCCCGGCACAGCCGAGGATGGCTACAATCGTGGTGACTGGGGCTACAGTTTTCTCAAGACTTGGCGTGGAGAGGGTCTGCCTCTCACCTCACTCCCGTGGCCGCCGGCAAGGTTCACTTCCACTCCGGCTGCCGGCAAGAGGTGTCTGTCTGCGTTTTGCCACGCGGGCCCTTCCTGGCTCGGCTCACAGCCTGACAGCTGGCTTCCTTCAGGGCGAGAGAGCGTGCCCAAGAAGGAAGCCACAGTCTTCTAATAGCGTGAGCTTGGAAGTGACATCTCGTTACCTCTGCTTCATTCTGCTGGCGAGAAGCAGGTCACTAAATCCAGTCCTTGCTCGCTTTAAGAGGAGGAGATTCCACATGAATAAATGAACCAGGCTGTAAGAAGTGGGCTGTAAGAAGACCTATCACAAGGGAGCTCTGATGTTCAGGTGCCGTGAACTGCCAAAGACTACAGACGGACGAGGAATTCCTTATCCAGGTGCTGCAGGGACATTGGAGACTTACTTTGTCTCAACCCAGTTGGGCTCTCTGCAAGGATTAGGAATAATTGAATAACTAGAAATCGATCTATCATCTCCATCCATCCATCCATCCATCCATCCATCCATCCATCCATCCAGGATGCTAAGTGTTCCTAGCTAACTGGGCTGATTAGGTCTTCTGGCTGCTCATTCTGGGACCAGGTTTCAACTTGCAGGGAAAAGGCATTACTTCTGAGCGTGTGCACACGCTCGCACACGGCTGTGCTTATTCCCTACGGGGTCTGTCTCTCGGGTCTTACCCTTCCCTGCGCCTGGAGACCCCTGGGTTCACCTCTTCTCGGCTCCCCCCTCTGCACTTTGACTGGAGGTCACGTGTGAGGAAACAAGCCCCACGTGGTTTTAATCATTTTGCTATAAAAGCCGCGCTGCTCTCCGCTTTGATCCGAGCCGAGCTGCTGGAGGAAGGGCTGGGGGCCGGGCCGGCCTGTCCGCGGAGCGCTCCGCACACGGCTCCCACATCAGACGGCAGCCGTAAAATGGAGCACAGCTCATTAATTCTCCCTCTTAACCAGGGCACCTGACAAGAAGTGACTTTGAAAACCCGGAGGACGGATGGGCGGCCGGGTGGGCGGCTCTCGGGGTACGCGAGGAACATCTGTTTCCAGGTCCCTGGCTGTTAAATTGACATCTTTTTATTTGAAACGTTTCTTTTATTTCCCAACTTCCTGCAATTGGCGAGGTCTCGGTGCCAGGCAGTAGACTGTCGTGGCTTTGTGGGCCATATGAGCCGAGTGGCTTTGCTGTCCCGCACCGCAGGCCTCTAAGTGCCGAAGTGGGCAGCCTGGCACTGTGTCAATTATGAAACCTATGTTTGTGCAGAGAACATCAAACCCCATAAAAAACCAAAATGGCCTTGAAATTGAAAACCCTGTGAACGTCTGTGAGCCTCCATATGAGAAATATTAGCGTTTCAGAACTAGAAAATTCGCTGGGAGCCTGGCATTTTCCATCAGGAGTCTTCTCTCCTTGGGTCCCCGCAATTAAGTGTACTTAAGAAGAGGGATTCGGCCCCTGCCTGCAGCCTTCATCCTGGATGCTGAGATAACTCTTGGTAACTAAGGACCCAGGTTCGACCTTTAATCTCAGCCTGGCAAAGGTCCCTAGCAAAGCCTGGGTTGACCCTTCTCTGTGTGACGGCTCAAGGCTTTTAGGATGGGGATTGGAAATGGTGGGCGGATGACTCTGTATGTTTCTACTTTGTCCTAGGGGCCTTTGGATCATCTGATATTCTTGGCGGTCTGATCCACATGCTTTATCCCTCATCCTTCAGAATCTACCGTGGTCCGGATGGATCACTGTCAGCAGGATAAACGGCAGCCTGTCATTTGAGAAACAATGGCATTGTGGAGTCCCAACGGATCATCCAGCAATAACTCCATCTGGATACTCTTCGGCATGCAAGGATGTGTGTGAGGATGTGGTGGCCAGAAGACGTAAGTCTAAATTTTCGTGCTTCCGTGTGAAAACGTGGGAACCATGAGACGTCTGTGTGTTTTGGCAGCAAGTGCCCGAGAAGGGAGTAGATGAGCGCATAACGTATCTTTATCAGAGCGCGTTGCTGTGTGTTAAGGTGCGTTACGACCCGCTCGGGTGGTGTGGCCGTGTGCATTTGTGAGTTGCGGTGGGAATGAGAACTTCTTCATTTGCGTGTTTCCTGAAAGCAGTGGACATGATTCTTACCGGTTCTGCTTTACCAGTGACTCTAACACTCACGCTCCTAATTTTTCAAGACCTTGGGTATCCCCATCCTTAACCCTTTTGGGGGCTCCATTAGGGCTGTAAGCTCTCGAGTGAGATTGCTTGGGGTTGAATCTAGGCCCCATCTCTTTCTAGCAACAGAACCTTGGACAACCTTTTTTTTTTTAAATTTTATTTATTTTTAAAACAATCTCTATACCCAACCTGGGGCTCAAACTCGCAACCCCGAGATCAAGAGCTGCATGCTCTACAGCCAGGCACCTCTAGCTTGGACAATCTCTGTAAACCTCAGTTTCCTTATGTATCAAAGGAGAGTAAAATAGTACCGAATTGAAGAATCCATGAAATCATTCCTGTAAAGCAATCTGAAATCACCTCCATTGGTTAAATGTCACCGCCAATGCCACCCCTTGTCCCTGCCGTCTCTTTCACATCTTAGATTCTATACTGTTCTTATGCCTCGATGATCTATTTCCCACCATCTCCCATCGTCACGTTATCGACCCCCATCAACTCAGTTACCCCAGCCTGTTCGCCACTGCTGTTGCCTGTCACTTCTCCCATCCAGGCCACCCAACTAGAGAGTTTCCAGAAGGAGCAAAACTGGCAGGGTGTGATCCTGCCAAAATGGGTCACTTGGGTGGCAAAACCAGAGAATAGGCGCTCTGTGATTTCTCAGCTACTTGGGTGGAGAACGGGAGCAGGTGAATGAAAGCAGGAGGGGAACCCCCCAAACTGGTCCCTGTAGCATGCCTCCTTCTCCTCTCTCTTATTCCCCCTTTGGGCTTGGCTTGGGGTGTGGAGGGAGGGCCCAGGGCAAGGCCATGCCTGTTTTCTGAGGACTACCAGCTTGGAAGTATCCAAGAAACATAGTCAATGTCCTGGTCACTTCAGCTTTTCTATTCCAATTTGAATACATTAAAATGCAACCTTCCAGCTGTGCAAATCCCCAGGCCATTGAAATAGAAGGTTTTTAACTTTAACCATTAAAGATTTAACTAGCCAATAAATCTAAGTATGTGGGGGGTTGTTACCAAACGTTTATTACGTGGCTCTTGCTTTTAACTCAAGAGCAAATGCTGAGTGTGGACTTCCATGAAAAAGACATTCCCCTCATGGTCAAAACTGATGTCAGCCCCCGACCGAAAAAGCAACAGACCACTGTCTCCAGAAGGGCCCACTCACGTTCCTCTCAAATCCCTTTAGGAGTTAAAATGGCTTTATCAACTTTACAAACCAATTTGCTTGTTGCAAAAAAGGCCTATCATGGCCTTTTGTTGCCACGGTCAGAACATGAGTGACTAAATTAATCCAAAAGTCTACTTTCAATTTGAGCATCTTGGCGCCAACTTTTCCAGAACTAGCTTTTATAAAGGCACGAGGGGGATATAGCTTTAGTGAAGAAAATCACAAGATCTTTCTCTTTTAGTATCTTCTGGGTGAGAAGGGTAATCAGTGTGTTGGATCATAGCGCTTAGTTTTGCCATTTTTACCTTTAAGGCAAGGGAGAGATCTGCCCGGTAGTGAAATATGGTTTTTAATTTACACAAATGCAAATGTATAGAATTTAACAATCATATTCACTCTGGACTTAAAAAAAAATGAATAGAAGCCAGATAAATCTTGGCCATTAAAAAAAAACCCCAAAATCAAAAAAAGATCTGACATACACGTTGTTATACCAGCCAACGGGGGGTGGGGGGGACAGAGCCACATTCCAGATGTGCTATTTTCCTGCCCATTGACAGTTCTCCAAACCACCCCAGCAATAAAAAAGTCCTGAAGTGGATTTTTTTTTAATCTGGCTTAGACTCCTTTTTGCCCGAGAGGCCTGCTGGGTGGGTCCTCTGGGTTTTATTTCTCACAGAACAAACCAGTGAGCCCTGTCTGTGGGAAATACACAGTAAATTCTGGCTTTGGCCCATGAAACTTCCCCTCTGCAGCATTTTTCGCATCTACATAGGAGGTGAGTAAAGTTGATAAGCAGTTATATATTTAAGTGATTTTACTTTTAGTTTGAAGAGTTTTAGCTCAAGATTTTGAGCTCTTTGAGAGCGTATCCTCTATTTTTTGAAGATTTATTTATTCACTTGACAGAGAGAGAGATCACAAGTAGGCAGAGACGCAGGCAGAGAGAAAGGAGGGAAGCAGGCTCCCTGCTGAGCAGAGAGCCCGATGCGGGGCTTGATCCCGGGACCCCGAGATCATGACCTGAGCCGAAAGCAGAAGCTTTGCCCCACTGAGCCACCCAGGCGCCCCGAGAGTGTATCCTCTTGTTTCTAGATTATAAACTAGGGAGTAGGATGACAGTGGAGAAGTTCGTGTCTTCCCCAGCCAGTTCAAATACTAGGGGGCACTTACATATTTGCCTTTTAACCAGCCACCTATTTGCATCTCCTTGACTTCAGTTGAGGTGGAATCGGGGGTCTCTTTCTTTTTTTGGGGGGGGGTGGTCTCTTTCTGATGGCGTGGTCTCCATCTTCATTCCATTGAAACTGCCATGAGTCCCAGGAATCTGGGTTGCAGAAGCCTTTCCCCTAGAAGACCTTAGCAGTGCCCTTTGATGTGCATGTGGTAGGGAAAGGCTCAGCAAGATACCTTTTAAAGCCTCAATGGATTGGGAGGTGGAAGCCTTGGAGAAATTCTTTGCAAACCCAAGCCCAACATTAGCAAAGTACTTATTGATTTGCTGGGAATCACCTTGAGTCTGGGAGACAAATCCAGAAACTCTGAAGACATGTTTCAGCCTCAGATGTTGGAAGAGTTTTCACCATCCCTCAGGAGGCTGGGATAAGCTGTCTGCCTTTCGAGGCTTCTAAATAGCAGGGACCATCAGCCCATGTGTGAAACGCAGTGTCTCACATCAGCCTCTCCCTGATACTTGCAGATCAACTCTGCTGTTCCTTCTGCCTTCTCTGATTTTGAAATTCCAACCTGCTGACTCTAGAAGAGAGAGGAAAAAGTAAGAGAGAAACTTCTCGACTGTTACTAGAAACTAGCTTTCTGAATGACAAGCCACTTTGGAAGGATAATTTTTTATTTGGATCGTTAGTACCTGTGTAACTGTATGTGGTAGGCTTGTTCTGGGGCGTAATTTTGGTGTTCTTGGAAAAGAGGCAACTTTACTTCTTCCCAGAAGGATTAGAGTTGCTGAAAAGATGTTCATTTCATTCATCCATTGATCCATCCATGTATTAGCTCATTCATTCGTTCTATACATGTTGCTAGATGCCTTCTGTGTGTTTCTCTGCCAGGCATTTGGTTCAGGGCTGAAGGCAGAATAGGACCCAACGCCCAAGTAGACAGCCAGCGTCCTCTGGGATAAGGAAAGTGATTCTTGAGTCTTACTCTAGTGGTTATGGAGTCGGCCCCTCCTCTGTGGGTGTCAAAAACAGGAGAGTGTTGCACCCATTAGAGTTTAGATCAGTCTTTACATGTGGCTTTTGTGGTCGCCTTGAAGCGATTTCAGATCTCTGCTCCGGCAGTAATCCCCAACTCTGTGGTCTCCTCCATATTCGATTCGCGTTTCTAGAGAGGCAGACACCGTTGACTGCTTCCCGGCTAGCTTCCTCACCCTCTGCTCCTAACAGTGCCTCCCACTCACCATCCCAACTTGGGTGTCAAAACTGATCCCTCCTATGTCCCTCTTGATCTGTCGGCTCCCACCTTCTCCAGAGCCTCTCTGGACCACGAAATTCCCATCTCTCGCATCTGTCTGTTGGGTCTCTGCTCTCTGCGGGGACGTCTGAGGCTCATCCCCTGGGGGGGAGAGGTTTCCCCTCCCAGGCTCTTCCTGGGGCTGCTGCCTTGGACCCGAGAGAGGGGACAGGTTCCATCTGCACCCGCTGGGGTCCTTCTCCCTCCTGCCAAGACGTTGTCCCAAACATGTTTCCAGGCTGCTTCTTTTTCCTTTTCCTTTCTGAAAATAGCCATTTAAAAAGGTTGAAGTGGGCTTCATGAGGTTTAGGAGGTTTATTAGTTTTAAAAACCACGGTCCCTGTTTGGAGGGAGGGGAAACAGCCGCCTTCTTTTCACATTACGTCAATCCACAGGCGTCTGTAATTTACATTTTTTTAAACTCAAATGTTCAGAAATAATGGAAAGGCTGCTTGAAAAAAGCAGATGAAATAAAAACTGGGGGAAATGTGTATTATACAAAAACCAGACCTGTGAGCCTGAGGCAAGACACCCCGATGACCTGGGGAGCTGATTAATGAGGCAGGCCAAAGGGAGCCCAGGTCAGGGTCCAGGCCATGATTTCTTCGCAGTCACTGATGCCCCTGTGCTGGCATTTCATTTCCCACGTACAACTTCACGGATGGTTTTCATTCGGAAATTTTAGAACCGCGGATGTTTCTACCCTAGGAGAAAAGAATCCTGGGCTGTGGAAGTTAGGCAGGTGGGGGGGTGTGGAGGAAAGGAGTTGGGGCGTGGAGAATGGAACCCACCCGGGACCCAGTCTCCGTTTCTCCTGGTTTTCAAAGGCGATCCTTTCTGACCCAGCCTCACCCTATCAGGGTCCCATTTTTACTCCATCTCCCCTCCTCATTCTTTGAGATAAGGGAGATGATGAGCAGGTCGTAAGACCATGGAAAGAGGTATTAAAGTTTTATTTTGTGACAATCTTTAGTATCATCACTTCATTCAAGTAAAGTAACCCAACTCCTCATTACAAATCAAGTATCTGTTTATAAAATAACTTATTCTGCATATCGTTTTTTTTCTGGTATGTTCTGTCTCTGAATGCTATGTCATGAACGTTTCTATGACCGATATTTTAAGTGCTTATCCTATGCCAAGGATGTTTCTTGGGATTTGCGACACAAAAAACCAAACAAACGTGGTCTTTGCTGCCTACTTTGGTGAGGGTGGGGGTGGACAAAGCCGTCAGTGTGGGATGACGAGGTCTCTGATGGCGGAAGTAGCAGGTGGTAATACAGCAGATCCTATGGGAATGGAGAGCTGGGGATGAGGGGCTAGAGGGCTTCCTGGGAGAAGTGACTTCAGGTGCTGGATGAAGGATGTAGCCAGGCAGAGAGGAGACTGTGTGCCTGAGCCCAGAGGCATGTAAGTTCTGTTGAGCGGCGAGGACCACAAGTGGCAGGAGAGGGATCTGTGGGGGAAGCAGGAACTCAACCATGCAGGGTTCTTCTGAGAAGCTTCGAATTCATTCTGTGGGTAATGGGAAGTCTTCGAAGGCTTGAGCAGGAGAGTCTAGGTCTCTTTCAATCAGTTCTATTCAGTGATGGCAGGGGCCTCAGACATCCTTTAGTTCTACTCTCTTTGTGTAGAATGTGAAGCCCAGACCTAGAAAAAGAAATAACATTGTTTCTCTTATTACCGGTACTACCAGCTGGTGTTTAGCAAGAGCTGATAAACACTAGCTCAGTCCCTGCTACCTCCTGTGCACAGCAGGAGGGAAGACTACTTAGAATATCCCCATTTTACAGATGAGGAAACTGAGACCCAGGAAAGACCAAGTAATTTGCCTAAGGTCACTTGACTAGCAAGTACTGACGCCAGTATTTGAACAAGGTCTGTCTGGCTTCGTAATCTTAACCGTACGCTCCCCTCTCCCAAGGTCCCATAATTCATAGCAGGGCTGGAATTGAAACTCAGGCTTCCTGATACCAGTCTGCACTTGTGAGCCAGCTGTTCGAGGCGTAGAGCAGGTTCACCTGCTTTCTTAAGAGGTGGGCAGCAGACCTCATCTTCTCTGCTTTCGTTGGCCACGTCGCTGCTGACTCTATACTCCTTTGTCATATGATGCCTCCGAATTTGCCACTTTTAAAAAATTATTCACTTATTTGAGAGAGAGAGAGAGTACGTGAGCGGGGAAGGCACAGAGGGAGAGAACATCCAAGCAGACTCCCACTGAGCACGGAGCCCGACACAGGGCTCAATCTCACGACCCGTGAGATCAGGACCTGAGCAGAAACCAAGAGTTGGAAGCTCAACCCACTGAACCACCCAGGCACCCCTGAATGTGTCCCTTTTATATCCTGTTCTTTATATAGCTTTCAGGAAGATTATTACACGGATACAGCCGATGTTAGGGTCCCAAGGAGCACAAGAACTGAAGTCAAGAAAGTTGGGCGGGGAGAAGTTCTGAGCGGTGGGTTAAACAGCTTTGTGGATTCCCAATCTGTTGGCCTGAGGACACTGGTGTGCGTGCTGGGGCTTTTCCAGTGGGGGAGCTGGCCTGTCCCTTTTGAGGTTGGCAGTCCTCAGGACGAGGACCTCCCAGGGCTGGCCACTCTAGGGCCAGCCAGCCCCGGGGGAATGGCATCTTCAGCCTCTACGGCGCTCGCGGCTGCTGGACCTGGTGAGGTCCTGGCCACTTGTCATTGCTTCCCAACTAATGACCTCCTGGCCTGGCCACATCTCAGTTAATTTCTGCAATTAGGGAAGCTTGTTTTCAGAGGCTGAAACAGGAACTTTTCTGAATTAGCTTTTATGGTTCAGAGCCTTTAATTTGAGATTTAAAAAACATCATAGCTCGCCCAAACCAAATAAACTGCAGCTAATGAAATTCGCAGAAGTTCTCAGAGAATGCTTCTTACTGGTGCTCCTGCATGATTTATTGACAGCCGGTTGTAAAAACAATCTTATTAAAGGTCATAATGTTGGGTTAAAAAAAAAAAGCCCTTTAATTTATAGCATAATTAGGCTTCCTCCAATGGCTCCGCGGCAAGAGCTGTCACTCAGGCTCCAAGGAAGCCCTTGGTGTTTTTCATTATATCACAGCAAAGGGGATCCATGCTCCTAGAGGGCCCACTGACTTTCTCTTTATGGCCCTTTTATTGCTGCTAAAATAGTCAAAACAGGGGGTTGATTAGAGCCGACTGATGCCTACTGATTATGGGAACACCTCTTGCAGGGGGGAGGGAGAGGAGATGAGAGGGGGTCCGGGACCTCAGGACAAGCCTCCGACAGAAAGGGATAGACTTGTGAAGGGAGTGTGACCAGGCTTCCGGGCTCTGCCCCAGACACTTGTGGATTGAGGGCTGACCCCAGGCAGGCGGGGCTGGGGTGATAAAAGGCAAGTGGAAGGTGCTAATGCCTCAAGGAAGAGACAATCCTAGGACAGGATGTGTATGGGAGTAAGACCTTAAAAATGCTAATGGGTCCCAAGGTGGAGAGCAGGCTTGCAGCTGGTGAAGGAAGCAGCACCAAGGAGCAAAGGTCTTGCCTGGTGCTGGCCCTGCAGAAGGAAGCAGGGACATTCAGTGTCTGTGTGCGGGGCGGAGGGTGGATCCTGCTCTGAGTCGTCGGAGGTCGTATGGGGTTTTGGAGCCTGCTCTCCTGGGCTGCGCTTGTGCAGTGGGGAACCGGGAGGGGTGGGCGAGTCACACAATGTAGCACAGCATCAGGGGTGTGTGATGATGACCAAATCTGACCAGAGATGCCCTCCTTGCCACTCCTGACCCCCAAGTCCTCTCTCCCTCTCCGACCCGAGGCTCCTGTGCCGAGCACAGAGTTGCAGCTCTGACCACAGGGAGCCTGTGGCCCCAGGGCCCCCCTCACGCCATCTTGTCGCAGTTCCAAGCCCTGGTCCCCCACTGCCATGTCCTGGACCTGCCTTAGCTCGGCAGGCTGTGTGTGTGTGTGTGTGTGTGTGTGTGTGTGTAGAACAGACTGTCCTAGCCCCACTGTAGGGTGTGGCCGTGGGGACAGGGGAAGGGAAGAGAGACGGTGCTCTTAGGCTGGTGTGCAGTCTGGCCCTGGGTGAGGCCCGGGGCTTACTGAGCAAGAGAAAGGCTGAGGTGACCATGTGGGGCTTGGTCTCCTCTCCTGAGGCGCCTTTGTTGTCTGCTCTGCCAAATGCTGAAGTGAATGTTCTGGAGCCCACCTTGTCTCATCTCTTCCCATCCTGTCCAGGCTCTCTTCTCTTTTGAGTCTATCAACCACTCAGGTTAATCCAATGTCCTGCATGCGACTGATGAGTACATCTCAGTCTCCTGGCGTCGGTCAACATTCAGAGGGCTCCTGAAGCTTGGCGATGTCATCTGTGGGCACACACTTGAACTGACAAAGTCCCCTCCGCTTGTCTCACAAGGTCACATGTGGGACGAGCAGGGAAGGCTCCCAGGGTGCTGTCTGTGTGTACCCGGGAGAGGCAGAGGCTAGGGTGGAGTTGGAGAACCTTGCCGTGGAAACTGGCATTTTTCTGAGGAACTCCCTTAGTTGTTTTTTTTTTTTTTTCCCACTTGTGACTTCAGCCTGACCAAGAGGTGACGTCTGGGAGAAGAGGACATGCTCCTCAGATGAAAGTCTTTAGTCATGGCATCCGAAGTTCATGCAGTGAGCCCTGTCGAGCACCTACCACGTGCCAGGCACTGTGCGTGAAGATGGGCTTACAGGAGCGAGCTTCCGAAGTTTTCAAGCTGAGGCAGAGGTGGGGGAGAGACATTATATAATTAATTACATTCTATGTGGTAAATGCCACCTGCTGACTTTTCTCCAGGGGACAAGGGAATATGAAAGAAGGAGCAAGTAACTGCCTTGTGTGTGTGTGTGTGTCTCAGTGATGGTACATGTGAGAGAATGTGTGAACATGTAGTCTTCGAGTGTGTAAATGTATGTTGGTGGGACGTGAGTGTGTAAGTGGGTACATCAGCATGATTGTGGGTGTCAGCGAATGTGGTCGGGAGTGTGCAAGCATGAGCCTGATGCTGTGGTGGGAGTATGTGAGTGTGTGCACACGAGCATGTGTCAGTGATATACTGAGGAAGCCGGACGGGGGAGGGGGGCATTGGCAGCCTTTGCAAAAGGTGGCAGCATCCAGATGAAGGGTCCAGCAGAGCGCCGCCACACGGGACACCAGCACACGGTCTCTGAACGGCCGGCTGCCTCCCTTCCAGGCGGGAACAGAATCTACTCTGTTAGCCTCAGCCGGGCCTTGCTTTCTTGTCGGGAGGTTTTGTCCTCTTGGACAAAGACAGGGAGCAGGACTTGTTTTCTCTTAGATGTTAGTAGCTGAACCTAGAGGGTAAGAGGATAAATTATTGAAATAATGAAGCCCCAGTAACATCCTGCCCCTTTAAATGACCATAACTCAAGTCAAGGCTGTTGTGGTTCATTTTAATTTGCTTCTAGAAACTTTTCATACGTGTTAAATATTCTCCAATTTTTTTTAATCAAAAGAAGTGTTATTAAAAGAGGAATTTCCATACCCACTTGTGCTGTTCGGGTGTCCGAGCTGTTTGGGGTGCTGGCATCGGGGTCCTGGAATTTCTTCAGACTGCTCCCCCCACCCCCAATTGGCCTGCCCCAACCTGCAGCTTCTCGTTCTGGCCTTTGCTGCTCCAGCCTTCCCGCCCTTGGGCTTTGTGTCCCAGCTTCGGTTGTTTGCCTGGTTTTCTTGATTGACAGCCCACTTTGGAGTCACATTTCCAGACTGACCTCTGCTTTCTCCAACAGAGCACACCTCTGGGACTTACTTTGGGCTTCATGCTCTGAATCCCCCCCCCCCCCCCGCCCCCGCTTTCCCTGCCTCACATTCAGCCCAGAGCCTCTGGGCCTATGGCTGGGCCCCCCTAACCAGGCTTCCAGTGTGGGAAGGAGGCTGGACATTAAGTCAGAATGAAACATGTTGGTGTATCTTTAAAAATCTAT
>CM052811.1:29796332-29855566 GCA_028533885.1 Nasua narica | reverse complement strand
TTTATAAATTGAAGATAATCCCATTTCCTGATGACTCCTGGCAGCCTCGGGTTTAGGGTAGAAGAACTTTTATCCCAGTCTGCTGTTTGCAGAGGAAAGGACTAAAACGCCTCTATTTCCCAGCTGCGGACTTCCAAGGTTTGATTCTTTCCAAATAGATTTCTGGGTATTAAATCCTTTAATAACGGCAACAGTCTATAGGTTTTAAACCCAAAAGACAATTGTTCAAGGCACATTTCAAGTTACAGATTGTAGACAGCTGTCGGTCAAGGCCACTGGATTGTGGGGCAGTGGTGATTTTCTCCCCCGAGACTATTCCTTTCCAGCTTTCCTTTGACCTGGGATGAGATTGGAATTGGAGTAAAAGGGCTGAGGGCAGTACAGGATTGCTGGGAGGTAGAGTTAATGTTTGAGTTATTTTAGTTATTTTCTTTAGTGTCAGCATGGAGTTAGATGAGTATCGGGCTGGAATTCAGTTGTGGCATTAGCAAAGAAGGTAAGCATTGGGTGGGGTTTGAGTTGCTACATGGTTTGCTGTTGGTATTGGGATTCGTGGTGGGTCAGCCATTTTGCGGAGCTCTTGGTAGCTCAGTGGTGGGGCCCTCTGTCTGAGGGTCATGCCAAACCTGAAATTTGTGTGCTTTTTGGGACCAAACCCTTGGTCCTGCTATGAAATTTTGAGATGAATAAGAGAAGGCCTCCCCCCACCCCCAGGAGTGTTTGGCATTGAGATGTCACCTATGAACTCCATAGGAAGCCTGGTAAGACCCAATGTTGGCGTTTATCTCTCCTGGCTCCCGTGGAGTCAGGAGAGCCGGTGGGGGCAGTGGGCCCTGATGTTTGTCTGTCCTCTCATGCTGCCAGGCAGTTGGGACAGGACTGTGGGACTCAGGCTCAGGACATGAGGCACAGAGTCAGTCACTGGATTCTGTGGGCACCTGTGGCCAGAAACACATCATACCTGCTCTTGTACCTGGTATCAGCTGGTCAGTTTTCTCCCATTTGAATCACTTTGCAGAAATACCTGGGAATGTCAGTGCATTGATTCCATTCCTCTGCCCTCACAAGGTGATAGGCAGGTAGCATTCCAGAGTCTTTCTGGGCCATTTCTGTGAAAGGGTACCAGCCAAACACAGGTAAAGAACCCACATGCCTCCACGTACTCTGCCTAACCATCAGCAGGCATCATCATGGCACTGAAAGTTGCCCTTTTTTTTTCACTCTTGCCAAGGCCACCATATCCCATATTGTAGTTGTCCTGACATGACCCTAAACACTAACCCCAACATGCCTCTCTAGCTTTGTTCATGCTGCTCACCTGCCTGGAATGCCCCTTTCCCTGCCCTTCTCTCCATGTACCCAAAGAGTCCCCTCATCTTTTAAGGTGCAACCCTTGTGATATTATGTTGCACTTATTTATGGATTAAAAACAGGAATGGTATCCTATTCATACCATCTTCCCAGAGCCTTGCACAGGGACTGGAAGGGAGTGGATGCAAAATCAATGTTTGTTGAAAGAGTGAAGAGCAGGAAAGATCAGGCCATCAGGCTGATGAGTTATACTGATTTTATTGAGATTTAGGCCATTGTATAGAACACTCTCAACTCCTCTCTACCTGAATTTCATCCATCTTCATCCTTCCCAGACACTACAACTTTATCTTTGTGAAAATATAAGCATCGCTTCCCTGACCCTCTCCCCATTGTGGTGGCTTAGAGATGCGGCAAATTCTTTGACATTCTTTCCATTTAGAAAGGGGGCTCTAATCCCCCTCCCTTGAATCTGGGCTGGTTCTAGTGACTTGTCTGGTCAACAGCAGGCATTGGGAATCAATGTCTGGAATTTTCAAGGTAGATCATATATTACCTTTAGCCCCCATTTTGGTCTCTTGGAACATTCTCTGAGCCACCATGTAGAAAGTCCAGTCACTCTTAGAATGACATGCTGGTGAGACTACTAGATCAATAGTCCCAGCTGAGTCCTGTCTTGCAGGCATCAAGGCATCAGAAACATGGGCAAAGCCATCTTGGACCCTCCAAACCAGACCATCTACTGGCTGATGCCATTGAATGACCGCCATGAATACCATGTGGGAGAGATATATCATCTAGCTGATCCTTTCCCAAATTACCACCCCACAAAATTGTGGGATAAAATAATTGGGGTTGCTATTTTAAACTACTAAATATTGGGATGGTTTGTTACATAGTGGTAGATAATCAGAACACCATTCTTTTCTTTTTAATAAGCTTGATACAAGTTTTTTTGGATACAGTCACAAGGAATACAGTCATGAGCAGAACATATTCAGTCCTGCCCACAGGGGCTCATAGTCTAATGGAAGAGGTGGCATTATACAATCATACAAATAAATATATACTTTAAAAGATTATGAATTGTCATCAGTGCTATCAAAGTAAAGTGTATGAGAAACAATGGGGACTCAAGGCAGGTTTTTCTAAGGAAGTAATGTTTGGGCGGAGAGTTAAAGGATTTACTTGGGCTCTAGGGTTAGGGGAGGGGATAGGAGAGCATTGCGGCTGGGCCAGGAGCTAGTTGAAAGTCCTAAAGGCCAGAGATTGTTCAGAGCCTTGGGGCTCGTGTGGCTGCAAGGATGAGCCTGGACCCTGTGGGCCCATGTGGCTAATCTTAGCGCACCATTCACCATCCTTCCTCAAAAGAACTCCTTGTCTGTGTCCCCTGCTACAAGGAGTTCCATGAGACAATGTTTCAAAATTTTAAACAATTCCTCATTCTACAAAGAAATCCACATTTTTAAGTACTATTAACCAGTTCCTTAACAAATCGTCCCCTAACTGTGAGGCCTTGTTGCCAGACATTTCCCTTCATTCTTGGTGGTCCTGCTATCCAGAACCCCATACAGCTTCCTGAACAGACCAGTGCTCACCCTGTACTTGGGCCTCTGTCTATGTCTTCATATCAGTGGTTCATCCCTCTTCCAGGTTTGCTTAGCTAACTGCTACCTTGTTCTCAAGAATCCTTAGCCATCATCTCCGCCATGGCAATCCCAATCTGGCTTGGGGCCCATTCTCTTGGCTTCTATAGCTGTACTCTGCCCCCTCCCCACAACCCCCCACCAGGCCTCCCTCTCCATGGCGGCAGAGCCACAGTGCATTGTAACGGTGTACTTGTCTACTTTGATTCTGGCCCCTGAGCTTTTGCAGGAAAAAATGTCTTTCATCCCCTTGGTTTCTTCATTTAGAAGCTTTTGATAAAAGTTTGTTGATTGAAAGGCCGATGATTGCGGCTTGATATTGCTTGCAAGTTTTGTAAGCGTGCCAACAATATTCTCTTGCACATCACTAATAAAAAGTTTGAACAGGGCACCTGGCTGACTCAGTCAGTGGAACATGCAACTCTTTTTTTTTTTTTTTTAAAGATTTATTTATTTAAGAGAGAGAAAGTATGCACACGAATGGGGTGGGGGGGAGGGGCAGAGGGAGAGGGAAAGAATCTCAAGCAGATTCCCCACTGAGCATGGAGTCTGACACAGGGCTGGATCTCATGGCCCTGAGGTCATGACCTGAGTTGAAACCAAGAGTTGGACACTCAACCAACTCAGCCACCCAGGTGCCCCTGTAGAGCACGTGACTCTTGATCTTGGGGTCATGAGTTTGAATCCCATGTTGGGAGTAGAGATTACTTAAATAAATACATAAATAGATCTTTAAAAAATAAAACAATACAGTTTGAACAGAAGGAGAGAAGGGTGAACCCTTAAATATGTTTATATCATCAAACAATCCATACCGTTTCTTCTTGCCTATGATAAGCAATTTCACCAAGAGCTTGAAGAACTATAGATAAGCCATATCCACTTCCTTCTCCTAATCTAGCAGGGGTGGAGGGTCTATGAAAAAGAGTGAAATCAACTTGGCAGGACAGAGGAGCCTTTGTGAACCCACTCCCAGAGATCCTGGTCTTCCTTTCCAAGAACCCCAAATACTCTTTAAAAGACATCCCATCTCAAGTCTGCCTCCCATGATTTTCCCATTACACTCAAGCCCTATTCCTCATTTCCCAAAGAGTGTCTGGGAATTTCCAAATCTAAAGGGATTCCTTTTGGTTTGAATGTTATGCTCAGACACTGTTGGTCTCTTCTCACGAAGGGACAAATTTCTCGTGAATCACACCCTGCAACTGTAACCAAGCTCTGGGCATCTCTTGATGCCTTCGGATGGAGTTAGAAGCGTTGTGGGAAAAGTTATGTAAAGAGGGGGTGCAGGGCGGTAAGAACTTGAGGAAGGAACAAAACTGAAGCCAGTCCTTTCCCTGTTCCTCAGTTTTACCACCTGTGGAAGGAGGGAACTGGAAGAGTCCAGGGGCTAAACAAATTTTTTCCCAAAGAAAATCTTTTGTCAGTAGTTTTAGGGGTCACAAATTTCTCTGGGAACCTGACGATATTGTGGAAACTTGTCTTGGAAATTTACACGCACGCACACACACACACACACACACACACACACACACAGAGTGTGTTCAAAATCCGTGCCAGAATCCTGCCTGAGATGGACAGTCTCCATTACCAGTATTGACCTCTTTTGTTTTGAAAAGTCCCTTTATGTCTGCTTGGCTACAGAAATCCAGCCTCTCTCCCCACCGTCGTGCTGCATGGAAGTTACAGGACGATTTCATCCACAGGTTCTTTTGAGTATCTGGATGTTACAGGTGAGATGATAGACATAATTAGAGAAGACGCAGAACCTCTTCACATAACCTCAGCTGCTGCTGCTGCTGCTTCTTCTTCTTCTCCTCCTTTTTTTTAATTAACATATAATGTATTATTTACCCCAGGGGTACAGGTCTGTGAATCATCAGGCTTACACATTTCACAGCACTTATCATAGCACACACCTTCCCCATTGTCCATAACCCGGCCACCCTATCCCTACCCCCTATGCCCCAGCAACCCTAACTTCAGCTTCTAAACCAACTTACAAATATTTCTTCTTTCTTCTTTGAAAATCTTGCCTAGAATATAAAGTAAATCTAGATTTGCCGTACTCATGTTTCTTCCATGGCCATTGACATCACTCCTCTGCCCTAAGTATATCCTCAAGAGTGGGTCCACACCTTCCTTCCTGTTCTTGGTGTAATTTAAGGCACCCTTTGTGCTCTCCTAGGGATTGTTTTCCTTCCTTGTCTCAACATTTTCTGTGCTCTTGCCTTCCTAGAACTCTCCAACTATGTCAGAATTGCTTTTCTTCTAGAAACTGAGTCTACTGGAAAGCATTCTGGTTGGCTGTGCATTTTTAGATCCCATGGAAAGAGGCAATCACCAGGAAGCTCAGATGCTTGAGCTCAGAGCCCCCTACTTGTACAACTCCTTCCAAGGACCCAGGGGTGGAAACCCTACTCGTGCCTTCATGGGGTGACGTGTTTTGGTAGAGTGACAAGTGTCAAGTATTTTAACCAGGACTGCGAAGATGTCTACCTCCTTCTACTCTGATTTCCTTGCCTTCACATTGCTGCTTGTGTTGAGCAGCCTTGGAGGGGATAAGAGGGTTTGTTGAGACCCACCTAAGGGGAAGCTAAAGATGTGTTTAGTCTGGGTTTAGTGAGATGTATTTATGAGGCTTCCAGTCACTCATATGTAGTTAAAGTATTGCCAGCCATCTGCAGCAGGGAGGGCTCCTGGGGGCTTCTCTGCAGTTCCTTATCAGCACCTTGAGGTGCATGGCTGGCGACTGTGAATGTGTCTTATGGCAACCCCACAAGAAATGTTTGTGCAGTAGAGGAGAAAAAACATTTGCAACTAAAACCTGTATTAGTTTTCTAGGGCTGCTATAACAAATGACCACAAGCTGGATGGTTTAAAACAAAAGAAATGTTTTCTCTCCTAGCTCTGGGGGCCAGATGTCTAGCCCTCCCTCCAAAGCCTCTAGGGAAGAATTCTTCTTTGCCTTCTTTGTCTTTTTCAGCTGCTGGTGTTCTCTGGCATGTGGATCTATCACTCCCTTCTCTGCCTCTGCCTTCACATGGCTTTCCCCTCGGTGTTCATCCGTGTCTTCTCCTCTTCTGTTGCTGATAAGGGCACTTGACATTGGATTTAGGGTACACCAGGATAATCCACGGTGATCTCAAGATCTTTCTAACCATACTTGCAAAGACCTTTTCTTCAAATAGGTCAAATTCACAGGTTCAGGGGGTTAGCACGGGGACGTATCTTTAGGGGCGCAACCAGGCAACTTGCTATAAAACCATAAGCTAGGCTAAGAAGTTTTTTTTTTTTCCTTTTTTCATTCATCAGAAAGGTAACACTGTGAGAATTTGGTTCTCGTGATCAGTGCCAAGTCACCGTGAAATTTCTCTCCTGCCAGGAATATGCTCAGTTGTAAATGTACCATATATTTTTCTTTTCTTTTTTTTAATGAAAAATATGATTTAATCAGGATTCCTGTGTTTATAGACCACACATTTGCAGCAATGCTACAAATAGCTAGAATGCTTGTCTGTAAAGTCATATGTTTGTGATTCTTATCACTGTCTGTAAAGTCATATGTTTGTGATTCTTATCACTGTGATTCTTATCACTTATCGTAGAAACAATATTCAAATTTCTTATTTAATACTGACATCAGTGAGTTCATACAACACTCATAATAAACCTCTATCATAAGAACATCAACAAACTGGCTTATTAACATTATCAATTCAAAGGACATTTAATGTGAGTCACTATACAAGGAAACTTGACATGCCTTGGAATAGCTCATATATGGAAGGATCTTGACAGTGGTTTTCCCAAATATGACTATCATCCTAAAAATTTATGTGATGTTACCAATATCAAGTTGTGAAACTAAACATTTTTCCTAAACCATCAATAATAAAAAACAAATTTTGATTAGACATGCTGGAAGAATGACTGAATTACTTTTCTGTACTCTCTACAGAAGACAATACCACAAAACCTTTGATATAAGAGGAATCAATAAAAAAGTACCCAACAAAGAAACACTCTTTTCCTGAAAGTATTCTAGGGCTATATCAAGCAGTTAATTAATAAGTATATGTTATTTTTCTAGGTTTTATGACTGTTGTATTTATCAGCATAAACATTTTAAAAAATTTTCTTGCGAATGACTTTCTTATTCTAACACTTATGTAAACATATATTTTTGTGCCTAATTTTGTATTCATGAATTTGCCTTCTTTTTCTTCAAGAGTCTCTGCTTCTCAAGTTATACCAATCTTAGTCCCGTGTCATGAAACCTGGCTCACCCCTGGCTTTGAGTCCTTCACTTTGAGTGTTTTGCTTCATCCTCCAGCCTTTGTCCTTTTTGTATCCTTCATCTTGCCTTCTCCCCTGTCCCATATACATGTTCAGGTTGCTTCCAACCAAGGACCTTTCTGTCTGCGCTTCTGCCTCTTTCCTTTTGCTGCCACGGAGCTAGTTGACGCGCCTGCTCTCACGTCCCCACGCTGCTGCCACCATCTTATAAAAATAGTTCCCTTTCTTTCCATTTTCCACCCTTGCCTCTACACTCTGCTTCCTTCTTCTTTTTTTCTTCTTCAGGTAAGCTCTATATCCATTGTGGGGCTTGAACTTGTGACTCTGAGATCAAGAGTCGTGCACTCTACCAACTGAGACAGCCAGGCACCCCAACTTCCTTCTTCTTGCCTGTCCTGGTGCCATTCTACCTGTTTCTCCTCAAATTCACAGAGCACTGACTTTAAGAGAAATTTCAGATTCTAAGTCTAATGTCCTATTCTAGGCTGATCATCAAAAATACCTGGTAGCTTTGAAAGACACTTTTTATTTAAAAAATTATATTGGAGTGGGGCGCCTGGGTGGCTCAGTGCGTTAAGCCTCTGCCTTCAGCTCAGGTCATGATCTCAAGGTTCTGGTATCAAGCCCCACATCAGGCTCTCTGCTCAGCAGGGAGCCTGCTTCCCCCTCTCTCTCTGCCTGCCTCTCTGCCTACTTGTGCTCTCTTTCTCTCTGTCAAATAAATGAATAAAATCTTTAAAAAATTATATTGGAGTATATCTTATAAAGAGTAAAGGGTACAAAGATTAAGTGTACAGCTGGGTAAATTTTCATGCCCTTGTAACTACCATCCATCTATCGAAATATAGAGCATCTTGAATATTCAGAACACTCCCATATGCCTGCTCCAAGTCAATGCCCATCTCCACAAAGGTAATTGCTATTTATTATGAGATCTCATAATAAATTATTTTTTCCTGTTCTTAAAATATACATACCTAGAGAATATATATAGTATTTTTGGTATCTGGCTCCTTTATGTCAACCTTTTGTCTGTGAGATTCATGCATTTGGTTGTGTGTCTCTGTAGTGTATTCTTTTTAATTGTGATATAGTACTTCATGGCGTAAATCTAGCCCCAAGTACTTATCAATGCTACTATTGATGGACATTTGGATTGTCTCCAGTTTTTGACTATTACAGATAAAACTGCTATAAACATTCATATACATTTCTTTGATGGTTGTATGCTGTATTATTCAGAGTTCCCTGGAGAAACAGAACCAGTAGTGTATGTGTGTGTGCATGTGTATGTGTGTATGTGTGTGTGTGTGTGTGTGTGTGTAGAGAGAGAGAAAAGAAATTTATTATAAGGAATTGTCTCACATGGTTGTAGTTGAAAAGTCCCAGGGGCTGTGTTTTGCAAGCTGGAGACCCAGGAGAAGTGAATCAGTGGTGAGCTCAGAATCCAAAGGCCTGGGAATCTGGTAGTGTAAGCTCTAGTCTGAATGCTCGAAGGCTCAAGACCCAGAAAGGACTGCTATTTCAGTTTGAGTCCAAAGGCCCAAAAGAACCGAAGCCTCAGTTCAAGGCAACCAGGCAGGAAGAGCTCCCTCTTACTCAGCCTTTTTATTCCATTCAGGTCTTCGACTGATTGGGTGAGGCTCACCCACATTAGGGAGGGCAATCTGCTTTACTCAGCCTACTGATTGCAAAGTTAGTCTTATCCAGAAACATTCTCACAGACACATCTGGAAAAATACTTGACTGAATGTCTGGTTACCTGTGGCCTGATCAAGTTGACACCTAAATTTAGCCGCCACGTACGCACTCATTTCTGCAGGGTGTGGGTGTGTTTGTGGGGTAGACATACTCATAGCATCAGAACATGGTTTAGCTGGGGGAGATATTGTCAGTTTTCCAGTGTGATCGTACCAATTTACCCTCCTACTAGCCAGCTGCTAGAGTTCTACTTATTCTACATTCCTCCAGCACTTGGTATGGTCAGTCTTTTTCGGTTTAGCCTTTGCGGCAGGTGTGCTGTGGTCTCAGTGGTGTGTTAGAGCCAGCCTGTGTGGCTTTTGAGGGTCAGTTGTATCCGTCTCTCCCTAACAATGCCATCAGCCTTGTCACCTGGGCAGCTTACAATTGGCCCTGGTGGGAATATTTACACCAAAGCGATGCTTTCATCTCCGAAAAGTTGGTTGTTAAATATTTACCAGCGTACGACTCGTGATGGTATCTCATTGTGGTTTTAATTTACCTTTCTCTGATGAGTTATGAGTAAGCATCTTTTCATGTGTTGCTTGGTCATTCATTTATCTTCATTTGTGAAGCGTCTATGTCTTTTACCACCTAAAAAAATTAGGCTGTTGGTTTCTAATTTTGCTCATTGATTTGAAGGAGTTCTTTATATATTCTGGTCTGCATTCTTGGTACAATATGTATATTGCAAATATCTTTTCCCAGTCTGTTGCTCAACTGTTTCATTCTCTTTTAATGAAGGAACTTTTTTTTTTCTTTTTTTTTTTTTTTAAAGATTCATTCACCCACTTGATATATAGAGAGAGATCACAAGTAGGCAGAGAGGCAGGCAGAGAGAGAGGAAGGAAGCAGGCTCCCTGCTGAGCAGAGAGCCCGATGCGGGGCTCGATCCCAGGACCCCGAGATCATGACCCAAGCCGAAGGCAGAGGCTTCAACCCACCGAGCCACCCAGGCGCCCCTAATGAAGGAACTTTTAAAGTAAATGTATCAATCTTCTCTTCCATGGATAGTGGGCTTTTTTATCTTCTCTTTAAGAAATCATCATTTGTCCCAATCACTTTAAAAAATACAGTTTTTTATTTGGGGTCCACTGAAGCAGATTGTTGAGCGTGGGATACAGGGGATATGTATATTTTAAAGCTCCCTGAAGTGCAGATGGCTTTTAAACACATTAAAAGTTTGTCAACTTTATTTGTATTGAATGAAATGCATGTTACAACCATGATGAAATGTTATTTCTCCCATCTATCACATTAATGTAAATCCCAAAGCTGTACAACATACTGTGTTGACTTAAGATGTGAGGCACTCTCATACCTTGTTAGTGTCTGTGTAAATAACTACAGCTTTTCTAAAGAGCAATTTAGCAATATCCATTGAAATAAAACAATATGCATGCACTTTGATCTGCCTCAGATACTCTTCCTTCTACCTCTAGGAATACTCTACTCGTACTCAGAAATGTGCACCAAGAGATATGTTATATGGATACTTACTGCAGTGTTATTCATAACAGGGAAAATTACCTAAAGATGGGAAATTACCTAAATATCCACCAAGAGGCATACAATGGAATATTAACAAGTCAGTAAAAAGGAGGTAGTTCTATGGTACAAACGTGGACTGACTTATACGTTATGTGGTTAAATGCAAAAGGGACGTTGTAGAGCACTGTTTAATTTCTTACCCAATGTGTGAAAATGGATAGTTTATAAGCATATGTGTATATGTGTGTGTGTGCGTGTGTGTGTGTGTGTCTATACCTATACGTGCTAGTGTATTCAAATATATTTGTTGAAGGAAATAAGAAATTCAGGTACGAAAATAAAAATTAAAGCTCCCCTTCAAACATTAAAAAAAAATTCAGCCACAATGACAGCCCCTGGGGGTGTTGAATCCGATATATAACTTTTCTGTGCTATTAGCCTTTATATACCATGGGCACGTATTAGTTTTCTTTTTTTAGAGCTCCCCAGGTGATTTGGGTGGTCATCGTATCTCTCACGTGAGGAGACTGAGCCCAGAGCTTTTGGGCCCGAGCATAGATTGCTCAGAGCTTCTTCCTGAGAGCCAGTCATGCCCTCCCCTGCCCCCTCTTCCCACCCGGCTTGGCCTCTGGCTCACAGAACCAGTTTGTCCTGCGCAGTTTCTGCCTTCTGCCCAGGACCCTACAGCAAGCCACAAGCCAGACGCCCCCTCTGAGGGTCTAGGTGGGAGGGAGAAGCAGCCCCACGTGCTGGCCACCAGTCTCTCCCAGAGGGTGATCTATGGCTTGTCAGAGGTGTGGGTTCTCGCCACTTGCTGAATAGAAAGCTTCTTTGTTCTTAGGAGTGAAAATAACCCTAAGATAAATGTTGGGGCTGGAAAAGCCCAGGGAATGTTAGGCTCCCGTTGCCCCGAGTCTCCCTCGGGAAGGTCTGAGGTTAGGGGAGGTATTCCTGAGGGAGTATCATGGGCAGAGTCCCCTGGGGATCATGAGCAGTGAACCCTGAAAGGTGGCCATGAGTTCTCAAATTCAACCCAGTTCCGTCCTGATACCTGCCTGGAAAATACTTTCATGGTGGGTAACTTTCTATTAACCCATGGAAACTTCCTATCCTCTGGCACTTGTTGGTCATGACATGACCAACCTCCCCACAACTCCTTTACTTCTTACCCAAAGGCTGCCTCCTGTGCCTGGACAAAAACTCCCTTTATCTTCATAAACCCGTTTGTGTTCCCATCCCCCTCCCTTTTGATTTGCCCCTTGGAAGAACTGGGTCCTCTCTGGACCCTGCATTTCGTTTCTCTGGCTGTGTTCAAGAAAAGGAGGGACCCAGCTCTGCACCTGGCCATTGCAAACCCCATAAAGTTCAAGGTATGACTCTTCCATGGACCATAACCTCCTCCCATCCCTAATCCGGCCTAGGCAAGACTGAGTTAGAGGATGCTGGAGCTGCCAGGAGAGGAGAAAAGGAAGGGGAGGATTGTTTCAGGCTGTTAGTGGTCTCAGAATAAAGCCACAAGACAAGGTTGGAGGCTGTTTATTTTTCAGTCTCATTCCTAAGGTTCTAGTGAAAGTATTTTTAACCCAGGAACTTTGAGAGGTGGCCTAAGACCTTCCAAGAATCCCAGAGGGACAGAAACTCACGAGGGACAAGGGTATGAGTGGCGTCAGAGTCCTCCAGGGAACTCAAGGGCTGTGGTCCCCCTACCCAACCCCATTGCTGGCTCAGAAATGTGGAATTCGGGGGCCTCGGAAGGTGGAGCCACAGAAAGGACTTTAAAGAACAGCCTACAGCTTTGTTCCCCTCTTTTGCAAAGCACGGTTTGTCCGGCTGAGGCCTGAGGGGAAGGAGTGGGAAGGGCGACAAGGAGCAAGAGGAGGACATGGGAGAGGTCAATAGGACCCATTTAGGACCCAATAGGACTCTATTTTCTGGGTGAAAAAAGAGAGGCATGGTAAAGTCCAGGAAGATGCCGCCCTATCGTGTCTTCATGACAGCGATGAGCAGCCCCTCTCCTGGTTCCCGTGCTTCTGTTTGTTCTCGATGGCCCCTTGCTGGGGTCTGATGGAGTGCAGGGTTCGAGGAAAAGGCTTTGGGACTGCCTGGACCTCCATCACCAGCTGCACGAGATGGCAGGGGGCGCTCTCCCCGCAGCGGGGGCTGGCACCGCAGCTGTAGCTCCCAGTAACCTGCAAAGTCTCCTCCACCTGGGACTCCTAAAGGCAGAAAGTGCCTTTCAAATCTCTGAATCTCTGTCCACCCCTCCCCGACTCCATCCCCCCAACACTTGATCAGCTTTGCCTCTTTTCAGCTCTGCTTGTCTGAGCAGACGAGGTTTAGGATGAATCAGGGTTTTGGGTTTTTTCTTTGGAAATGAATGGAAGAGAAGAAGGGCTAGGGATGACAGTGCCCACGTATCGAATCCTATAGGTCAGGCCCTGGGGTAGGTGCAACCCATGCAATCTGATTCGAGGCTCCCAAGAGCTCTTCGGAGTAGACACCTGTTGCTCCCCTTTCATGGAGTCTTCTAAGGTTGAGTGACTTGCCCAAGGTCACATAGCTTGGAGCAGTGGATGAGGCTGGCTGGGTCTGTGACTGTGTCATGACATTGCTGCCCTAGAATGTTCTGGATGCTTCCTGTCTCAGGGCATGAAGCCAGGACTCTTCGGGCCTGCGGTCACCTCTGGGAAGGGTGGCAGGGGAGCACCCGGTTCTGGGGAATGGAACCTCAACAAATCCATCAAAGCGCTCCCGGAAGCATCAAATTCCCCAGAGACTCTTGAGGGGTGGGCTGCCCCAACCCTGACCTCTGCAGGCTGCTCCCGCCTGCTCCCAACTCAGGCAGGGATTTCTCAGGGCTGCTGCTGATTCATGATGCCCCCGGCCCTGGGCTGGGCGAAGAGCTGGCTTTATGCTCTGTTGTTTAATAATCTGTGAAGAAATCAATGCATTTCCACCCCTTCCTCTGGATTCAACCAGCATGGGTTATAATCACATCCGTGCTATTTGCCCAAGCTGGGCAGAGGCGTTGGAGGTAGGCTGGGAGCTTCAAGTTAAACTTTTCTAGACTAATAAACTGTTTCTCCCATTACAACTTCACTGCCTTTGCCTTTCCTGGCTAACCAACCTCCCCGCCCCCCAACCCCCGCCCCGGCTTTCCTCTCTCTTTCGCTGAGGCTGACATCACACTTAACATTCTCCAAAAATTCCCCAAATTACCCACAGTCTTCTTAGTTCCTGCTGTTGTCTGGAATCACACATCCCAGACCCCCCCTTGTCATTCCTCCCGTTGTCACCCCTGAGCACCAGGACTCCCCAGCTCTGGTCCCTAGCTGGCCTGGGTCCCCCAGTTCAGCGTGGCCTGTCAGTGAAGCAGTGAAGTGGGGTCTGACCCACTGAGATTTCTCCCTCACCAGGTCCCGTGGGATAGCAGATTCCGGAAGGAGCAGACTATGGGCTGTGGGCTGTGGCTGTGTGTGTGTGTGTGTGTGTGTGTGTGTGTGTGTTTGTAGAGGCAGCCTGGCTCTGAAAGGCCTTGTTATGTGGAAATGGGCTAAGGATTTCTAAAGCCCCACCAGCTGGGGTGGGAAGGCACACAGTTACAGTGGGGAAAGCCCAGGGTTTGGAGTCAGAAGGCCCGGGTTCTGGGTTCTGATTCTGCTACTCAAGGGTTCTGTGTTCTCCGCACGGGCCACATGGCCTTCTCATCTCAGCGTTTCCCTCTGTAAGCTGGGGCTCTGCGCGTTTTCCAAAAAAGGGCCATGACAGTATCTCCAGGGCCAGGTGCCCTTCCAAAACCTGACCACTTTCCATTAAGAGGCAGAGTCTCTGTCCCTCCCTCTTGAACCAAGGCAGGTCTCTGTGACGGCCTCAACAAGCAGGATCTGTCAGAAATGACATCGTGTGACTTCCTGGGCTGGGTCGTAAAAGGCATGTGGCTTCCATGGGCTGCTGCACGCTCTCTCTCTCTCTCTCTCTCTGTGTGTGTCTCTCACGCTGGAACTCAGCCCCCCTGCTGTGAGGAAGCTCAGGCCACATAGAAAGCACACTTGTCTTTTCTCGCTGAGCGTCCCAGCTGAGGTCTCCACTGATGACCAGCATCGAAGGCCAGACTCGCCGAGCCCTGCACATCTTGCAAATTTGTGAACAGAAGTAAGGCTATTGTTTGAAGTCACTCACACAGCGCTAGATGTCTGCATAGAGGATCGTAACAGTGATGCTTGGCTTACAACCGTTGTGAGGGTTAGGCAAAGAGATGCATTTGGCGGTGCCTTATGGAGCCCTGCATAAATACGGCACCTTGTCCACCGCTCTGCTGTCAGGCACTTCCGTGTGTGAACGAGATGCCAGTGCGTGTGTCTGTAGTGTGGCCAGGGCCGGGTTCGAGGTCTCCACAGAGCCCTTCCTACACTCCTGACAACCTCCTCCCCTGGCCAGTCTAGCTCAGGCAGGACTCAACTGGTTGTTGTAAGGATTAAATTAGGTCGGCATTACTATTTCCACCAATTTGCAAATGGGCAAACAGAGACACAGCTAGTTCAAGTTTAGGAGGAACCGGAATTAGAATCCGGGTCTCATTTACTGCCAAGTTGTTCTCCTCCTCTAGGAGCTAGAGCTGGGTAGTCCCCTAAAGAAAATGGGGACACTAGGATATCTCAGCAGATCCTGACCTGGGAAAATCCTATTGCTGTAAATCCTATTTACTTAATTTTTAAAAATTAAAAAAATTATTTTTAAGTAATCTCTGCACCCAACATGGGGCTTGGACCCATGACCCCATGACTCCAAGATCAAGAGTCACGTGCTCTACCAACTGAGCCAGCCAGGCACCCCACTACTGGCTTTATTTAATTTTATTTGCATTTCAACGAGCATGGACTGAGTGCCTATAATGGGACAGTCTGTTAGGAGGACCTGGATGCCTAAGACATGGTCCCTTTATTGAGGAGCTTGTGGTCTCTGGGGGGAAACAGATACTTCCTAGTTATGTCACCTTGGGCGGGCTACTGACCATCTCCAAGCCTCAGTTATGCCATCTGTAAAATGGGGATAATTAGAGAACCCGTCTCATGCGGTAATTATGAAAATCATATGGTATGTAATTCTACTTAAAGCATCATACATGTAGAAAGTGCTCAACAAATATTCATTTTTCTTAGTATAGAAAGAAAAGTGTACAGTATAATGAGATATATGCCAAAATACAGGGGTATATAAAATCTTATGGGAGGAGAGAGGAGTAAGGAATTAGTTCATCCTGGAGTGAGGGCGAAGACTGGTGGCAGAGAGGAACTGGCTTTTGGTCTGGGCCGTCAAAGGCAAGCAGGAGTAGCAGGTGCTCTATGGAAGGATAGTATTTCGTGTGTCAGGGAGACAGCAGGCCCAGGTGGCTGGAGTACAGGGTCCCCAGGGTGGAGGCGTGAAGTCAGGCTGCCAAGGGGCTCTGTATATCCGATCACAGGGTCGTGTTGGCCCAGAGTCTCCCCACCCAGGCTTAGGCATGAGGCTTTCATGTGCAAACGTCCAGGAGGAGGACCCCAGGCTCCAAGGTGTGGAAGCTTGGTCTGAGAGTTGTAGTGTTGAAAGAGAAAAAGTCAGGGGAGCCCCCGAAAGCCCCGCGTACCTGACCCTGACGGAGAGGGCTCAGAAGAGGAGGCTGGTGTTTCAATGGGATCCTTCCACCCCTCTCGAAAACTCTGCTCTGGGGGGGCCCCACTGAATCTCCGTGAAGTCCTATCAGTAGAATCTGCTCTTGCCAACAAGCCACCAAGCCTTCTTGCCCAGAAAAGTCCCAGAAAAGTCATCACAGAGCAATGAATGGGCCGTTTGGGGGGAAACTTGCCCCAGGTGGCCCAAGGCCTGAGGGTCAACAAAGCCCTTCTTAGCTGGTGCATCTGGCCCCAGGGAGAAGTCTCCATGGGCGCCTTGGGCAGGCTGTGGGCTCTGTATGCAGAGAACAGCTGCTTTGGTTTAAATATTAATAACGCAGAATGAAATGTGTGGGGTGCCCAGCGCACCAGAGCCCAGCCAGTGTGCATTGCCTCTAACGTCCTCTGCACTTGGGTTTGGAAAAATGCGGTCAGTGAATTTAATATACTTTTTGGCAAAGGGAAGACGACAGTTAACTTCTCTCCGGAGCCTCACTAAAGTGGGTTTTCTCTCTGGAAAGTGGAGGAGGGAGAGTGGTTTTTCCAGGTATGCCAGCAGGCCTGCTGCCCGAATTCTGTCAGAGCCCCCTCTGCTCTGCCCACCTTGACACGCGCAGGGGGCTCTAGGGGCCGGAGAGCGGCCCGCTTCGGGGAATGGAAGCACAGCCAGGCTCGAAGAAGATCCAGCGTGGGACCTGGGTGGGGCCTAATCCCCAACTTCTGTGGGCTAGGTCTCCTCCCTCCAGGATATTCTCTCCCCATTCCGCGCCCCCTTCTGGAATCACCCACCCTGGTATTCAGTGTTCAATGTCAGTGCCAGGGGGCTCTTACAGGGCCCCTGAAGTTGACAACCGATCCAAGGTGTCCAAGCCCTGGAGATTGGCCCTGAAGAGCCTCGCTCCTCTCAATTCCCCTGCATTGTTGAATCCAGGGTTCTGACTGAGCTTTCCTCCTCCACTGCCTCCTTGCAGCGGCTCTTGCCGTCGTCTCTGTGGGCCTGTTCCCCCTTCACCAACATCCAGGCCCTGGCTTCTTGCTTGCCAAGTGCCACAGCTCTCAATTGGCTTCTTGAAAAGTTAATAAATGCTTGGTGACATCACAGCCCCAGAGCCAGAGAGCAAGAGAACGTCAGAGGGCTAATGTTTCTGAGGAGAAGTCAGAGGCTCAGGGTTTGCCCAACAAAGGCGCCCTGTGCAAGTGTGGTCACGTAATGGCCACAGCCACCACAGAACTGGAACAAAGCTGGCCAGGCTTCCCCCGAAGTCGATCTCTGGTTTTACACAGCCCAGTAGTGTTCCCAGCTAGAGGCTTGAGGGTATCATCCGGCAGGGAGAGCCGGGCTGTCCTTGCCCTGTGACCTGATTGTGGCCCGCTCTGGGGGGCCTCCCAGGCTTTTGGGGGGAAACGGCCACCCCGGGGCCTCTCAGCCGGGGGGCGGGGAGAAGGCTCCAGGCAGGAGCGAAGTAACCTTGCCTGGGAGAGGGTGGGAGCTGCAAGTCACCGGGGCTCCGGGGCTCCAGCTGTGCCCCAGGCTCCAGTTCCCCCCCAGTCCACCCTCCTTGGCCTCTGGCCCTTGGGGAAGCTGAGAGAAAGTCTCGCCTGTTCTGGATGCCGCAGGCAGGATCGGCCACAGTGATCTCCTTCATGTGTCACCGCTGGCTGTAAGCGCTGTGTTTGGTTTGGCAAAACGGCTATTTAAATAGCAGTGAAATGTGTCGCTGGAAAAAAATTAGCTCATGTTTCCTTTGCCATTTCTTCATGATTTCCATTAAAAGTGTAACCACGGGTAATAAATTAACAAGATCTGTAAAAGCGACCATAGGAAACCATGGATCCAGAATTCCTATAAACTTCTAACCCATGATGCTAAAAAGCAAGGCTACTTGGGGGAAGGGGAATTGGATCACCCGTGTACTCCGGTTTCCTTTGTGTCTGATTCTCACTCCCTGCCCCGAAATGAGAAAGGAAGCCCTCCACTTCTTACAGGGCTAGTAGTTATCAGGGGTGAGAGTCTTTGCTTGGAAAACCCAGAGCCTTGGGGCATTGCTTGGCTCTTCCTGTTTCGTAAAAATGAAAAAAAAAAAAAAGGCAAGAAAAACAAAACTAAAAAGTTACTTCTCTATCAAAGTACAATCTCCTCCCCCCCAAACTGCGCCTCGCCGGGTTCTAACCACAGTCCAGTTGTTAAATGCTCAAGTCCTGGTGGGAACTGGACCCTTTCCCACGGGTCCGGAATAGCTTGAGGTCCGGCTGTAGCTCAGTTTCTCAGATCGGAACACTGGGGTCAAAGGAAAATATTTGCTTTGGGTGCAAAATGCAATAGTCAGTGGGTGCATGGAGGGAACCGGCAGCCGCAACCTTCTGATGGCTGCCGCCTCCAACACACACGTGCTCACACATTCACACTCGCTCTCGCACGTTCACACGCAACAATGTTTTCTGCTGGACCCTCCCTGCAGGGCCCTGAAAGTGTCTCTGGGGTAAAAAAGCTGCTTCCAAGGCAGGTGGTTCTGGGGAATGTGTTTGGTTTGACACACCGGGGCTCTGGGGGCGTCAAGGAAGGACACGGGTGATCACCAGGGGGCTGGGAGCGTGGGGGTCAGGACCAAGGCAGTGTGTTTAGGGCTACTTCAGAGGCTGGGGAAGTGGGGGGCAGGATTGGGGAGTGCGTTCAGCGTCACGCACAAGCCTGGGGGAATGCAGGACAGGACTGGGGGGAGTGTGTCAGTGGGACACATGGTGTCAGGGTACAGAGGATGGAAGGAGTAAAGGGAAGGCAAGCAGTAACCAGCGAATTTCCTTTTGCCTCTGGTCCTCTGAATCCCTGTCCTTCCTCTTCGCGCCTTTCATCCCTATCTCAACCCTCCCTTTATTAGTCAAATGTGACTGGCCCTTGGTCTCCTGTTAGACAGAAGATGGGGCAATGGGGGAGTTCTGTGCCATTTCTAAATCCCAGGACAACCTCTTTCCCTGGAGCCCAACCCCTCCTCTGCACTTAGCCCCTGGGGGTAAGAAGGAGACCACTCCTGGTTTCTTCAGGACAGTCCCTTTTCCTGGAAGGCAGTGGTGTAGAACGTGGAGGCTCAGAAAACCCTTTGTCACAATGAAATTAAAGAGGGACTTGACGATGACTCTTTTCTCCACTGATTTGCATTACGATCTCTTTCCCTCTAACGCTCCTCTTGCCCCTCGGTTCCCAAACCTTTTATCTCATCTACAGGGACACTACCATCCATTGCCAGCACCTTTTTTCTAGGGGTGTCTGGCTTTCTTTGCTCATTCCTCTGAAGACCTTGATTAGGGCAGTGGTGCACAGCCCTCCGAATCCCTCCCACCCCCCCAAATCCCCACGCCCCCATCCCAACCCCCACCCCCGACCGGACCCCAGAGAGCCCTTCCCTTATAGCTCAAGGCAGAGGGCTCTGCCAAGGCACCTGCTGTAATGAAGAAGAAACATCTGCTTGTTTTATTTACATTTCATTCGGATGTTTGGGTGCCATGTAGACGCAGCCTGTGGGCCATCTGAACGCTGTGGCTGGAAACTGAGCTTGCCTCTCTTGGAGCGCGGAGGCCAGGAGGGAGGGCCTTGGAGCTGAGGAGGGTCCGGGCTGGACGGCAGACACCGCCTGCGGAGGATGGGAGGGCGGCAGGAAGGCGAGACATGGCGCTGGAGGCGGATCACAGCCGTGGCAACAACTGGAACAAGATTCCTCATAAACATCGGATCTGTTTACAAAGTCACCAGTGAAGGCAAACACTCGCCAAATCTTGATTTTTTAGAAAAATTGCCCTTTATTTCCCCTCCCCCCTTCCCAGAGCCCGGGTGAGAGCCTACTGTGTACTCTGCGCGCCCTGCGAGCCCCCGAGCGCGCGCGCCCTTGGCGGAGGCTGTGAAGCCAAGCGAAGCAGTGGTCCCCACAGGCTCCAGCAGAGAAGGCCAATTAACAATGCTGGGCAGTGAGCGTAAATCACCACGCTCCCCCTTTTCCTGGGTTCGGACTGTAAAGGATCAGAACTGTGCAAATACTTGGGATGTTTCTCTTTATTAGAGATAAAATATTGGACGTCAGCGTGTGGCGGTTCCCGCACCGCCTCCGACAGTCGGGGCAGTAATTGTGATGAATAGGGGTCCAGGGGCAGGGCTGCAGGCGTTTAAGGAGGGCTCCGTGGATTGAAAATATTAGGATTGATTCAAGGTCAAATACTTTATAAATTTATCAGTGCTGGATACATTCTTCCGAGGTGGGGGCTACCCTTCCTGCGAGTTGGAAAAAGAACTCACAGGCTCTCCACCGCCCCCCCCCGCCATGTCCCGCCACATTTAACCCACAAAACTGACGAAACTGCAGACGTTTTCCTGTAATTCGTGCCCTTTTCCTTCTCCTGCCAGGAGATGAGTTCAGCACAGACATCTGGGGCAGGAGCCTGCCCGTTTCTCACTGGAGAGAAAAAAGAGTAACTTCCCTGGGACTAAGGATTGAATCCTGGGGGTTGGAAGCTGGTCTGGGCTTCCCTTGGCAGAGAGACTCCAGGGACTGGTAATGGGGCCTGGCTCCTGACCCACCCAAGGAGCCCTCAGGGCAAAAGGAGGATCTCCGCTGCTGTGGTCCTTTCCCCTAGCATCAGATCTGTCAGGAGGTAAGGAGATCTTTTAACTCCTTGTCTGCCAGGAAGCTCCAGGTGAAGCTCTCTGTTCAATCACAGCACTGTCCCTACCTGCCTCCTTATAAAGTTAACTTATTGAACAAATAGGTAGCAAGGCAGGAGTCTCTCTAGTGCCGGGGATAAAGCAGGGAACTAAATAAATGAAAAGTCCTGTACCTAGGGATCTCGTATTCTTAGAGGGAGTGAGAAAAATAATATATAAAAACCCCCCACTATAAATTATATAACATATTACATGATAATAAGGGCTAAGAAAAAAAATGAAGTAGGGGAGGAAAGGGAGTAGGAGGAGCAGGGGGGAGAGACTGACATTTTGGAAAGAGTAAGGGAGGGCCTCTGAGCCCGGGAAGAAGTGAGTGCAGTTACTGGAGAGAAGAGTGTTTATCTGGAAATGTGTTTTAATTGTGCTGGTACATGAGCATTTTAGTACAGGATGTCATCTAGCCTTTCCTTTTTGGAATTGGGTGAGGTATAAAGAAAAACACGCACAGAAAATGAATGAGGTAGAACAGATCTGTTCAGAGAAGAGATTTCTAAGACTCCCTAGATTAACGATTTGCATCTGAATTCCTGGAGGGCTTGGTGAAACACAGCTTGCTGGGCACGATTCTAGCAAGTTCCCAGGTCCTCGTAATCCAGGGGGCACACTTTGACAACTACTACCCTAAACCCACAGACTGTGCGCTTCTTGATCAGGTGGGCTTCCTGGAAGAGGTCAACTCGGAGAAAAGTTTGAGAAAAATAACAAATCGCAATTTTTCAACTTTACTCTTTAAAAACAAGGGCAGTGAAAATTAAATCAGCCACTGGACACAGAGGGAGGGCCAAACTACAGATAGGTAGGGGAACGGTTCTGTTGGCTGAAGTTGAAACTCGCACTGGCCTTCCTTCCCCAGCATCCTGGGCTGGGACAGGGGAGAGAACAAGCAGAGAGAGGGAGAGCATACATACAGGGCAGGTGTTTGGGCTAGACTTACAGCTTGAAGGCAGGGAGGGGTTATAGAAGTGTTCCTTCCTGCCCCCCACCCTACTTTGACTTTGCTAAACCTTACAAAGCACCCACTGGAGGGACTGGACGGGGAGGCTATACACATCTAGACAGTTTTTCCCAGAATGTCCTCTATGTAACACTCCTTTTGAGAGATGTTCATAGCTATCACCAAAAAGAGGATTCTTTTGTCAAGTTTGTTTAGAGCACACGGGGTTAAACAAACTTCTTCACTGCAGGACTTCTCAGGGCCTTTAATATGCAAATTTACATTGTTAATCTCCCAGAGGAAAATTTAATATTCAGTGTTTTTTAAACTTTTTTGACCACAGATTCTCCTTTACTTTTTCATGGTGAATCCTACAAGACCAGTGTACAGTGGGATATGCTTCAGAAAACACTGGCCCTTAGGACTGCATGGTCTCCTAACCCACACTGATGGGTGAAATAAGAAAATCCTCACACAGCTGGGAACCCAGAGGCTATCTCCAGCAGTCCTTTGTTCTCTTAAAGACTTGTAGATTGGGTTAGAAGGGTCTCCAGATGTGCCCAGGGCTCAATGCCCATCCTAAGGGCCCCAGGGTTCTTTGAGGAGAGAGCCTGGACTCCTGAACCTTGTGTGTTTCATTTCAGCAGGACTGGAAGACACCATCCGCCTCACAGAGCATCTTGCTCAGACACACTCCTGCCACACAAAACATGTAGAAGCATGTGTTGTGCTGGCTGGACAGACAGAATCGGTCACGGTGTGGGTATTGCACTGAATCCCAGTGCCTGGCTTATGCTATAGGCAGGGCCTGCAGAACTGAGAAGGGGAGGGGCCTATGGCCCCAGCTGTGTCTGGAGAACAGCAGCCCTGATATTTACGACTATGATGGTCCTTCTCTAGTGGACCTGCTTTGGAACATAAATAAACTTAATAGGCTTCAAATAATTGTGACAGCTGAGTTTAAGCCCAGCCTGCGGTCTAGGGTAATGGACTTCTCTCTCTCTTTCTCTCTCTCTCCCTCTCTCTCTCTCTCTCTTCCCCCTCCTTTCCACCGGGCCTGATTCTACAAACCCAACGCTCAGTCCTGAGTGTAGCTACACCATTGACTGGGTGGGTTTTGGGGCTTTGATGGGGAGGGCAGTGACCTTGAGAGTGAACCAAAGGAAGGAGGCCCATTCTCATAGAATGTCCCAGGCTGAGATGTACTGCTGACCACATCCATCCCTCCAGCCTGATGGGGCAGATTCCAGATCCTGCTCCTTAAATGGGGGTGGGGAGGGTAAGCCATCCCTTGCCGCCTTTTCTGCCTTTTACAAGCCATGGCTGAGACATAGAAGCAGAAATCTGGCTCAAAGAACTGGCGTACTTTGAACACTTCCTTTGTGTGAGACATCATACTATCTTGTAGGAAAGAAAGACACCTGCCTCTAACACTCGGCAAACTGAGATAAAGGGCCACCATAGAGAGTTATAAAGAAAACAAGGAGATAATAGATGAGGTGAATTCCTGCCGGTGAATTCCTGCTGAGCAGGGATGGGACTTTCCAGGAGAGAGACCTAAACAAAGGCACAGAGGTGGGGGAGTACAGGACTGTTCAGAGAAGGTGCACAAGGGTGAGAGAGCCAGCAGGAGAACGAACATGCTGGAGCTGGAACCTGGAGAACCTTTCTTTTCATACCTAGAGATTTCACTTTCTCAAACAAGCACTAGAAAGTCAGTTTTATTTTAATGTTTTAAAGTAATAGATGCATAGAGTAAAATCCTCAAACAATACAAACATATACTCAGCAAATAGTCTCCCTCCCATCCCTGATTGTCAGTCACTCAGTTCCCTTTCCAGAAGCAACCGCGAATATCAGTATCTGGTGCATTCTTTCAGGGATAGTCCACGTCTTTGCAAATACATATGTGAATATATCTTCCCAATGCTTTTTAAGCGCAGATATTCACATGTCGTATACGCTTACTGGTACCTTGCTCATTATACTTAACCATAGATCTTGGAGATTTTTCGGTGAAGCACACTGTGTCCCATAGTCTATTTAGTAAGACTCTTCTGGTGGACATTCGGTGTTTGCACTTTCTTTGCTACTTCTTACAACGATCCAGTGAACTTCCTAGTGTGTAAATCACTTTGCATGTGTATTGTAACATAGACGTGGAATTGCTTGTTCGAAGGGCATTTGCATTTCTCACATTAATAGACTTCACGGGGTGGGGGTGGGGGGGAATTCAACGCAAGGGATGCTGGGACCAGATCTGTTTTAGGAAGATCTGCTTGGAGGCACCAGGATGCAGGGGAAGGAGGAAAGAGACAAATGTGGAGGGTGTTAGGATCACACCAGGTGAAATATGATGAGAGCAGAGCAGAAAGGGAGGGAAGGGCGAGTGTGGAAGAGACACTAGTAACTGATTAGAGACACTAGTAACTCCCATATGGGAGAGGAGAAATCAAAGACAATCAGAGGCCCAGAGCCCCACGTGGGGAGGGATGAACCAAGAGATAGAAGGAGGAGCTTTGATCAGATCCTTGAAAACCAGGAATGTGTCTTCATAGATAGGAAAGCAGAAAGCTAAGAAATCACCGCCTCAGGCTTGGTAGGCCTTGAAGAAGGATAAGACTCAAAGAAAGTTAGAGGGGCCTAATGTCTCCCCCGTGGAGGGCTGATCAGACTCAGTGCAGTTTCACATAAGAAAGGGGCAAAGAGCGCGGACTTTGGAGTCTTAGAGTTTAGAGCAGCTGATGAACTGTGTTAGTTTAGGCTTTCTGGTGGGACCAACAGTGGCCAGATTTCAGTGGTTTAACCCAATAGATTATTTCTAGCTCACATCAACACCCACTGCGGGAACAGTGATGAGGAAGGGGCTCTGCTGAAAGCAGGTATGAAGATCCTAGGTAATTCCATATTCAGAGTCTACCCTCTTTGAGATGTTCCACGTCCTCCCCATTCGGCCCCTGAGTAGGAAAAGAGATAACTGTGTATAGGCAGGTTTTGATGGCAAGCACTGGGAAGGACTTAGGCCATTGTCACCTACTTTCTATAGGTCAGAGTTGAGTCTTAGGGTTGCTAGCTAACTGCAAGGGAGCCTGGGAATGGCACCTGGCCCTGTGCCCGGGAGGAAAAGGGAAGAGCTTGGTAAACAACTAGCCACCCTCTGCCCCCAAAACTGTATGTCCTGGACAAGTCATTTAACATCTCAGAGGCTCAGTTTCTACATCTGTAAAATGGGAGTCATCACCTCCTATGTAGGATCATTGTGAAGATTATGAGATCACGTATGTCCTCCACTTAACCTGATTTAGGGAGACGAATAAATAATCACTACCGTGAATATTTATACATATTCGTAGTGTGTGTTTTTTGGTTGTGACCCTAGGAGAGCCGTTGTGGTGGTTTTCCCGGTCTTTCTCTGCCCACTCCAGGTCTACACAGCCAGAGGAGAAAGCTCAGTCTGTTTTCTGACTGAGCTGGATCCTGCTGGCCCCAAAGTCGATTTATTTTCTTGAAATAAATCGTTTGGTTTGGCTGGCTCCATGGATCGAATTCATGAGATTATTTCCAAATCTCACTATGCCTGGTCCATGTAGACCTAGCCACAACCTCTGCCAGACAGCTGCTCTGAGCACACGCGGGCTAAAGAATGATTCTCGTCCATTCTTTCATGTTATTCCCACACTTCAGAAGTCTGGAGGGAAGCTGAATGTTTGCTGTTCTGGGATCATTTGAAGCCGGGCATGCAAAGAGTTCCGAGTCACTTTCAAGTCTGCCCGTAGGAAATCTTTCTTGGCAACCAGACAACTAGAATTAGTTATTAAAGGCATGTCAAATGAATAAAGACACCTCTGTGAGGAAAACCGCAAGAGCAGTTACTTTTTCTAATATGAATAGGAGGCTAATATCAAATCACCTTTAATTTTCCACTCTTTCTTTGCTGTTTCAATGGTGGGTCAAATCTAATAATACAGATACAACGAAAAAACCATTTCTGTTTTCATCTATTGCTATACATGTGCCCACTGCAGATGTGTGTCTTAAGAAACCAGGGTCTGGAATTCCAACAAGTGCCTGCATACTGACAAGGCTGTTTCCTCCAGGAACGTTCTCAGGGATGCCAGGCCTGTGTTGCCCTCACAGGCCGCAAGAAGCCGACCCATGCAGCAGAATGAAGCTTGGTCTTGTCTGTAAAGCACGCATCCCCCAGAGCCCAGGCCACAGCAGTCCCCGAAAAGCAAGGATGGTCACGAAGACCCAGTCCTCAGGACTGAGGGAGAATGTGGTGTGACAGCATCTTGAAAACATGGGCCTGCTTTCCTGACGCCAGTCACCGAAGGCCCGGTGAACTCTCACTCCCATGTGGCCTAGATTTAGGGTCACTGGATAGATCTGCAGGTGGGGGAGTCGAAGACCAACAGGAAGGGCTATCTCATGCTTAAGAGCCTCCAAAGTCTGACACACCATCTGGGTTCAAACCCCAGGGCTGTTATAGTTTGTTGTTGTAACAAGCAAATCGCTCCATTTCTCTGCGCCTTAATTTCCTCATCTGTAGAATGGGCACAATCTGTCTCACACGGCTGTTGTGCATAATAAATGAGCTACTTCTTACAAAGCACTTGGAACAAATGTTTGGCAATGGGTAAGTTCTCAACGACTGTTGGCTATCATTGCTAGTAGTATCAATAATATTAACATTACCCAATGGAGAAAGGGATTGATGCGTGATTTTATATGTGGGTGGGTCATATGAGCCTGAGCACCAGGGAGTCTATCTGGAAGGGTGGGTCGATTGAAAGGAACCAGTCTGGCACCATAAGGTGCTGCCACTTTGGAAGCTCTTCTGCTGGGTAGACGTGATTTGAGCCCTCCTGGTCAGACGGTGAGGCTGTCCCCATCCAGATGCTCTCCTGGGCAGGCAAGTCCATCTTCTGGATACAAGGGTTTTTGGAACCAACCAAGCTCACTCCAACTTCCTAGAAATGGATCCCTTCAGGTGGGTCCTGTGGGACAAGGCTCCTTTGAAAGCTTTCTTATATTGTGCCTTTTGTGTGCCTAGGGGATTTGGGTGGCTTTTCCTTAAGCGAACTCTTAAGGGCTAGGAGTCCTCCTGCAGCATTTGCCCCTGGATTGGGGGAGGGAGGCAGGCCACCACTGGGACCTTCCTGCCCCTTGTCCTTACCTTTTCATTGACACTAATGGTGGATCATCAGCCAGTCTCGACTCTGTGCCATGCAGCTGTCTAGGGTAACAAAAGATTCTCTCCTTGAACAAATGCTACTCAGGCTCCCCTGAACTCTTCTCAACCAGGACTTGACTTCTGGGCTTCTATAGTTGCCTCTCCAATTTTAGCAAGAATCCTGCTAAGTCATTTTGGTCAGAATCCCCTACTCTTGATATCCGATCACTCTCATATCTGACTTGGTCCCTGGGCCTTCCCCCACCCCCAACTCCCAGGGAATGTCTGATTACCGAGGCCTGCCTTCAGCAAGAATCCTGTGAGATTGGTTTAGCCAGAATTCCCCCTGACCCCTGATGCTTTCTCTTAGTCATTTTCCACCAACTGACACCCCCCACCATGCTCTTTTGGTTATATTTCCTTGTTGAATTCAGAGTTGAGTGCAGTCTCTCTCCCCCACCACAAAATCCCACTGTAGTATAGCCCTCTCTGAATGAGTCTGCTTTACTGTCTTTAACTAGTGCCATCAATAACTTGTCATTAGTAGAGGCTTCAGGGTTCATCCTGGGAGAGCTGAGATTAGCTGAATATCACCGTGCTCCAATCCATAGATACGAATCATGGGATGGACAAGAAATCTGGCACTAATTCCCTGGGGAATTTTTGTCAAGTGAGATCAGGGGAAGTGACCGGGGAATTCAAGGGAACTCAGCCCTCTTTGTCCTTGTTCTGTCCACGATCGATATTTTTAGGTGCAATCACTAATTAACTGATCAATCGACAACACTGTGGCTTAAATTATGGGCATGATTTCCTTAATCGGGACTTCAGAATGAAAAGAGAATTAGAAAAAAGTGACTCTGTTGGTTTGCTTTATTTTTCCTTGCTTCTACTTCCACTTTGTTTCGAAAAAGGGGCTAAGGTCATTAGTCTGTCTGTGTAGAACCCAAAATGAAGATAAAAATGGAAAACTTCAGGGGCGCCTGGGTGGGCACAGCTGGCGAAGCATCGGACGCTTGGTTTTGGCTCGGGTCATGATCTCCGGGTTGTTAGATCCCCGTATGGGACACTGCGCTCAGCGTGGAGTCTGCTGGACAGTCTCTCTCCCTCTGCCCCTCCCCCGGCTTGTGGTCTCTCTCTCTCTCTCAAATAAATAAATAAATAAATCTTTTTTGAAAAATGGACAGCTTCACTCAGATGCTGGGATACAGCCATCTCTTTGAATGTTTGCCTTTGGGAATCCAGGCAAGCAGTCCACTGACCTGGAGTTTTCTTTTTCAACTAGTTGTGGTGCTCTGGAAACATAACCTAAGTAAGGACTTCGGTGAGAAAGGAGCCTGGATGTGCCCAGGAGTGCACGGGTGTGTATTTGCACGTAGAGCGTGTGTGTGAGCCCGTGCTGGTGAAGAGAAACTTCCCTGTGAGCCCCGGCTTCTCCCCAGGAACTTTACTGCATTTACTCCTCCTCATGGACCACAGATGAAGGTATTATTCTGATAATGACATGTGGGGACGCTGAGGTAGGGAAGGCAAGAGAGTTCCCCCGGTAGCGGGTAGGAGGAAGACGTGTGCAGGCTGAGGGGATGGGGAGGAAAGAGAGGCAGAGAGCCCAGAGAGGGTGGGAGTAGGTATGGAGAGAAGGGACGGGGTCTAAACCTCCTGGGAAACTACAGAAGGAGGTCTCTGAGCCCTGGTCTAACTGTCCCTGGGACCCTGAACTCTCAGGCATCTTAAAGCCGGGAAGCCTTCTTCTTCCTGCCTGCTAGACGCCTACCCATCTTGATGTTGGAATGCGGGTCTTTAGTTCTGGAACAGGGCTCCCATGGTGTTGGTGGAGAGGTCCTGGGCAAGCCTGTCGTCAGTCCCTATCCTGAGCTGGGGCACCTGTGGGAGGGCATCAGGGACACAGGGGTGAGCAGGGCAGAGGGATTTGTTCAGCCTGGGGCTGACCACTCCCAGCAGCTTGGCCCCATTCTGCCACATTTCCTGAGCAACCTCCTGGGCGCTTCCTCTTGCCTGCCACGACCCGGGAATGGGAACCTCTGCAGAACCTTCCCGCCCCAGCACTCCTGAGCAAAGAGCCAAGCCAGGGTAAGCCTGTGCATATAGGGCCTCAATTTCAGATCAGATTCACAAATTTAATTTCCTATTCCTTAATTTAATTCTGCATTTTAGTTTTGTTTTTATTATTTACATGGGTTGCCTTTAATGATTCCAAATTGCTGCTGCCCCTCTAGCAGTATTTTGTCTTAGGTTAACTTCTTGAAAACTGATCAGCGTTGGAGTTTATTCCGCACTGGGTTTAGTTATTTTCTGAAACGAAGCACAATTAAATTAGAATAATGAACATGCTCTTTAGAGGATTAATTCATAATAAGCAGGCCATGTGCTACAGCTCACAGAAGAAAGGGCACGAGGACCGAAAGCTGTTTTTTCTGCCTAAATATGAAAAGTACATTCTGCAGAGCAGAACAAATCAGCTAATGACATCCAGAGCGCTGGCCAGCCCCAGAGCGGCACAGAGCTGGCATCTTGAGTTAGCGCGATCCCCGCCAACACGGCTGCCTACCTTCCCTCCCTGAGAAGGCGAGCAGCCGGCGATTTCGCCTGCCTCCTGGCCCGACAGGCACAGCCTACAGAGGCCACCGGGCACCCCCTCAGCTCTACCCCAGGAAGCCCTGGACTCCATGGCCTGTGGCTTCTCAAGCTTCACCCTCAGAGTTTCCAAGAGCCCATTCATTCCTTCCTTCAGCCAAGGAAGGTTTTTACTGAGCTCCTGCTCTGTATCAGGAAGCCACGAGTACACCCTCGGGATACAGGCAGGAGTGTGGATGGTGAGATGAGGTCAAGGCCAACGGCGCCTGGAAAGAGAGAGTGAGTGGGCAGTGCCTGGGACCGGATCGTCCGGGGCCTGGGCATCTGCTCTGAGTGAACGAGAAGTCATGGCAGGGATTTGAGTCCAAGTAGTACATCCGGTCTGACGTACATAGAAGGATCTCGGACTGCTGGCTGACAGAAGACTTTCTGGCCTGAGGTGGGGTGGGGTGGATAGAAGCTGGGAGACCAGTCGGCTCAGGCCTCTACCACTCTAGCTCCGGTTCCTCCATGCCATGCTCTCCAGAGCCCCCCAAAGTGCTGAGCCCGGGCTTCACAGCCAGGCCTGGAGGCTTAGAGTCTGCTTGGAGCCTCCTGCCTCCTGGGAGAGTGGTTTTCCAGCGGCTGGGAGGCATGTTCAGAGGCATCATACTTTGCCGGGCCTGGGAGACCCCTCTGTGGCTGCCCCGCCCCCCAGGGACCCATGCATCAGAAGGTCAGAGCCTGCCACAAAAGGGGACTTTCAGGCAGGGACGGCTCTGCACTGTCCCTTGGATTGTCATAGGCTCCTCTGAGAGGGAGCCGCCCTCTCCACCACCTAACCGACAAAGGGACATTGGAAGGCCTCCCCGGTGCGGATGCTGCAGGAACAGGGGACAGATCAAAGCAGGAGAGGACCAACATCTGTGGGAACCAGAGCCAGGAAGTAGTACAAACACACTGCATGAATAAATAAGCACATGAATGATTGATGGGGAGGGGGATGAATGATGAATGAATAAATGAATGATTGATGAACAAACAAGTGTACGGCCAGCTCCACCTCTCGGCTCTTTTGGTGTCTTCTCTCCTGGGAACCACAGAGTAAAGATCCTCCCATGGCCCTCGACTCTAGGATTGCCCGCTGGAGTTGAGACCACATGGCATTGGACCGCACAGGCGGAGCCGGCTTGGGATGAGGCGCAGGACCCTGTGGCTGCAGGGGGTGGGTGGTCTATAGGTTCTGAGGGAGGAGGGGAAGGTGTAGGGGGAGAAAGGTATTTTAAAGTGCAGTTTTAATTTATTTTTTTTTAAGATTTTACTTATTTATTTGTCAGAGAGAGAGAGAGAGCGAATAAGAGCAGTAGGCAGAGCGAGAAGCAGGCTCCCTGCTGAGAAGAGAGCCCCATGCTGGACTCGATCCCAGACCCCGAGATCATGACCTGAGCTGAAGGCAGACACTTCACCAACTGAGCCACGCAGGCATCCCTAAAGCGTAGGTTTTATTCAGATGTGGTGAGGCCAATCTAGGAGACACTTGCCATTAAAAAGATAGTGTGTCATATGCAGAGATCCCAAGAGAAAGGGCATGCCGTGGTGGGGCAGGGTGGGGGCAGGCAGGGAAGCACCAGGGTTGGTCAGGAGGCAGAGGGAGTGAGGGGAGATGCGGTCCAGAGCCTTCATTGTGGTTTCCAGGGGAAGGGGTAGCAGGTTTAGCATTTTCAGCAGGTCTGGGGCACAGGGGCCCTCTCTCGTCCCTGGCCCTGCGTGATGAAGTCAGGGGGATATTGGTTTGGAGTGTAAGAGCTCAATAAAGGAAATGGTTGGGGTTGTGGACTCTGGATTGGTTGATTTGTGTATGGGGGGTGTACTGGAAGGTGAGTTTTTATTATCTCTAGGAACTGGTTAACCCTGGGAAGGGGGGGGGGTCCCTCTAGTGCCAGCAAGGGCATATCAAAGCATCAAAAATACAGCAAATAAAAAGACATGCTTATTATAGAGGGAAAGTGGAGAGATCTGTTTTTCCTTCCCTAGTCCCACACCAGACTACATTCTGCAGATGCTAGGCCTCGCATCAGTCTCATTCTGGACCTATTAGGATAGAGAAGTCCGTTTTGGCTGAGTATATGATTGTATCAGCCCAGCAGGCAGAAAGATGTCACTGACTGAAATTTCCAGAAACTTCTCTCAATGAGGCAGGCCAATGATAACTTCAACTCAGGCCTGGAACCTCCCGCCACTGCAGTGACATCACCCAGACATCAGATGTGCCCCCACTTCCAGAAGCTCCTGTCTCCCAGGTGACTGGATCCTGCTGCCTTCCAGGGCATAAGTGTCTTACTCAAGGAAGCAGTGTCTGGAGAACCTGGGTCTCATGGGCCCACTCCATTTTGGAGGAGGGACTTGCCCAAGGATTTCCATGGAATCTGGACTATGAGCCTGGGGTCAAAAGGCTGCTCAAAAAAAGGCCCCACTTTATTTTCTGAACTTTAGTAGACAGTCATAATAAAAACGACTCCCATTTATTGAAAGCTTACTAAGGGTTAGATGTCGGGCTAAAAGCTTTGCCTACTTTATGTCATTTAATTCTCTCATCAGTCTCAGGATGTAGGTATTTTTATCCTCATTTTAGAGATGACACTGAGGCCCAGAGAGAGGCTTAGTACCTTGCTGGTAAATGAGGGAGCCAGAATCGCACCCAGATGGCCACTGGGAATTGAAAACTGAAGACCCTCCCCCGCCCCATCTTTTGCTCCTCCAGCCCCGACCTTAACCCTTGGACGGCTGTGGAACCCTCAAAGCACATGAAGAGTGGAGAAACTCTTCCTAGAAAATGGACATTTTGCATGTTGTGCAAGTATATTTCCCAGGCAATTTCCGGGTCCACAAGCCCTCCTGAGGCTCAGGAACCCCGCTTTTGGCATTTGCTTTCTGCAGTGACTGTTTTTCTTTCTCATAACCCTGGGGCACAGGGCAACCCTCAGGGCCCCAAAGTCACCCCAGCGGGGAATGGAAGCAGACTGGACAGGTTAATCAATGAACGCTCACTAGGTGCTCCTTCCCTAATTGCATTCCTGCCTCCTCTCCCTAACAGCCAGCACTTAGGGTAATTGCATTCCAATAAGGCTCCTGGGCCTCTGGGGCCTGCCCTGGAACCTGCTGACAAGCCATCTGCTTCCAGAGGGTTTCTGGAGAGACCAAGACAGCGTTTTAACATTCTTCTCTGTTGTCTTTGCTGTAAGAGAGACAAAGGACTCTGTAACAGATCTTGTCCCAAATCCCACTTTCTTGACCCACCCACATCAGCCCTGGAGCCAAGGCGGCTTCCTCGGTCCTTGGCGGTCTCTCTGAAGTCAAAACAGCTGCACCTGTTCTTCCATGTGGATGACCTTTGGAAATACGTGGCTTTGAGGCAAGGTGGCCAATACCCAGGCTGACTAGGCAGACCGTGTTCAGGACTAAAGGATCGAAAGGTGGGGGTCCTCCCTCAGGGGCTGGCTGTTGTGTTTCCCCAACTCCCCCACCCCTAGCTTCACTCTTTTATTCATAAGATTTATTGGAACCTCCCTGCAGGGCTCCTGCTCTTCGTGCAGAAAACCCACGCTACAAGGAAGTAGGGAATCCCCCAAGAAACAGGGATGTTTCATGAATCCAGAGAGTCCTATTTCCAGAAATATAACTTCCTCAAAAGGAGGTCCACGCGTTCTCTAGGCACAATGCAGTCTATGCAATTAACAGAAAAAGTGCAGGGTTCAGGGTGAAGTGCGTTTCACTGTTTCCCAGATAGAGATGGTTCCTCTGCTCACCCCCACCAAAGGAATGAGGTATAAAATGGGAAGGTCTGGTGCTTCTTATATGACTTACAGATGCCCCTTTCCCCAGCACAGCCTCTGATGCTTCTTTCCTGCAAAGAAAACTCTCCTCTGGGGTTCTCTTCTCTCTCGAGTTTGAGCCCTGAGAAGCCCCCGACGAGCCCAGCTCCCTTGTCTACATTCTCAGGGCTGTGAGCTGATTTCCTGATCTCTGCTGAGGCCTTCCTGCTCGTGCTAGGACGAAATGTATTGTTTCAGGAAGGAAACATTCTTGCTTCGGGAGGGAGGGGAGACATGAGGATTCTTGGGTGGTTAATCCCCCCTCCAACATGATAATCCCTGCGGCTCATCTGTGGTTTAGCAGAAAAGCATCAGCTTTTCAGTATGGCAGGCCAGCGTTGGAATCCTGGCTCGGCCAGTCCTCTCACACTGGACATTTGTCTTCTCCGGTGGTGGTGGTGGTGATGGTGGAGAATAAGATTTACCTTTGTAGGTTGATACTGAAGAGATAACATAGCCGTGCGTTTGATATGTGATTTGTGATTTCCTTTCCTTCTTTCCCCACTCGAAGACACAAAGTTCTACCATTCTGCAGATGCTAGAAGGTACTATTGGGTTGTTTTCTATCTGTGCTCTTGGGTCAAACCTTTTCCCTACCCTTACCCTCCTCCTGCCCCATTCCATTCTTTATCCTAATCTCTCCCCCGACCTATAGCCTAAACTTCAAACTATTGCATTAGGCTTTTCCCCAAAGGGTTTGGTTCTCACTGACCAGCTCGTCATCCCCCCTGTGGTTCACAGCAGAGGCCCTTGCGGCCTCACAAATGGGGACACCCGTGGTCCGGTCAGTTTGTTCATTCCTGCCTCTTCGGGGCTTAACACCAGGGGCCTTACATCCAAGTCTAATAGGGCCGCTACACACTTGCTCTGGGTGGTGAGGTTGCAGACGTTTTATGGCAGAGATTGGATCCTAAATGAGCACGAGCCTCCTGGAGGTGAGTGGGGGCCTTTGGGGCTGTGAGGCAGACACCCTACTGTCAAGGCCGTGCCCACTCCCATCACTTTGACCGCCGTCCTGGCCAGTGTCCCCACCATCGTGCTCCTCCTGGCCACCCACACCCAGCACCCCAGGGAACTAGCACCTTAAGACACAGGGACCAGATCCTTGAAGGGGACCCCACACTCAGACCCACTATTTTGGGGTATGTTTTGCTTCCTTACAGGTTAAGTGTTTTAAATGGAATCTTGAAGCTCTCAAGTCTTTGGGAGGGTGGGGGAAGCGGGCAGGGAAGGGGTCACAAGAGGCCAGGGGAGATTAGGGATTTAATGAAACTGCCTGTTTGGGTAAGGACTTTTAGGTGCAAAGCTGTTTTGCATGACAATGGCAGTTTATCTGAATTCCATTCTACTGAAGGAAGCTCTTTTGCACTTAATTACTGTGGCCAGGGAACCTGGCTTCCCCTGAATGCCTCTCCCCAGCATAAGCTCTCCGAGGGAGCCCTACTGGCCACTGCCAGGAACAGATCTCTAGTCATCTGTCCCAGTATGAGGCCTGTCCATGCACCAGGCAACACCTAGGTGGGTGGAGGGCCTTTGGGATGACTCAGCAAAGTGAGGTCTGGTTTGGGGGCGACCCGCCAACCCCTGGGCTCCACAGCCAGCCAGGGCAGCAGAGAATGGGTCTGCGACTAGGCTGCTGGGGCTGGGCTTTCTGCTTCTGGAACCCTAAACACCAAACAGTATTGGCGTTCTTCTGGTAGGTTCCTGCTGCTGAACAGCAGCCCCAGACTGGCAGAGGCACGCTGGCTCCGTGTGCGGAGTCTGGTGGCTGGTGGGTGGGCTCTGGACCCGAGGGAGACTCCCTGGCTGGCTGGTCAGGGCGGCCTGAAGGTGGAGGGGCTAGGTCTTAGCGTTCGGTGGTGGCGGTGGCAGTAGTTGCTTTCCAGGTGGGAGGACAGTATTCAGTGACCCATCAGGACAAAGGGAGAAGAAGCTGGAGAGGTCTGGGGGTGGGAGCGGGAGCTAGAGAGCCCTAATACAGAGAGCAGGAAGCCACAAGGAGATGGGCCTCAGCATTTGGAGGCTCCAGACACCAGGGCAGGCTAGGGAGGGGTTAAAGGCTTTGGGAACTCCTGTTTCCAATCACTTGTCAGCCGGCACGGCTCTCATTCTTATCAGCAGGGGTAGGGCCGAGTGGGGAGAGGCTCCGAGAGAGCTTTCCCAGCTCTTCCCAGACTCTCCAAGCTCTCGGCATTCTTATTACCTTCTAAGGGCTCCCTCTTTCAGTCCAGGGGGAGTGCGGTGGGTGGAGGCTGGGAACCCAAACACATTTAATGGAGTAGAGTGTGAGTTACTAAATACAGCCCTGGGGTGGTGGGAGCTGTAGAGTCTCAGCAGTAAACCTTCCCGTCAAACTGCCCCTCCCCCCCATCAGAAAGCCACATTAGTGCAGGCTGTCTTTGCCCCTATTCAACTCACCATTTGGCTAAAAACCTTCAGCAGTTTTCCCTTTTGCAGTTACCCCCGACTCAGAAATCTCCCTTCCGTATTTTTGTGACTCTTGGGATTCAAATAAAGACCTTTCATTTTGGGTAAAAGTCATTCTGGCAGATCTGACCTGGGCTCGCTAGCCTTTAGAGAGGCATACAGTTTTCATTTCTGCCATCCTACCGATTTACTAACTATCCCTGTTTCAGCCATTAAGGAATTTCAGAAGCTTGCTTTCTAGAAAGATGTTGCCTGGGAGAGGGCTGGGGGCAGAGCCGTCGGTCACACCAATACAGATTGTCCCCTAAAACTTGACATTAACCTGTAGTCAGTAACCTGTGTGGTTGTTAAACCAGCTACTAATTTCCCACATAGTGCTTCCCTAATTTATAATCCACCGACGCATCCAGAAGCCTGCCTTGAGAAAAGGTACATGTCTTTCCAAAATCCAACCCACTTGGTCCTCCGAATCTGATTTGCCATTCTAGTAACCCTGCTGATGAAGGAAGTCAGGTTTATGTGATATTTTGCAGTCGACAGGAGATATGTTATGAATGCAAATGTAAACATCGTAAGTACGATTTTGTAAGGAGCAAGAGTTGCTTGCCAGGAGGAACTAGTATGTGTTTCAGACATGGTAGGGAGCTGAGTCTGTAAGAGAGAAGTGACCCAGGGAAGAAATGGGGATCTAAAGGGAATTTGAGTTAATGAAAAGCAGTGAGTGGGGCAGCAGTTTGGGGGGAAAGCAATAGTTCCAGTGATTTTGGGGGTCCTGGACTGCAAAAGTAGATCTTGGGCCAGAACCGAGATTTCCCCCTGGAAAACTAGCCACAAAGACCTTGATTATTCTGGGTCTAGAAACGGCAGGCAGGTTCTGAACACCCCACACTGTTGGGGCCCCATGCCTCTCCCAGTGCTGTTCCCTCAGGAATTCCTCCTCCGGCTGCCACCTGGTGAACATCCGCTCATTTCTCATTTCCACGGCAAGTCTTACATCTTCTAACTAGTCTTGCCTGCCTCCGCTTTACCTCCAGTTCCAGACTTTCCAGGTAGAATTCAGTACCTCTCCCACTGTGACTCTGCATAGATGTTTGCATTTGCACAAACCCCATTGCTTTGTGGGTACGGGTAAGAACACAGACTTTCAAGTCCAGTGGAGTTAGGTTTCAGCTTTGACTTTGCTTCTTGCTTTACCCTCTCTAAGTCCCAGTTTCCTCATCTGTAGAGTTGGGGCAAGAATAAATATTCAATAGGACTGGCATCCTCAAAGCATCAGTAGATCACGAACACAAGACACTGGATTGGCTATCTATTGCTGCATAACAAATTATGCTAAATTTAGTGGCTTAAACCAACAATAGATGTTGTTTCACACAGTTTCTGTGGGCCAGGAATTGGGGAATGACTTAGCTGAGTGTTTCTGGCTCGTGGTTTGTCATGAGGTTACAGTAATCCGAAGGTTTGTCTGAAACCGTGCTTCCAAGATGGCTGACTCACACAGCCGTTGGCAGGTTTCCGTTCCTCACTGGTTATTGGTGGGAAGCCTCGGTTCTTCTCCATGTGGACCTCTCCAGAGGGTTTTTTGAGTGTCTCTACTACATGGAGGCTGGATTTCCTGAAGGTGACTGAGCCAAGAGAGAGCAAGGTGGAAGCTGCTATGTCATTTATGGCCTAGCCTTAGAAGTCACATACCATTTTCCCCACAAATTCTATCAGTTCCACATGTCCGCCTGAAGCAATGTAGAAGGGGAGCCCAGGAACACCAGGAGGTGAAGATCATTGGTGACCATCTTGGAGGCTGACTATTAGTCTGATGTTTATCAAAACATATCATAAGATGGAAACAACCTAAGTGTCCACTGACAGATGGATGGATAAAGAAAATGTGGTATATACAATAGAATATTATTCAGCCTTAAAAAAAAAAAAAGGAAAATCCTGCCATCTGCAACAACATGGATCAACCTGGAGGACACACTTGCTAAGTGAAATAAGCCAGACACAGAAAGACAAATATCGCATGATCTGACTTACATGTAGAATCAAAAAAAGGGGGGAAAAAAGTCAGCTGCATGGTAACAGAGAGTAGAATGGTGGTTACCAGAGGCTGGAGGAGGGGTGTGCAGGAAAATGAGATATTGATCAAAGGGTACAAATTTTCAGTTACAGGGTGAGTAAGTTCTGGAAACCTAATGTCCAGCATGGTGACTGTAGTTAATAATAATGCATTATATATTGAAATTTGCTCAAGTGTCACTACATAAAGTGATAACTAGGAGCGCCTGAGTGACTCAGTCGGTTAAGCATCTGACTCTTGGTTTCAGTTCAGGGCATGATCTCGGGGTCATGAGATAGAGCCCTGAGTTTGACTCCACGCTCAGCATGGAGTCGGTTTGTCTCTGCCCCTCTCCTTGCTCATGCTCTCTCTCTCTCTCTAATAAATAAAATCTTTTTAAAAAAGTGGTAACAAGGGCGCCTGGGTGGCTCGGTTGGTTGGGCAACTGCCTTCGGCTCAGGTCGTGATCCCGGAGTCCTGGGATCCAGTCCCGCATCGGGCTCCCAGCTCCATGGGGAGTCCGCTTCTCACTCTGACCTTCTCCCTTCTCATGCTCTCTCTCTCTCTCTTTTTCCTAATAAATAAATAAACAAAATCTTTAAAAAAAAAAGTGGTAACAAGGGAGGCGATGGGTATATTAACTAATTTATGATAATCACTTCACAATGTATACATATGTCAAAACATTACACTGTACACTTTAAATATATTTAATTTTAATAAATAACAAAAAATAACAACAAATTTGGACTGCAAGAAAATAATAACAAAAATAAATAACAAAAAACAAATAAATTACAAATAAATAACAAAAAAATTTAAAGGGATATCAGAAGGGTTCAAAAAATAGTAGCTGCTACTATTATTAACTTACATTCTGTATTCTCTACAAGAAAGTTAAGTCCTTGGAGACAGTGACCATGTCTTGGCTATTTGTATCCCAAGTGCCTAGTGTAGTCGAGCATATTGGTAGGCACAAAGTAAGTGTTGTTGGAGAACACCCGAATAAAAGCTTGGAGAAGTTTTATTGAGTGCAAGTTCAGAGTAATTGGAGAGAGTTCACACACAGATGTTAAGTAGAATTCTGTAACTCAGCCATGTATCTGGAATTGCCAACCTGTATAGAATCAATAACTGATGATTCCACAATTTGCTGCTTGAGTCCTAAAGACCATTTGGTACTTAAAAGACAAGCAGGATGGGTGATGTTCTTATGACTCCCTTTGGAAAAAAGGCCCTGAGCAGGAATTTGGTGTGGAGCAGTGGTCCCAACCCAATGATTTAAAGAGTGAACCTACTGTTGTTTAATTCCCCAGCCTGATGCAGACATGGGAATCTCTTGTTGTCATACTCAAATTCCTATCTTGATGACTCCTCTGTGTTTCTCCCAGGCAGAATAATCTCCCTTTCTGGGAGACTCCAATGCACATTTCTTAGAGTTAATTAAAAGGTGCACAGAGAGTTTCATGTCAGAGACCTAAAACTCTCGCCTGGCTACCCCTGCCCTCTGGAGCAGGAGAGGATCTGAGCCTGCAAGGTAATCGATACTCCAGGCAATATTGAGTTTCCAGACATCTAGCTCAAATTGTAAGCCTTACCCCACTGGCTGGGCTTAAAAGTTCACTGGTTGTCTTTTTCCCACAGACAAAGCCCTCTGTCCCTGCTGGTCCTATGCTTATTTGCCCCCTTTCCCCACAAGAAGCCACTCCCATGGGGCTGACCTCCAGGAACTTGGAGACAATGACCTCTGAATGAGCAGGTGTCCTTTCAGAGATTTCCCATGTAGATCACATTCCAACTTGCCAGAGGTCCCATTTCTCCCCAGTTCCTTGAACTCTCAAACAAGTGGCTTTACTTGGCTCTTTCTCGCTTTCTTATGGTTAAGGAGAGTGTGGCAACAAGAGGGAAAAGCCTTTTCTATTAGAGTGGAAAGAGCTTGGTTGCATTGATCAATATTTTGCCCCTGGGTAATATTAAGAAAAATCAAGACATGAAAATTGTAGATGGGATGCACCATGGGAGACAGATGATATCTGAATTGCATCTAAACCAAACCAAGTCACCATATAGGACTTAAAAAGGAAACTGAAAATACTTATTGATTGAAATAAAAAATACCATACTTGAGTCTGGTATTATATATCAAGAATCATTATAATCCAAGGCAACTGGACTCTGGAATGACCCTCATCTTGAGTGAGATTCTTTTACAGTATTTATTTCACTTTCCATTAGGATTTAACCAGAAAGAACATTTTTGGTAGAGACAGCATTGAGAAATATGGCCAGTTGGAGACTTGTGTGTCTGAGGAATTCTTTGAGTATAGGATCAAGGCAATGTGACTCTCTTGGTTTTCAAATTCTCCCTCTGCATAGCTGTGGAAAGAATTGTGTCATTCCGGGTAGAAAACCCAGCCAAAATATTCCCTCGGAGATAAAAACACAAAATAAGAGTTTTAAGAAATATTTTGGGGTGGAGTCAGAGAAGAAAGTTAATGAGACAGTTAATGAAGTTATACAAAGAAGTTGAAAATAAAATAAATACCAATGGCCAGTTGACATGTTAAAAAAAAAAAAGAAAATATTGAGCTTTCAGAAGGGAAGCAGGGAACGGGGCAGAAAGAACTCAATAAGGGGACAATGTGGAAACCAAATTGAGGAAGCAGGACTTTTAACCAGTGATTATTAGAAAAATAACAACGACAGTTATTGATTCTTTTGAGGAACAAATGATGGTTCTAGGCAAAGGGACACAAAACAGTCAGTACGGTCTCGGGAAGACCGTACCATTTGGGCAGGCTGTGAGTTTTATGGAAAGTATCTCCTATTTCCAGTGTGATTAAGAATGCTCTTCTTTGGATCATTACATTTGGTTGACAGTCCTTGACTGCGCCACATTGTTTGGCGAAGCAATAAATATATTTTGAAAATCCTTATAACACCTCCATGATTGAGTATAATGATTGCCCTCGTTTACAGAGGAGGAAACTAAGGTCCCAAAGAAATCACGGACGTCCTGTGTGTCAAAGTTAGGAAGCAGTCGGACAAGGATTTAAACCTAAAAGATCCTATAAATTACTACACGAAACTGCCCCTTGAGAAGTGGCTGAATAACCAAAATGCAAGCGAGCAAGTGAAAAGCACTCCATGGGTGATCCAAACAAGCTCCAGGGGTCTAACCCCTGGCAAGAGCAGGGAATGGTGGGAAAGGCTCCCCGGAGGGGTAGCATTTGAATTGGGTCTCAAAATCTGGGCCAGATTTCCACACGTAGGCATAAAGCAAAACATCTTTAAGATGAAAGAGATATAGCATGAACCAGCACCCCGAATTGGGAAAGTGAAAGGTGTGCTTGGAGAATTTTATAGTTCCAGTTTGTGGGGGAAGCAGTTTTCCAAGGTGGCAGCCGATGAGCTGGAGTGGGTTGTAGTCGGGGAGCAGGGGTTCTCCTACTGTCCCAGGTACACAGGCAGCCTGAGGGTCTGGTTAAGTGCGACCTCTACTTTAGCAGTCTGTGGTGCTGGCCCCCAGGGATGCCAAGGAGGCTGGCATTGACTGCACTGAGCATCCGGGCTCTTGAGGGCCTTGCTTTCCTGGCTCAGGGGTTGTGGACTTTATTGGGTAAAGCCATGACTACATAGACAGATTCTCTCTCTTTTTTTTTTTTAAATTATCAGAGCGAATCAACTACTTCAAGGGCCAATGATTTTTTTTTTAAGATTTTTAAAATTTATTTGACAGAGAGAGAGATCATAAGCAGGCATAGAGGCAGGCAGAGAGAGGGGGAAGCAGGCTCCCTGCTGAGCAGAGAGCCCGATGCAGGGCTTGATCCCAGGACCCTGAGATCATGACCTGAGCTGAAGGCAGAGGCTTTAACCCACTGAGCCACCCAGGCACCCAGCATAGACAGATTCTAAGCAGGGAAAGAAGGCTTTAGAAAGATGTTTGGTGGCACTGCAGAATACCCTGGGCTTTGCTTCCTTTCGCCCCTACCTCTTAACCCTCAAAACGCACAACAGCCGTCCAGTCGGAGATCAGGCAGGAAAATAGAAACCACCCTAGCTAGTTTAATGGAGGGAATTTCACCCTGGCTTCTGATTGTAGAACTGATTTGCTGAGGCTGCCTGGACTCGGCTCCAGGCCCGCCTTGAGGACTGGCCCAAAGCAAAATCTGTCCTATTCTCTATGGGTTGAAAAAGGAGATGAGAGGTTGGTTTGGTCTTGGGCAGTCCTGTGGGGCCCATCCAGGGAAAGGCTGGGCCCTATCACCCAGTATACTCCGGATCACTTTTCTACAATCAGCAGATCTGCTCAGGGAATGAGAAATGCTGCTAATATCAGCCTGACACAAACATTATCAGGAAATTAAATCTGTGGCTTTAAAAAATCCCACACTGCTTTTTGGCGCTGCTCTGTCTCCCAACAGGGAGCTCTCCCTCTGCCTGGGGGCCTCCTTCCGGCCTCCTCCTCTCCCTAGCCGGTCCTCCCACCTCTGGCTCCCCTCCCCCAGCCTCCCCTCCTTCCTTTCCTGCTTTCTTTCTCATCCCACAGGACCTCTAGCCTCCTTCTTTCTTCTTACTGAGCTCCTCCTTTGTGGCTTCAGCCTGCCCTTCCTGTCTCCAGGCCTCCAGCTTTCCCTCAGCTCCACGGAAGCATCTGTCTGTCTCCTTTTCACTTCCCATCAGGGAATCCGAAATGCTGAATAGGCCCTTCAGACCGGGCCCTGAAGGGGCCTTGGCTGGAGCACTGAGGAGGAGGGGAGGGGTGCCGGGAACCTGCCAGGGCCATACAGAAGCCCATTGATAGGCAGCCCCTCCACATAGAAAATCCAGCCCAGCCTCCATGGCTCGGGGAGCAGAAAGGTGTCCCTTGAGGTGGTGGCCAACATCCCGGACATCATGAATGACCTCAGTGTCTCTGGCTGGTGGGGGACCTTCCCTCCATATCCTCCAAATCCTTAAGGCCTATCAGCCCCACCATCGGTGCAAATATATTTGTCTTGAAAATAATTTGTCAGTACATCTCCATCAGCAGTGCTGATTTCATTAATTGGAAGAATTAGCTCTTTGTGGCCATTGGAAGAATATGGAGCCAAAACACACGAAACGCTTTTCCCTAGTGACCCAGAGACCCCTGGACGAACTCCTGGGTGCCATGAAAATGGATCATTTTGCAGAAAGAATATCATTGGATGTTTATTTAACATCACTCTCCACCCCCCACCCTCACCCCCCAAAGACCTTCGAATCACTCTCACATCTGGCTGCTTTTTTCCCCTTCACTTTTTTGTGCAAAGCCAGGGCAGGGAGGAAACTTCATCAGTCTGAAAACATCCAGCAGCTATGTGTAAATTAAGTGTGCAGAGAGGCCAGGGGAATGGGGAGTCTTATATCCGGGGGGTGGAGGAGTAAAGAGACTGTGTCCTCGTTCCCACTCAGTATGGGCAGGACTGTTTCTGTACCCTGTGTCTGCATTAGGATCTGTGTGACCTTGGGCAAGACATTTAACTCCTCTGAGCCTCCGCTTCCTTACTGGTAAGATGGGGGAAATAAACACATACTCTTAGGGCTGTTGGAGGGTTAAAGGAGATAATACACATGGAATATATGGCACATAGTAGACACTTGATTAATGGTTGCTACTATTATCATTGCTGGAATAAAAATCAGGATAGAATCCTGACGGTTCCCATATCTCAGAGACCCACCATTGCTGGTCCCATTCAGGGAGACAGATGGGCAAAAATATATCCAATGAGGGGAGACAGATGGACAAAAAGGGATGATCAAGGGTATCGGATGGAATGACAGGCCGATAGGGTGATGGACAGATGGACCGTCTCATGGGGGAAGCAGATTTATGGCAACCTAAAGGAGACACTGAGAGACGGTTGTCCTGTGGGAAGGACAGATGGATGAGAGTCCAATGGGGGAGACAGAGAGATGACAGGCCACAGTGGAAGACAGATGGATGGCAATTTCATAGTGGAGTGGGGGATGGGGTGGGCAACCCTGTGACTAGGGGGAACAGATGGACACATGCTGATGATGGGCCCCAGGCTTCTTGTTTCGTCTCTATTCCTCAGGCCTAGACATCCCTGAATTCACCAGAACCCCCAGGGGCTCTGTGGGCATTTGAGAGGGACGTGTCACATGACAAGACTCTAAGCACTAGGGTTGGCCTGGCCTCTCTCTTCCCCACCCCACAGCCCCTCCCTGGGTGGCCCCACAGATAAAGGCTCAGGCATGAAGAGAAGGAGGAGGAAGAGGAAGAGGAGGAGGGAGAAAACAACATTTTGGAAGAAAAGGGAAGTGAAAACTGGCTAAAACTTTTATTTGTTTAAAATAAAGGTTGTTATGCTTGACTGTAAACATGCTGGCCCATCCTTCCCTCCCTCCCTCCCTCTTCTCATGGCAGAGGGCTCAGACCACACAGCGAGCTGGGGGCAGGAGGCAGAGAAGGCCACGGAGAGGGGTGGGACTAGGGTGGCCCAGGTGTTGGGACGGGAGAGGGACCTAGGAACTCTGTCCTGCTGAGCACAGCTGGGCCGGGCTAGTCCTAGACCCACTGGCTCTCAGTTCCGAATCCTTCAGCATATAAACCCGCGATCATCTCTACGGCTTCAACGTCACTCGCACACGCATGCGCAGTCGACGTAGGGGCGAGAACGCCACAGACAGGCCCGCGGACCCTCGAGGGTGCTTTTCTCTGTCTCTGTTTCTCTCCTTAACAGAGACAGACAGCCGTCCTAGAGGAGGCGGGCAGAACTCCAGCTGTGAGTCACATTTTCTATTTCAACTAAAAATCCTTATCTGCCTTTGTCCTCTTTCTTTCTGGTTCCACCTGACTTCCTTCCATTTTTTCAGTGCCCGAGCTGTTTTGGGTGGCCTGTAAGAACCTATGAGCTCCCCACAGAAGGGAGACAGGTGTGCATGGGGAAGGATCTGGACCAGAAACAGGTCTGGGGACCCTGCATTGCAGGTCTTCTGTGAATAGGTTGCTGTGGCCACCCTTGGTGGCCTGGGCAGACCGGGAAGGACTGTGGTATGCACGGTCAGAAGTGAATAGGCAGGAAATGTTTGTGATAAGAGGCTTCCCCTCTTGCAAGCTCCCCTTAAATCCAGACCCAGCTGCGGGATAAGGGCAGGGAGCTGTCAGAGCCCACGGCTGCAAGAGCCAGCCTTTGGGACTGTTGGAGGAAGGGGCTACATTTGCTAGGGGCCTTCAGGGCTCCCCAAAAGGCAGCACTGGGGGATAAAAATAATCGTGGGAACCCAGCCAAGGCTGCCTTCTTTTGGGATCAGGAAGTTCAATCATACCTCATAAGGCCAAATCAATCTCTTAAAAGAAAGAAAAGAAAACAAAGCCCCTGGGCTTTTTAAATGTAAGTTGCCCAGAAGGCAGAGCAGGACTAACCAGGACCTTTCCTGCTCTGGGTTGGTCCCACCTGGAGCCATTCATTAATATTAATCAGTAAAAATGGAAAATGGAAGAGTGCATCCACAAGGACCGACCCGAAGGCTCTGAGAGGGAATCTGTTCCAAGGTAGTCTTCTGCTGGGGGTGGAGTCTCAGGAAGGTGTGTCACGCAGCCGTTCTCGAAGCATGGTGCTCCCGGGACCCCAACTGTCTCCCGTTTGTTCAAGGCCCCTGTAACTTCGCCATCTGTGGTTGACTTGGACGGCTCAGAAAGAGCTGGAAGGGCTGCAAAGGAGCACCCCATGGGTGGGGGTGAAGCTTTCGGCCTCCTGCTATCGCACCATTGCCCCCTTCTTAAGGATTAGCAGCTTCTCTCTGTCACTGGGGCTGCACTGTAAATGCATGTGTAATGCTAATTTGTGATTGGGAGGAGAGTGGTAGGAAGCTGAACAATGGCAGGAGGAGGCCGAGCTCCCTCCAGCTTCGAGAGAGAGAGAGAGAGAGAGAGAGAGAGAGAGAGAGAGAGAGAGAGAGTCTATCTTCTAGAAGAAATGTAGCAACAGGGACACAGAAAGGATGATTGAAGGAGAGAACAGGGACGAAGTCACTGACAGTTGGAGTAGAGTCTGGGAAGCACCCATTCAGGGAGATTTTTTTGATATAAATGATGTCCCGTCACTTTTGCTGTATTCTGTTCGTTAGAAGCAAGTCACCAGGTCCAGGCCACACTGAAGGGATCACCCAGGAGGCAAGAATCAGTGAGAGCCATTTCAGAAGCTGCCTGGGACACAGTTCTGGTACATAGTAACTGCTCAGGAAAAGATGTTGGTACTGGGTCCAGTGACACACTCTGTGAGGTGTGTTACTTTTCCTTCAGTGGCCCAGACTCTAATCTCCCATCTTCATCCCTCTTAGAATGGCTGGGTTTTCTCGGAGGATTTCTTCCTCTGGCGCTGTGAGGTTTGTGACTCTCCCTCTAGGTGTGAGCTGGCAGACAGGGTAGACGCCCTCTCACATGCACACTGTCTTTCTGACGGCCTCTTCGTGACCGTGTGTGGTCTTGCATTGTGGTCAGCGTACAGATATTTTAATTTCCTGCTCACCTGCTCCGTGAGGATCTGATTTCTTCTTGCGTTTATTTTTTTTTCTCGAGCAGCTTGTGGACAGGTATTGTGGTCTGACCATCTGGTAGCCATTCACCTTTATGATGGCTTGAGAAAGGAATTAATTTCACTTGTTTCTTGAGCCGTATCTGCCTCCTTTGACAGTAAGTTACCTTTATCACCTCTTAAAATTCTTACTGTGTTGGTCCTTCTGGTCCCTAGGGGGCTCTTTAGCTCCCCTAACTTTGTGCAACTATTTCTTCTTTGGTTTAGCTTCTCGTGCCTTTCTTTTTGTACCAAGGTTTTAAACATATTAGATATACTTCTAAGGTATATCTCTCCACACCCACGGCCCCATGAGAGTGATGATCTAATCAAGCTGACCCCCATCAGCTTGATTAGATCAGGCCAAGAGTCGTCAGAGAACAATCAGCTGAAGAGAGAATCTGACCCCTCCCCCAGTCCTGTCCCTTGACTGACTCCTGAGGCCTTTAGCCTAATTCTGGTGGGTAATTTTGGGAGGGCAGAATATGAGAAGGTAGAGGAAATTCCTGAGCTAGAAAGAGGTGGGTGGAGCCTCTTCATTCCTTCCTGGTTTTGTATCCCCAAGTGTCTCAAGGGCCTCCAGTCTCCCCGGAGACCTTTAGAAGGTGGCGAAATCAAGGATTTCTACTTGACAGATGGGACATTGAGGGCTTCTGTTCAGGAGCCTCAGCTCAGCCTACCATGTTCTGCTGTATTTTTGTTGGAAGGACTGTTGGCAAGGCAGTGGTAACACTGGGCTCTCTGGCCATAGAATATTATAAACATTTATGACAAGTGTCATAATATGCCTTGCCTGAAAATGGTACTGTGTGGAGGGGATGGCTAATATCCTGGTCAGAATGAGGCCAACAGCTGTCTTCTGAGAACTTAAAAGTCCTTCCGGCACTATTCACACGCTAGTCTCTAATTGGTTAATAGACATGGTTGCGGGGACGCCTGGATGACTCAGTCGGTTAACTGTCTTCCTTGGGCTCAGGTCATGATCCCAGGGTCCTGGGATCGAGTCCTGCATCAGGCTCTCTACTCTGTGGGAAGCCTGCTTCTCCCTCTGCTTAATGCTGCCCCTGCTTGTGCTCTCCCTCTCTCTCATACACAAATAAATAAATAAAATCTTAAAAAAAAATAGACATGGTTGCCATTTCTAGGACCTCTTGCCCTAGCGTAGTGTTCAAGAGTATGCACTCTGGGCAGATGGGCCTTGGTTTGAATATTCCTTCCTTTGCTTACTAGCTCTGTAACCTTAGCTAGCTTCTTTAAGTCTCAGTTTTGAGCTCTGTGAAATGGGCATGTGATGGTTTCATTCTCATAGGGTGGATATGAAAATTATACAAAGTAATAAATGTAATAGTATACATAACATAGAGTGCCTGGTGCATAGTGAGTTTTTTTTTTCTTTTAAGATTTTATTTATTTGAGAGAGAGAGGGGGAGAGAGAGCACATGGGAGTGTGTGTGCACAAGCGGGGGGGAGGGGCAGAAGGAGAGGGAGAGGCAGACTCCCTGCTGAGTAGGGAGCTTGAGGAAGGGCTCCATCCAGGGTCCTGGGATCATGATCTGAGCCAAAAGCAGACACTTAACCACCTGAGCCACCCAGATGGCCCACAGAGTAAGCTCTTAAAGCCTTTTTTTAGTTTTATTATCTTGGCCCTTAGGACCTTCCAATGGTTGAAGCCTCCATTTTTGGAGCTTATCATGCTTGTTATACTGATGGAGACTGTCTCTGTCTGCCCACTTCCCTTGTGTGTTGGGCATCTGATGACCCTTCCATCAATCTCCCTTCTGGATATTCTGTCTCTAGGACCTTGACCCCCTCTCCTCATACCCCCCACTCCATGCTCCTCCTAGCATGTGAATCAGTCTCTGAGGCCTGTCAGCTTGTCTGAGGGGCTGAGGGACAGCCCATCTGCGAGGTCTCCCTCGTTGTCACTGATGACTTTGTTGTGAACCTTACTGAGGCACTGAGGAGAAATGTAGAAAGTTCAGATAAGTTGTTCTTTGTCATCCCTCTCATCCCCCCACCCCCCCACAGCCATTAATGGAATTTAACTCACTCCCCGAAACACAGAATTTGTCAAAACCCTTTTTGTCTACAGGCATAGAGTGGGCTTTTCACTTGGCTGGGGAGCTGTGCTGAGGAAACTGCCCAGGAGGCCAGATGAGTGTCTGTGGTGGGTCGGACCTCTCAGTGTGACAGGAGGTGAGATGGAAGGGGCAGGCAAGTGTCAGTGTGGCCTGAGGCTCCACGGTGATCCCAGGCTGTGTCCACAGCCATTCCAGGCCAGAAGCTTCCTCAATTTCTACAGGTCAGCCTGGCAAAGCAGGAATAGCTTTGTCTTTCTCCTCTGTAAAATGGGCATGAAAAAATGACCAAGAACAGCTCGTCTTTCTCCTCTGGAGACTGGCACACCGGTTTCCATAGCAGCAGGACTCCCCCACTCTGTCCTCTCTGAACCCCATCCCGGAAGCTTTTTGGCATGGATATCAAGGCTCAGGATGAGAGGATGAATCATCTGCATACTTGATCCAAGGGAACTGGGCTTTCTAAGCCCAAAGCTCTCGTGTGATGTAAATAGTGAAGCTGGAGGCTAGGATGTCAGAGTGTTAGGGAGGTTGGCTGCGTTTGCAAGGCAGGAATGCTGAGTCCGTGGTGGAGGCAGATTTGGATGAGTGTTGTGAGTTACTGGTTTGGCGTGGAACATGAAATGGCTCTGTACCACTGGCGAGGAGAAGAGGGCCGGCACGGGCAGAGACCCCCGCTGGCTTAGGTAGAGTGACAGTGTCTGTGAGCTTCTTCTCAGAGACCTGGAGAGCTTGCAGAGTCTTCCAAAAATCTCCTGAGGAGGGAGCAACTCAGAAGCTGTCCCCTAAAGAGGGAGGAGGGCAATTTTTCCGTCTCAGTGACCCGTGGATAAAGCCCATTTCTCAGTCAGGACAATACAATAGAAATGAGGGGTCTGAGAGTGCGGAGGTGATCTTCAGGCTGGTTGGGGGGGGTACATAACCTCAAATGGGGTGAAGAACATTTTCTTTTCTGATTATTCCAGACGGGGACAAAGCTGACTGGCTGGTGGATGACAGCGGCCTTTGTATGGAGGCTGGCTGCAGAAGGAAGGGAACGGTGCTTGCGAGTTCTGCCAGCCGATCGGGTACCAGGTAAGCTGAAATTCACTTTGGGAAGCTGATCGTCGATATGGGTCTTGTTTTTACCTGAGTTGTTCCCTGTCTTGAGGCATTTATAACAAATAGGAGGAGAAGGATAAACAGATCTCTGCAGTTTTTATACTGGAAAATCCTGTTAATCTCTTTGTGATTTAAGCAGGTGGATGAGAGATTCCTGATTTCCATAATTATCTGTGCCTGGAGGTTTATACAAGGCAGGATCACTCGGGGTAGACTTGAAGCACGGTGCGTTTGAGTGGAGATTGTACTCCCGGGGCTGTGGAAAGAACTTCCTTCTGACAGCTGGAGCCAGCCTTCTGTGTGGGTGGGTGGGGACATAATCCCTTGTATCCTGGCTTTGGTTTGCTTAATTACCTTTTTAGCAGTGCTGTTCATGGCTGCAACAGGTGTCAGGCTGTGTAAGGCAGATGTTGAGAACTGGCCAATATCTTCGGTCCTTCCTGACCTATAAGGGCTGAACCTTCAATACCGTGAGGTCTTAGTCACCATTGCGGTCCCTTGTCCTGGGGATGAGGGAGAGGGTCTTGTGTTCCTTTCCGGTAAAAGTCCAGCAACCGGCCAGGAAGGGCAGCCTCTCCTCCCGTATCCCCAAAAGAAGCTACAGTGGGAGAATTGGGGCGGCAGGTTGGACACAGGAGATGGAGAACAAGGGGATTTGTCACTGCCTGGAAAATCGTCCTAGACATTTGCAAGTCACAGGAAGTTAGCAGAGGAAAAACAGCTGGGTTCTTTTCATCACCTTGGTCTGCGTATTATCTTGAGATAATGTGCGCTACACTACACTTTGAGAGAGTGTAGAAATATGGGAAGTGTGTGATAGTGGGAGTCAGGACCCTGGCATTTTAGACTGCCCCTGACCAGTGGTGGGAGCCTGGGGAAGTTGCTTTGGCTCTTGGGGTCTCCCCAGTTTTCTCCCCTGTTGGTGGGAGCTGGGAAGGTGGGGTGGACAGTGTTCAGGTGGTCTCTATGCTCTGACTCACAGGGCCCGCAGCGTGACCATGTTTTCCACACACAGCCAGCGATGTTGATTGCTCTCCGCAGGGCTACACTCCCCCTCCCTTGCCTCCCCAGCGGGTTATCATGCTGACTCGACTAACATAACCCCCATCTGGACGCAGTCCAAGCGCCAGATGTGCCCCTGATTAGTGTCGGTCTGGGGAATGTTTCCATGACTGAAAGGTCAGTGTCAGCTGGAAGTGCCCGGTGTGGGTGTCTGCCCCCCACCCATGTCCGCTGGGAGAGCTGAAACTTGCGTTATCTCACTGGCCAAGGAACTTAGCTGGGGCGGCCTGGGGCCAGGAGCTGGCCAAGTTCAGGAGGGCCTTGTTTTCCTTGCCTTCCTCTTTGCTCTCCGATGAAGGACAGAGTGTGATTTTCCACTTGGAAGAGTCTGCAGGGGTGTGCAAAGAGGGAAGTCCTGCTGGTGTGTAACTGAAAACACTTTGTTCTCCTTTAGATCGCCAATGTGCTCATGTCTCTTCTGATTTTCTTGTGGCGGCCGTCACCTCCACTATGGAAAGAAAAATGAATGATAATGTTGTGATGGGCTGGGCTGCCATGTTTTACCCTATTTACAGGTCATTTTAAGTATTGCCTCTACACTTCAGACGGGCTTTCATGTTTAATTTCACTCGTGTAGGGCTATGCGAGGCTTTCCTCTAGGTAGCAATGAAAATTAAACACAATTGAGTTTGATGTGTACCTTATTGATTCCAGACCCATTTCAGTAGACTGTGACACTTCGGCGACCTGCAAATTCTACACATTAGAGTTCATATTTTACACAAATGCTGGATCCCTGAGCTGTGGACTCGCATTCCTCCCAGCAGCATCCAACTCCCAGCAGAAGACATAGACCCTGTCAGAGGACGAAAGCTCCTAATGAAGATGCATTACAGATGCTGTTTATGGTCAGCCCCCTAGGAAAACAAAAATGATTCATGAATAATTTCATGGAAGTCACACCAAAAAGAGCGTAATAATTTTCTCAAGTCCACATTGTCCTTTGGTTCTCTGTGGGCCACTTCTAGTCCCACAAGTCACCACGGCTTCCCTTCAAAAGGATGAGGCGGGACAGGGGGAGAGGCCGTGTGTTAACCTGGCTTGGGAACTACCACGTAATGAAAACCGCTCAGCACCCATGATTGATTGCGTCTGGTCAAAGCAGAGCTTCTCTTCTTCGTGTGTTACTGGAAGGCTGAAGTGTACTCTTCGGTGGGCGGCCCAGGGTTCCTCCGGCAGAGGCATCGTGATAGAAGACTCCCCCTCCCCCCAGCAAAGGGAACGATTGGTGACAGAGGACAGAGCAGGGCGGGTGGGAGGGTTCTGACCAGTCATTGGTTTCAAGGTCCCATGTCAATCATTTCTCTTTTGCCACGAAGCTGGGAATTTGAGGCTTTCTTCGGGGCCAAAGTGGGAGAAAGGGAATTTTTACTAGAGGGCATGGCCTTCTGAAGCAAGGGAAGAAAGGATCTTCTGCCAGCTAGGGCAGGGAACAGAGAGAGGTGAGTCAGTGCAGCTTGTGGAGAACGATATTCCCCTCTGGGGGTCACAGGGCCACTTGTAAAATGACGTCTAGATGTTGGTTCCCATCCAAGGTTCTCAACCTTGGCTGCACATCAGAATCACCTGCGAGGCTTTTACAATCCCAGGGTCCGGGTCCCAACTCATAGCAATGACATCAGAATCGCGGGGGTGGGACCTGGGCCGAGGTAGTTGTCGAGGTGCTCCAGATGATTCCAAGGCATATCCAGCCTCGACGATCATCCATCTAGGACTTTGTGAATCAAAGTATGGCCTGGGGACAGCAGCAGGGGTGTCACCTGGGACTTGTTAGACATGCAGAATCTTAGGTCCCACCCCAGACCTACTGAGTCAGCATCTGCATTTTAGCAAGGTCTCTGGGAGATCTGAAGTCTATTAAAGTATGAGGAGCTGTGGTTCTCAAACTTTGCTGCACATTAAAATCACCTAGGGAGCTTTTAAAAACCCCAGTGCCCAGGCCGCCCCCCGCCCCTGTACCAATTAAATCAGAATTTCTGAGGGTGGGATGCAAGCATCGGTAGTTTTTTATTGGTTCTCAGGTGATTTCTGATGTGCATGGATTCTCAACCCTGGCTGCATATTAGAATCACCGGGGGAGCTTTTAAAGCTCCAGATACTTGAGCCCTATTTTCAGAAATTCTGATTTAATTGGTCTGGGGGAGGCTGCAAAAAAACTTCCTAGGTGATTCTAATATGCAGCCAATGAGAGCCTCTGTTCCAGAATGTTCTGCCAGCTTCACCGAAGGGCCAGCCAGGTCAAAAACCTTTGCTGCAAGTCAGTGGATCCAAGGACAGTTGAAGAGAAAGGGCCACCATACCGTGTCTAGACTTATCTGATCTCAGGGCTTTGATATTTGATCTCCTTATGTGTGACAACTACTATACTTTTTTCTTTTTTTTTTTTTTTTTACAAGTTCAAATATTGCTTTACTTTTATTTTTTTACCTTTACTTTTCTAATAAAGTTTGTTTTGAAAAATTCAACTTCAGCTCAGCCAAACGAAGGGGCCAAAGCACTGGTTTGCATCTGGGCCACGGGAGCTAGGAGCTAGGAGCTCAGCTTGGAGCTGAGGAATCAGGTGGGACGGTGGCAAGAGCGGTCAAGATGGAGACCTCGGGACGGCTGTGGCCCGGCTGAAGAGTTGAGGGAATGCTGTGGGGGACAAGAAAGAGGTGAGCTGATTGGGGTTTCTTGTCCGTTTGGCCCTATGGTAGCCCTCTCCACTTCCACCATGACTGGGGGGTCAGGTAGTTCTAGAGTAGGCTTGTCAGAGTTAGCAAATAAAAAAGGGGTGCCTGGCTAAACTTGAATTTCAGATAAGCAATGAATTATTTTTGAACATAAGTACGGCCCTTTTGAGAAAGACTTATACTAGAAAATGACTTGTTGCTTACCTGGAAATCAGTTTTAATTGGATGTTGTGTATTTTGTCTGATAATGCCACTTGACTGACAACCCTGAATTCTCGGTGTTGGAAAATCTGCCCTTGTGAATGGCAGGTTTTCCTCTAGGCCTGGAGGGTTCTTGCCCTCTGAGTTGAGGTCCACGTTTGTGTGTTTGAGCCCTGTCCCTGGGAGGTCCACCCTTCTGGGATCTATAGGGCTCAAGGTGCCAAAGCTAGCACTGGCGGGGATGTGTGGGGAGGACCCGGTTCTGGGGCCAGGCTCCTCGGACTTCACTTCTCCGGACTGCTTCTCTGCAGTTTTTGGTGTTGAGGTGGTTCCTGGGAGGCCCTCAGAGGTACCCTCTTCTCCCAGTCACTTGCCCAAGTGAGGCTACCCACGCCAAGAGAAAAGAAGTCGGAAGACATTTTGGGCTGGAGGTGACAGTGTGGTGCACAGGTGACTCAGACATATGCAGGGTTCCCCGTCCAGCCACGGCTTGTCCCTGAAGCTACCGTTCCATGTCTGAGCCCAGGGTGGCTGGCTTTCAGCAGAGGCTGCTCCACTGAAACACATTTAGAGTCAAAAGTAGAGTTTTCTGTTCCATTTAGCTGTGAAACAGCCCCTCCCCTGCTGGCTTCAGAGCCTGTGGGGCTTGACTAGGGGCAATGGGGGACAGAGAGTGGGAAAGCGCCAGGTGCCGTCAAGAGACACACATGCGAGAGATGTGAGGATGGGAGCTAGAGATGGGGGGTGCAGAGAGAAGGAGATGGGGGGTGCAGAGAGAAGGAGACGGTGGGAGGGGGAGGGGCCAGAGAGAGAGGAGAAGGAGGGAGGGATGAAGGACAGAACTGGTTAGGTAGCTGGGGATGTTCAGCAAGATGCATGATGATCTGGAAGGGTGCCCTCTGCTCCTTCCTCTCGACTGCCCCACTACAGACCTAAGCTGGTGCTGGTCTCTTCCCTGAAGCTGAGACTCCATCCACTAGCCCCAAGGGAAGCCCGGGAAGGCTCCTGCAGGCTTCAGAACAGGCTGGGCCGAGTTTAGAGACAGAGGCTCACTTTCTCTGGGTGCTTCAGAATGGGGGTGCCCCTTTGTGAGGCTCACCCACTGATCAGACTGTGCAGACATTGCTGAGGCTGAAGAGCTGGCATGCCCCCTAGGAGGGCCGCTCACATACAATAGCTTCTGCTGGAAATCCTCTTCATCTCCCTCCTGACGCCACCTTCTTCCTAGAATAATAAATAACTGCAGTATAAATGAAGGTCACAGACTTGGTTTTGTGTTTCTTCTGGGAGTCAAGTCATGGGAAATCTGGGCTGTTCTTTGTCTCCTTCCTGATGGGCTCTGGTGTGGAGAGCTGGGCTTTCCAGCACATCTTCTCCCACAGGCACCTGGGACGTGGCACGGGAAAGGCTCTCCAGGGAAACCTCAGTAGCTAGTGACAAATTAAGATGATAAATGTTTTTTTCCCCCCTCCCTGGCCACTTAGTTGAGGACAGAACAACCAGAGGCTCTGTGGAAGATGGGGAGAGAAGCCAAGAGAAGGAGGGGAAGAGGAGGGAGCTGCTTCAGAATAGAACAGGTCTCCTCAGCTCACACTCGCGCGAACCCCTCCTCACACAGGATTGGTCCTCGTTCCGATTTTGCTGAGGGCTGGGTATCTGAGCACGAAGTAGGTTTCCAGATAAACTGAACTGACCGGGAGTGGAGCTGGGCCTGGGTTCTTGCTGACTCTTTGGGGTTTGGCTTGTCAAGTCTTGGCCAGGGTCTGGCTACTAGCTCCAAGCCTGTTGTCTAGGACCAGAGTGTACTTTCCTTGGAGACTGCGAGGCCTGGCCCCTGGAGGAAGAGTTGGCCTGCTCCTGGGGGCCAGCAGCTTACTCTGCATCTGTTCAAAACAGCCTGTTGGCAAAGTCCTGTGTGTTGTGGACTGTTGGACGGCGTGTCAGTTCCTGGGAGCCACGGAGGATGGGCTTGGATGACCACTGGGGCCAGGCTCACATTCTTATCTCATCTCAGCATGCCAGCTCTCCAGCCTCAGAAGAGGAAGAATGGTTTGTTCCACGGGATTCCTATGGGGCGGGCATTCAGGGGACGGGCTGGTACACGCCTCGCTCGTCAGATCCCAGCTGGCCCTCGTTTGTCCGTCTCGGACAGACCCGGGCGTGGCCTGACGCCTCGGACTTTCTGCCTGGTCAAGGCATCAGTGTGCAAAGAGCAGGGCCCAGGAGAGATTCACGGGTGAATGCGAACGGGATTGTGGTGTCTGCTTCTCCCCGTGGAGCCAGGGGTCTGAACGCCGGGCTAGCGTGTGTGTTTCAGGGGTCAGGTAGGGAGAGCTCAGAGGTGGGGGCATGGCTGGGATGACTGAAGGAGAAAGGGCCCAACTCCGGGTTAGCCCCTGCTCTTCCTCATCTCCTGGTGCCTCTCCTCTGCCCCGGCCCTTCTCATGTTCCGGGGCAAGGTCTAAATTGAGACATTCGGGAGCTGCCAACCTTCCAGGCCCAGGGTGATCCCAGGACTCATTGGCTCTCCATCACCTCTTGGCTTGGCCCTCGTCCTAATCCCCACGGGTGCCCGATGCCAGTATCTAGCTGCCCACTGAGGTCCTCCTTTCTCAGGCCCGTTTCGGGCACTGTTTGGCGCTGCTGAGGTGGCCCTGCCTGTGTGTGTGCTTGTGTGTGTGTATGTGTCCGTGGCCTCCTTGGACGTTTGATCATTTATTGGCCCCGAGTGAGGCACAGATTCCACAGTCCTTTCCAACCCTGGACTTAGCAGTCAGAGAAAGCGCCTGAGCACAGTTTATTATAAACATCCTTCCGGCCCAGCCTCTGATGCCACCCTTTGGAAGGCCTTCTCCCAGGACCTCGGCCCTGTGTCCCTCCCCTTCTTTGGGCTCCTCGGATCCAGAGAGTGTGCCTGACCCCATCCAACCGTGAGCTCTTCTGCCCTGGTCTGGTGTTGAGCTGTTAATCTGTTCCCTCCTCCCAGAGCCCAGGCTTTGGAGTCAGCCAGCCCCAAGTTCAAATTCTGACTCTCTTGCTGACCAGCCGATAAGCTCAGGTGAGTTGATTTCTTTGCGACTCAGGCTCCTCATCAAAACATGCCTCTCTCTCAGGCTCATTGTGAGGCTCGGCAGGGTGGGGTGAGGTGGGGTGGGGGGCTAATGCAAATGAAGCAGCTGGCACAGGCCTGAGGTTTTGTTCTTCACTCTTCTCTCCTCACGGTTGTTGGAACAGAGCTGGGCTTGTGGTCGGCACCCAGAAAAGTAGTAGTGACTGATTAATGATTATGGAGCCTGCAATTATCGGGATGAAGTCCCTAAACGGGGAAACAGCTCTAAGCAAACCCATTAATTAGGGGCCTGTTTGCAGTTCTTTTGTGCTGGCTTGTCATGTGTTAGCTCAAGGAGGGCTCGGTACCCCTAAGCCCCCAGAGGTCATTCTGGGAGAATAATGACCAAGGGGAGGCTCCGGCCTGAGGTGTGCAATTCCCACCTACTTGTGACCTTCACGCCCACCCTCCCCTCCCCACCCCAGAGCTGCTGCAATAAACAAGTTACCAGGTGACACACAGCCCTAATAAAGAGGGCCACTGGCTTTAGGGCGGCATTAAGCCTGAGCTAGTAGACTTTGCCAGGGAGCAAGGACTGCCCAAGGCACAGGAGGACTTCTGACCTGGAGTGACCTCTCAGGCCAGGGGAGGCCAGGGCCCCCAGCTACTTTTTGAGAAAAAGGAAGATTTTTTTTTTTGGATGAAGAAGAAATATAAAAATGGAATATTACAAAAATCATGTTATAACTTACATGTTTCCATTTATCTGATGAGCAAGTTTAAATCCCAAATGCAGTATGATGGCTATTTCACACTAATTTCGATAACAAAAATATTAATCATTGTGTACTACAAGTAGGCAGGTGATAAGATGAACTAATGGGGTAGAAATTGAAAGTCATCTGATGGATGTCTGTCTGTCCCTGGGTCAGCCCCCACCACACCCCAAGGGGCTGGTCCCGTAGGGCAGCTTGGAGCCCAGGGCCCTAGCCAATGGTAGGCTCTGTGGTCATCTCAGAGTTGGTGGGGCCCTGGTGACAGAGTCTCAGAGATGATGTCATTCCCCTGGGAAACCAAGGCCTATTCACAAGCCACAGACCCATCAACAAGGGGCTGAGCCAGCTTCCTTTGACAGCTGTGCAGCTGGTGGCCCGTGTGCATCCGTGCTGCATGCAGTGGGTGCCAAGTAAATATTCTCAGATCACCTGCTGCAAGCACAGTCAACATGCTTCTGCTCACTTCTCGGATGATCGCTGCTTTTCCCATTGGAGGGTCAGTGCCATGAAAATAGAAACTGCGTCTGACTTTTTCCCCTCCTGTGTCCTCAGTGTATAAGGGCTCCACGGATTATATTGAAACACATCGAATCAAAATCTTCTCCAGGATGTGTCCTGATTTCCACCCAGACTGAATCGCGGGCCTCTTTACCTGGGCTTCTGTCGTCCATTTCAGACATAGCGTGTTATGCTGTAATTATATTTGTTTCCTCGCCTTTATTCTGCTTAGGCTACAAGCCCTCACTCGGGGTCCCGGGTACCCAGCATGGTCACCGGCGCAAAGGCGGCGCTGACCACAGTACTTTGGCGGGACTGAGTGAAGGGTTGCATGAATGAATCTGCAGGGCAGATGGACCCAGTCAGCCTCCCCACCAGCCAGCCCAGGCCCAGCACGCTTGGAAGCTACGTTTCCTGAGGAGTGTTTTCCTGTTTTACGAATCTTCGTCTGTCTCTAGAAGCCCGTGTTCCCTTCTGGTATCAGGGCACATCTGGTTGTTGGTGCATGTTGCTTCGTTAGAAACTCTTAAAACAGCATGAAATTGTTAGCACGTTGCTCCTGCCTGCCAAGCTGTTCTCGAGACTCAGGCTTTGGTGGATTTGGTTTTCTGTTTGTTTTCTGTTTTCATGCAGTTTAGAAAATTGCTCTGTGACAACCTTGGGGGAAATAAGCCTGCCTTGAGCCCTGCCAAGGAGAGGGCCAGCCTGAGAAGAGCACTGGGGGTGGCTGGGAATCAGCATGGAGAGGCTCTGGGAATCCTTACTTGTGTGGTCTTTCCTTTTGTTTTGGATTGGACGCTCCGGCTGATGTGATGTGTGGAGAGAAGGGTGCCCAAAGGAGGTAGGGTGGGCCTGGGGCTAGCCTTGTCTCCTATGGGTCCTCATAGGGAGACCGGTGCAGCTGAGTACGGCACCTTAGGGTTCCAGAGGACACAGATATGCTCTCTCTCAATAAATGCCTGGGGATGGAAGCTATGAAGGAAGATGCCCTTTCCTGGTACATTTGATTTCTCTGCTATTTTTAGGTGTGGGCAGTGCCAGGAATCAGCTTTTCCCACATGCCCCCAATATGCCCCCTTCCCATTCTCGGTAGCTCCCGTCTCTTGGAAGATTTCCTTTCTGGAAGTAATCTCATCTGGGAAAAAGTCTGGGCTGGTCTTTTTCCACCTCGGGTGGCACTTGTTGGCATTTCTGCGTATGTAGACCAGCCGACACTACTCTTGGGTGGTGGGTCAAGGTGTGGGTAGGCGGGAAAGGGGCAGCGAGCTCCCCCAGGCAGGCGGTGGGTATTCTGCCTCCTTATCGTCCTGGGACTCTGAGGCCTTCCTGCCCTTGGGACTCTGCTATGGACTGA
>CM052811.1:29653541-29796232 GCA_028533885.1 Nasua narica | reverse complement strand
CATAGCCTGTGGTATTTTTGTTACAGCAACCCAAATGGACTAAGACCTATCTCTAAAACCTAAGGTCTCTCAAGGAACCTTTGCTTATTTGGGATCTACAGTGTGCCAGGCACTGACTTTGTGCCTGGATATAATTATATATTATAGCCTTGCCCAAGCTATATAAGCCATAAGTGGCACAGTGACAAAGAGGCATTTAAATCTTGTCTGTCTGGTGTCGAAGCCCTTCCTCGTTCCTCCGCATGAAGGGCTCACGAGCTCAGGAAGAGCAGAGTAGGTGCTTTGGTTGAGGCTATATTGGCCTGCTCCGGCCTCGTACTTCTGGTCTCACCTCATTCCCCAGATCGAAGCCAGCGGGAATGCTCTTGCTATGAACTAAATCAAAGCAAAATTCTCTTTGTCCCCACCGCTGGGTTTTAGGGAACTATATTAAAATGGGCCTTTAATTTAAAAAAGGTAGAGGAAGGGAGAGAAGTGCAAAAAGAAACCACTGAAAGAATTTATAAATTTTGAATTCACAATGTTTGGTAAGGCTTAAAGGCACACGGTGCCATATTTCAACCCGGCCACACCTTGAGGATCTTCCAGTGTGGCTCCCTTCTAGCTACAGGAAATCCTTCCACTCTCTCCCTTCTCTTCCCCCTCCTTACTTGGAAAGGGCTTGAGGCAAGTGTCCCTGTCATGCCCTTAACCTAGACTGGGGTTCCTGAACTAGAGTCCATGGATGAGCATTTGGAGACAGTGAATTTCCAGAAATTGAATGAAAAATGTGATCGCGTTGTATGTGCTTTTGTCCTGGGGAGTGGGTTCACAGATGTAATCAGATTCACAGAGAAGTCAGTGACTTCAAATGGTCTAAGGAGCCCCAGAGGTGAACGTGATACTTCCAAGTGAAAAATTTAACTTAAAGCTAAGCGCTGGGACAAGTTTTGCTTGCTCTGAAGGAACTGATATGTTCTCACCTCCTGTAATCATTTTTCTATACCTGCCCCCCTTATTGCGTTTCTAATTTATTCCATTTTCATTTTATTGAAATAATCCTTACCTGGGTCAAGTCAGCTCTGTGTACCTATTACAGGAAGAAGGAGTTCATTAATCAGCTTCTTCTTTGTCACTATGGAACAATCAGTTACTGTTCCTGCCATAGGGGATTTTCTCCAGTGTCTATGATATAAAGAGAACATAGAGTGACAGATAGAGGGAGAAGAGGCATCTTTACCAAAAACCTGAAAGGCATCTTTACCAAAAGTGAGTTCAAATGTCCTTGGGTGGGGATGTATCTCAGGGGTAGACCATTTGACTGCAAATGTCCTTGGAGAAATGGAGTCAAGCAGTGGAGTCAAATTACCTTGTTTCAGTGTCTCTGCCAGGTTTGGGAGCAGGAGGAAGCAAGCCCCTTAAAGAGTGAAAAGAATTTGCCACCGCCCCATGGTCAGGGACGTCTCTACCAGGAAGGACACAGTCAATAGGAAAATGTGGACCTCAGTGAATTCGAAAGACCCCTGTGAGCAGGCTCCTTCTTCCCATCATCCTAGTGAGACCCTGGTAGGACAAATCATGGAATCATCCTGTCTGTCACATCCTGTAGAGTTCCCTCCATCATCACGTGACTGAGGACACTTGCTCTCCCTGCAGTACCAGGGAGCTCCTGGCTCCCGTGACAGAGACTCTCAGAGTGATTCTCTAGCTTTAGAAACATCTGTGCTACTTACCCTTACGGGCCTCACTTATTTGTTTGAATAACTACTGTAGGATAGTGTGTGTGTGTTTGTTTAAAAGAAGTGGTGTGGTACAGTGGAAATGATGTAAGATTTGGGATCACTGAACCCTTGCTCAAATCCCAAAGTGATGCCACCTTTGCTAAAAGATACATTTAAACACTGTTCTTCCTCCCTCTTCCCCCAAGGGCAGGATAAAACCAAGGATGTTTTCTGGTGTATTTTCTCTCACTGTTTTGTATGTGGCAGCTGTGGGAAGATAAGCCTTGTAAGAAGGATGCAGGGAGGCCACTGGACTGTTACGTCCTAACCGAGGCATCAAACCTATCTCTAAGGGGCCAGCCCACCTCACCAAAATAAGTGTTGGGCTAGGGACCCAGCTACAATAAAGTTTTCCTAAGCCTAGTATGGTTGGGTTTTAGGAAACATCCTTAAAAAACAGGTGATATTTGACCTTTGCTTTTTTCCCTCTATCTTGCTAATACAGATGGCTGGAGCACTAGCAGCTGCCTTAGAACATCAGGACATGAGGGGTGTACTCTATAGCATGGCAGAGTGATAAGCTGGGTCCAGAGGATAGGAAATTCCAAGTAGCCTTGGAGCATTAGTTTCTAGCATTCTTTTAATTCAGAAAGAAACTGTCTTGTTTAAGTCACTGTTACGTTGGAATTTTCTGTCACGTACAGGACCTAACCCTAACTATTCCAGTGGCCACACATTTGGTTTTTAGAGTCAGATAATCTGGGTTGAAATCCCACCCCATAATTTTATAGGCTTCAGTGTGGGCAAATATCTTAACTGTTAAAGCCTCCAGTTTTCATGACTGTGAAATGGGGTCATGATGGCACTTGTCTGATAACTTATCTGATATATACTGAGTTATGTAATATTATATACTGAACACATGTTGAGGACTCAATAAATGTTTCCGTTATGTTGTTGTTACTACCCTCCTCCGCATCCTCCTCCTCCTCCTTCTCCTCATCATCATCCTGGGACATCTGTAACCCTTGGAGGACTTCCCAAGGGTGGCCATGGAAGGTTATGAGTCATGTATTCAGGATCCTGGAGCCTATGTCTCTCCATCTCTTTCCACAAAAGAAACAACTCCTAAATTCTGGGAAGTCGCTTACCTCTATGAACCTCCCTTTCCACATCTAAAAATGGGGCTGATGATACTCTGTGGGTTTGTTGGGAAGGTTGGATGAGCAAATATATGCAAAGCAGCCAATGCAGTGCACAGAGCAGGCACGCCGCAGGTGTTAGGTCCCATCTCTGTCCTACGGATACTTGCTTTCACACTGAAGAGACACATGTGGGGCCTCCTGGCCTCCCCTCTCTTACTCTACTCCTAGCCAGGTAAATTGCAAGGCGACATGAGCAACGTGGTGTTGTAGGCAAATCCAGCTGGCAGGGCCAGTGGCCCAGCCAGGGCAGAGTTATGTAGCCCAACTGTGAAGACTCAGGCCGGCAAAGCCGGATGGGCGCGGGGGACAGGAAGTCTCTCAGAGTTAGAAGTAGAGGACGGGGTAGTGGGAGGCAGAGGGAACATGAGCAGGCTTTGACCACAGAGTTGGAGGCTTTAGTGAGAGGACATGGCACTGCTTCATTAGTATTGTTGTTGTTGTTGTTGTTGTTATTCACAGATCCAACTCGGCAGTTCATGGGGGGAGAGAGGCCACAGGCAAAATAGTAATTCTGTGAAGGCAATAATACTCACTTTAAAGAGCTGTTTATGAGGTTCTAACTAAATGAGATAATTGATACAAAGGTGTATGTGGCACGTAGCGCGGGCCTCTTTCTCTGATCCCCCCTTCCGTTGACAAACTCTTGTCCCCTACTGAGTTTGCTGCATCTCATAAGGTCCCTGAACACCGTTGACAGGGGCCAGAGGTAAGCCCTAAAGACTAGATGGTTTCATGCAGGGTGAGCACAAGATGTTGTGGAAATTATATAAAACCAAGCAGATGCAAAGACCAAGGCCTGGTGGGGACAGGGCCCAGGAACCTCTCCCATCCCTGTAACACTTGGATGCTTCCCAGTGGGTATCGTTCTTCTAGCACAGAGGTGGGCTCTCTCGTCCTTCCGTCATCATCCTTAAGCAAACGCAAGAAACCCTTTTGATTTGTATGTCCTTGCTTTAACCGTTTTTTTTTTTTAATTGAGAAAAATAAATTTCAATTCCAGAGAGATATAGAGAATAAGGCAACAGCATCTCACTGCTAAGTTTAAATGAATGTTAACATTTTGCCTTGGATATTTACTTAGATTTTGTTTTTCAAGAAAAGAAAGGTACTGATAATGCTAAAATCTTCTTTGAATTGCCTTCCAATCTCATCTGGAGACAAGCTTTATCATGAAATTGATGTACATTCCTTCAATCCATGATTTTGCACTTTATGAGTATTTGTCCGTATTGAGATTGTGTATTTCTTCCACTTTGGGAACTACACATTGTATTTCTATTATTTTTGTTGTTTCCTTAACGTTTTTAACACCCATACTGCATATTTTGTGAACAAATTTTAAGTTAATTGATATCTCTATTCTCTTCCTAAATAAGACATAGAACTTAGGATTCTTTAATTTTGCCCCCAAACTTCCTGGTCTAGTATTTTGTTTTACTGTGTTTTTACTCACCATTTGTCGTTACTACTATTTTTAGAATCTGACCCTCATATAAACACATAGATTACCTATGTGTTTATAATTTCTTTTGCACATAATTGCTTCTTATGATGCCATCTCATTTTTCATTTTTTGGAGTCCTCCTATAGTAGCTCTTCTTCTTTGAAGATCTGCATTTAGTTAACTCTTAATCTTTTTCTGAAAGTATCTTCACTTTGTCCCTCATCTCAGTTGTGGGTCAGCTGAATATAGAGCTGCAGATGGACTTTTTCCCCGTTAGCACTTTTAAGATATCATTCCTTCGTCTCTGGCAGCTATTGTTGCCAGTAGGAAGAATGATATCAATCTGATAGACATTTCTTTGAAGATAATCTTGCTCTACTCTCTAGTATCTTTAGAAGTCTTATCTTTTCCCTTGATGTCCTGTGGTTTCATAAGCATGTGTCTAAGCGTATATTTGTTTTTACTTAGGCTGTGTGCTTTCCCAACCCAAGGCTAAGAACCTTTTTTTGCAAATCTGGAAGGTGTCTTATGTCTTAAAATCTTACCTCTCACTCTATTCTGTGCAGTCTCTTTCTATGGCACCAATCAACAGATACAGACTTTATTACTATTTTTTTTAAGATTTTCTTTATTTATTGGAGGGAGGGAAGGGGGGAGGGGAGGGGAGAGAGAGAGAGAGAGAGAGAGAGAGAGAGAGAAAGAAAGAATGAGCCAGGGGAGGGGCAGAGGAGCAGACTCCACACTGAGCAGGGAGCCAGACACGGGGCTCTATCCTAGGACCCTGGGATCACAACCCCAGCCGAAGGCAGATACCTAACCAAGCCACCCAAGTGCCCCAGAGACAGAATATTGAAACACATTCTCCATGTTTCTCAATTTCTTTTCAATGTATTTTTTCTTTTTCAAATGCTAAAAATGTCCTTATTTTGTTTGTGTTGTATTCTGGATGATTTTCTCAGATCTGTGTTTCAAGTCACTGATCTTCTCCACAGCTGTGTCAATGGACAATTTAACTAGCCCCTAGAAATTGTCATTTTCTAATTTTAATGATTATGTTTTTCATTTTTAGAACTTCATTTCAGTTCTTTTCCCAACCATATTGTTCTGTGTTTGTTCTATAGATTATATTCTTCTTCCAGCTTTAGAACGTTTTAGGCAAACTTATTTTAAATTCCTTTTCACAATGCTCTATACTCAGGAATTCCTTCGGATTGATTTTTCTCACTTTTAACATTTGCATCACCCATGGGCTTTGTAACTTTTGACTCATCCTTAATAGGAAGTATCTTCTGCAGATTCTGTATATTTTCTAGGACTTGGAGATATCCCTCTGGTGTAGTTTCTGCATGATAGAATTCTCTTTTCTAGACCAGTCTAACTTTATTTGTTGACTTTGGTTTTTCCTGGTAAGAAGTGTGAGAAGTTAGGTTTTATCCTAGCATTTACAGACTAAGTGCTCCAATTTCATTCATTAACTCTTTTCTCTTTCCTCTTGGGCACACACTGGGGTGCCCAGCCAGTTTCTCTGCTATAACTTTGAGTCGTAGGAGTTTTTCCAATGGGGGGGGGGGGATGAGCATCATCTTTTCCAAAATAATTTCTATCCAATTTCAGCTCCTTGTGATGAATAGGAACTGTGGCCTTGATTTTTGTCTCTGTGTGACAGCAAAGCCCACCCCCCCCTTCTGCGTGCAGATGAATCACCTGGAGAACTTCTCAAAAAGAAAGATCCAGATCCAGATAGATCTGGGGTGGGCCTGAGAGTCTGCATTTCTAATAAATTCCCAGGAGATACTGATGGTGTTGATGGTGTTGATTTGGGAACTGTGCTTGAATAACAGAGGCGCCCAGCATGACTCTGGTCAGTTACCAGTGTGGACAAAGTGGCTTTACTGCTCACTCTCCGTTCACATGCTCTCTTTGTTTAAAACTGAATCCAGAAAGCGGGTGGGTCATGGACAGTGGTGGAGAGAGGAACAAACAACCTCTTTGGAAAGTGGCAGCCTTGGAGCTCCAGCAAACATGACCACAAATTTTTGACAAAGGATTCCAAGAGGAAATTCTGCCCTCTGATGAGTCTCTTGCTTGCACAGAAGGACAGCAGAATCTTAACTACTTAGTGATGTCTATAAAATGTGAGCATTTTCCCTCAAAGTCTTGCCAAATCTGCCAGAAATAGCTGGGTGACACAAGAGAAAAGAAAGAAGGAGCAGGGGAGACTGGAGACAGGAGCAGACAGCCTGTGACGCGGGAACCGAGCCAATCTGGTCACCCCTGCAGGTCAGCAGTGGAACATCTAAAGACCCAGGCGTTTCTCCGTGTGCCTGTGTTGGGGTGCAGTCAGGTGTGGGGAGGGGTGGACGGGGAGAGAGCAAGAGAGAAGACCCAGGAGTCATCGTGTCACACTTCAGAACTGCTAACCAGGCTGAAGGGGCGCTGGGCAGTGCGAGTCAGAAGTCTCGGGTGGGCGAGGGAAGGTAATTTTGGCGTCTAAACATCTGTATTGGCTTCTATGGTCAGAACCCGACCCAAAACTGTGGCCTATTATTACGATCATTTCCAGTCACCCAGTGAATGTTATGCTTTGTAACATTATATAAAGCACATTAGCATATTAGGGATTCAGAGAAATTCTGTGGTAAAGACAGAACGACTCGTTTTGTCCTAAAGATTTGTACTTTTTTTTTTTTAACTATGGCGCCCCCTTTTCCTGGAACACCAGTTAACTGCCTCTTGCCCTAGTGTCCCTCCCAGCACCCTCTAAAAAATCATGCCACATACACGCGAACCAGTTGCTTGGGAGAAACACTATTCTGAATACTAGATTCAGACGGAATTACCCCCGAGGATACTTAATAACGAAAACACCCGTATGATGTAATGAACAATGTCTTCAGCAGCCTTGTTAGCCCAAATATAATGGTGCTTTTCATGGGACCAGTTCTTGTAATTACATTAAAAAATGCCGATGGCATCACACCAAGAACAGGTCAGCAGAAGCAAGTCTGCTGGGGCCAGTGTGATGGACTCCAGTTGCTCTGGAGGGATCCTGGGATTGTTGTTAGAAAATCTGGAAGCATGGATGAACTGTTCCCAGCAATCCTCTCTGGATAGTGTTTTTTTCCCAGCAGGGATTTTAAATAAATATTCAGTGGTGGGGTGCTCACATTGTACTTCCCAGCTGGACCTAAAGGGCCGCTCTCTCTGCCGTCCTCTGAGTACCTAGCCACATGTCCTAACTGGCAGTTGAGTATGGGGGGAGGTTGGCATCCCTTGGGAAAACTGAGCCTTCCTATCACTGGCCACCAGCAAGACCAGGACTCTCTTCTGGAGTTGCCTTGAGCCCATTTCCGGGCATAAATGAATGGGCAAACTGGGCCCCCAAAGCCTACTTCATTGAACATGGCTGAAGTAGTGCCCATAGCTAAGAATGTTTAAGACTGGTATAACCAGACTCTTGCCACAGCCAAATAAAATCTTGGCAAAACACCAGAGCATGCCTGGCTTTGGGCAACGCTACTGTCAGGACCCTATCCAAGACAAATGCTACGCCGGTGCCAAGGTAACTAAATGAAGTAACTTGTACTGGGTTGTTATTTAGGAATCGGTTACAATGTGGAATGCTTCTCAGAGATAAGATGTTTAGTTTTTAGGACAGTTGATCTGAGGGCTTTCTGGAAATCATTGCCTAGCATGGCAAATTTATTTTCGGGTCGCCTCTAATTTGAGGCGGTGAAACATCATCTAAGTTACAAGAATGCCTCTCATTGCTCGGCATGGTAGCAGGGGAGTTTGGGATTGGCATCTTGGCTATCCAGGAGATCCCTAGGAAATAAGCTAGAAAGAGACGATTCCAGAACACATCCCTTTACAACGTAGCTGCACAGTTTTTACAGCCAGAAGTAGAATTCTACTGCCATGGATGGTCATTCCCATCGCTCAGAGGTGTTCTCGATTGGTATCAACAGCCCAGATCCTAAGTAGCAGCCTAGACCAGAGTCCACTCCAGGTCGACAGCAGTGGCAACATAGTCTAATCTGCCCTGGGGACGCAATGTGACAGTGGGCTGGGATGGAATCACTGCATCTGAAGCTTGCATGCTCCCTAACGTGTTAGAATTTGGTATTTGCTGAAATACGAATTGGTGTGCTGACCATGTCTGCACGAACCCGGTCTGGGGAAGGAGCCTCTTCCTAATCGTCTCAAGCATCTGTATTCTGTTTCCACAATGGAAATGAAAAGAATCTTCAATGTATGTGTGTACTTGAGAAACAGCTGAGGAGCTGTTTCCCAAAGCCCACTCCTGATGCTAGCGAAGGAACTGAAGAAGTTTAGGAGAGGAGATATTTGGGGGAAGTTAGCGTGGAGTGTGAGTCGCACACGCTTATGCACGTCCCTGGGTAGTAATTTAGTGAGCAGTGGACTGTGACATTGCCAATATGGGGAGAATGGCCAGATTACTCAATGAATGAGATCGGGACCACTGAAAAATGGGCTCCCCCTTTTCTCATCAGATATAATAATCCATTCGGGATGGAATAAAGAGCTAAACAAAATAAAATCCCAAAGAACAACAACAAAAACCTTTAAAATATTTGAAGAAAATACAAGTGAATATTTTGTTTATCTTCGAAGTAGCAAAGAAAGCCAAAAGGGGACATTTGTTATATTTGACATAAAAATAAAAGATTTTGTCCAAAAAGACACCATGAACAAAATGAAAGGACAAATGATAACCACTCTTTGTGGTTAATAACCACAAAATAACAATTAAAAGGCAAACCATCCCATAGAAAAGTGGACACAGAATAGGAATGGTCAATTTGCATTAAAAAGTTAATGAGATGTTTTTTCTAATATCAGATTGATAAAAACTTGGAAAGGCTTAAAATATTCCACGTTGGGAGAGTGGGGGAAATTTTTGGTGGCCCAGCGTGTCAACCCTGCCCCGAGGACAGCAGTGTGGCAAAAGAAATCCAGACTTTCGGCGCATCAGTCCTCTAACCCATGTAAGCACTTGCACGTGTGCCCAAAGAGGCATGTCAGAGGACGAATTTGGCAACAATGTAGGAGGAAAGATTTAGAAACACCTGAAATGACCTTTCATGGGTATGTCTCTACTATGGAACATGATGCACCACTTAAAATGCAGAGGAATGTGCTGGCAGAGAGAGGCCTGCTGGATACACAGGAAAGTGCAAGTTGCAGCACCACATGTGTGCATGATACGACGTCATATGGCATATGGGTCTCCTGTCTGGCAGGTGGACATGGAGATAGGTCCCTAAGAGGTCACACTAACTGTGTGTATGCACTGTCTTAGTGGGGAAGTGCGATGGACAGGGGACAAGACTGATAGAGGGCAGTGTCTACTTCCTCCTCTACCTGTTTGTATGTTGTTTAGTGCGCACGCGCACACATGCACACACACACACACACACACACACACACACACACACAAGAATGTGTTCCTGTATTATTTGTGTATTTAAAAGACAAAAAAAGCACACACATATAGAATGGAATGTGACATGACACAGTGGTTTGGACATCCGGAGTGAGGGATTCTGTCATTCTTCTGGACTGTCACTCATTCATTTATAAATATTTTTGAGCACCTACTATGTGCCTGACACAGAAACTAGAGAAAGCGATCTGTAAAACGATTTCAGTGAGTCCTCTGATTAGTAACTGTATTTGGTTAGCTAGGGCTGCCGTAACAAAATATCACAGACTAGGGGCTTCCACAACAGGAACCTATTTTCTCACCTGAGGCTGGAACCCGAGGTCAGGGTGCCAACAGGGTGGGGTTCTGGTGAGAACCTTCTTCCTGGTTTGTAGGCAGCTACTGTCTTGCTGTGTCCTCATAGCAGAGTGGGGTTGTTGGGGAAGGGAGGGAAAGAGTGAGAGAGGAGGAGAAGGAGAGAGAGCAAGAGAGAGAGAGAGAGAGAGAGAAATCTTCCTCCTCTTATAAGGCCACTAACTCCATGAAGGGAGGGCCTTCATGACCTTATCGAACTCTCATTACCTCTCAAAGTCCTCACCTCCAAATACCATTATGTTGGAGTATAGGCCTTCAAACTACGGATTTTGGAGGGAAAACACAAACATTCAATCCATAACAATAATATGTCCTGTAGGGTGTTAGAAATAAAAATTAGAGACATCAAGGAACAATAGATGCACAATGACCTACTTAGCTCATCACCTGCAGGATGTATGAAGAGAACGGAACTGCTGACATCTTGTCCATCTTGAGACTATAAAATGGTTGAGACAATGAAGAGGGGAATAGATCAGAAAGGAGATTTCTCTGGAGAGAGTTGTTGCAGGGCTCAGGCTCCTTCCCCACTGTGTGTGTGTGTGTGTGTGTGTGTGTGTGTGTGTGTCTATAAAAGACACATAAAGCAAATAGAGACACTGTCCACTCCCTCCCTTCCCAAGACAGCTTCCAGCTAAAGCAAAGTGGAACAAGGGGGAGGGAGGAAGGCACATTCTTAACTTTAATTATTATACAGAAATGGGTATTGGAGTTATTGAATTAGGACTGTGTCATTTCAAGTGACTTTGTGTGTCAACCACCCAAGGCTGAACTAAAAAGTCATGGACTTACAGGAGTTTTTATCTGGCGGTAGAAGAAGACTACCCACATGGAATCAGGTTTAAAGGGATAATAGGAAACGAAAATAAAATTGTGCTTTGATTACATCATAAGTCATGCGTGGTCCATGTACTGGTTACATATAATTGCTCATCAAGCAAAAGGAAAACTGGAGAGTCCGTGCAGGCTGCACACAGGATACCTGGGGCTTTTCATGTAAATGTGATTCTAGAGCAGCCAGGAGTTTGTCCCAGCTTAGCTGCATTTGCAAATTTGGAGATTCACCAAGACCCCTTGTGGTACCCCTTGCAGATGGCCAAGGGTTTACTATGGTACATTTTGGAAGGATTTCCACTAAAAAATATCCAGTTAAAATTATGCCTTGGCACCTAAAGGATTAGCCTCCGTTTATCCAGAAAATAAAGCTGTCAGATTGGAATTTACTGCTACAGTATTTTGAGATGCTGCTAAACCATTGTAGTCTCCGGAGAATCCTGAAAGCCTCTCCAAAGGCTTAGAGAAGGCATCTCAAAGACCTGCTGGCCTGGCTGGCCCAGGGAACTCTCTCCTGGCACTCCCTTCCCTTCCTCTTCTTTCAAGATGCAGCTCAAATGTCATCTCTGTGAAGATTTCCCCATTTCTGTGGCTACATCACCTGCTTTCTCTGAGTTCCAGCTGAACGGTCTACATACCTGCTAATGCATTTGTATCACGTGGTACCTGTTTATTTGCATATCTACCCCCCACCCATAAGATCTGTTTGCAAAGGTGAGAAATATTGCATTTCTTCAGTTTTAAGATGCATGTTTCCCTCAATCACATTTCTGAAATTAGAGTGGATTTTGATGACATGACATAGTTTTATTGGCAATATATTTTCTCTGTGGTGCAGACTTTCTTTTGGTGGTACCTAGAAAAATGCTAGGTCTCACAGTCAGTGGTGACTTAGAGTCAATGAAATGTGGCCTATCTAGTTCGCCTTTGAACCCCGAACAGGTAGTATGTGGCCTGGCACATAGTAGGTGCTCTGCAAATGTATAAAACTAACAGGTGTGGTGGTGACCGATTTCACCAGCAGTAGTCGCTGATCTGAGTAATTCTGGCACTAACAAGTAAAGCAATGAGGCGCAGACTTTGAGGACTGCGAGCAACTTCCAGAATGTTGAAGGGAACGTGTTAATTAGGGGAACGTGAGGTGCTATAACAACAAGGTCCCAAATGACTTAGTGGCTCAAACTCAGAAGTTTGAGCTCAAACTCACTGACTTTAGCTGTCCGGAGCATGTTCTCCTTTTTGGTGGTGGCTGTTCTCAGTGTGATGTGTCAGGGATAAGCACTCCTTCTGTGCTGTGGTGCCCCCCTCCCGGGGGGACCTCTTACACCATGTCTAGATGGAAGGCAGGAGCAGGAGTTGGGAAATGTAATCCTTAGCTGGTCATCCAGTTCCCAGGAATGACCCTCTATGATGGAGTGGGAGTGTAAATTTTGGTGGGCAGCTGGCTCTCCCCAGAGGGAACCACTGGACTCTTGCCTATATCAGGTAGGGTTGTCTGCTTCTTGTTGCAAGTTTAATTTTTGCTTCTGATTCCAACTGGATTAGCCAATAATTTCTTAGTTGCAGGAGACAGAAACCCAACTCTGACCGCTCTTAGTAAAAATGGAAACAATCCAGGAGCTGAAATAACATCAATCAACTTTCTCTTTCTCCTCTTTGCTTTTCACTGTGCTGATCTTAATTCAGGAGCAGGAAGTCTCTGTGCAAGGGAAACAAGAAAAATGTCTTGCTTCCTTTCGGCCCAGCATCTTAGGAGGAAAGAGCTCTTTCTCGTGGATCTCTATGAGTTCCTCTGAAAATGACTCTGTTTGGCCCTCACTGGGTCATATAGGCACTCTTCCACCAATGGCTGTGGCCAGGGGGGTGATGGCGTCTTCTGAATGGCGAGCTCGGCAACACCCTCAGAATCACCGGAATGAATGGGGGGAGAGGCAGCTCCTAACAGGAAGGGACGAGGCTCAGGTAAAAAGTGAACACTCATGGTTGCCAGCTACCACTGCAGTTTCATCTCCAGGCACTCCCTACCCTGCAGTCCCCCCAAAACTGATGCCATTTCCCAAAGTATACCAGACCCCATCACAGTTCCATGCTGCACCCGCTTTCCGAAAAGACCTCTCTCATGTTTCCGCCCATTTGCCCGGCAAGACTAGCTCACAGTCATCTTTTCTTGACACTCCACTCTCACACCAAGCCAGCCTGGGTTACAGCGACCGAAAAGGATTCACGTCCAAACTGCCTGAGATTTGAGGCTGCATCTGAGGTCCAAACAAAAGTGAGCTGTGTGGTTCTGCCGTGCCGGCCGCACCCACATTTGGAAGCTGGCTGTCCCGGGAGCAGCCTGCAATGTGTTGTGTCGGCTGAGGTGTAAAATGTCATTTTGTCCAAAACAAACAGCCGTGCCAGAGAAACCCTCATCCCCATCACACAGGGACTGAGTGGGGGCGAGGGCTGCAAGGGGTTGGCTGCCCACGAAGCTCCAATTAGCCCCCAAATTATCTCCTGCATCACGTGTGCAAGGATTTCTAACCAAAATTTGCTGGAAAATGGATTCTCAATGCTTCTGTCTATTTACCTAATACTTAACCCAAGGATAACAACACACATACAAATTTAAAATAAAACACATGTTGCGTTTTTTTTAAAATAAAAATTTGAAACAGATGGTCTCTTTTAAGACAAATATTTATTCCCCTGACATTTTTTTTTCACTTACATGTTTATATTTTTAAATATAGGCTTTATGCAGAGACCTTAGAGATGTCACGATAATAAAATCCATGTTGTTCATAATTGTCTATTTCCTAGAAGTGCAGAGCTGGAAGCAACCTCAAGAAGCTATCTCTGGCATCCCCCTCCTCCAGGCAGGCCAACGTGCGACCAGCTGAGACCAACTGGTGTTTATTCTGTTTATCTTGGAGACTTTTGAGGAAGGAAGCTGTAAACTCTTTCTTACCAAGCCCGTGGACTCTCCACTGGGTTGCGGATCTCTTGGCTGGGTGAAGAGTTCTTGGATAGGGCAGAGTTCAGAGCAGAGCTGCTCGGGGAGATTTCTTCCCTGGTGTCTTCTGAGCTAATACTCGTTAGTCCCACCCAGCATTTGCAACGCAGCTACTCTTTGTCAGCCCATGCTTAACTTGGGTTCCATTGTCGCCTACTCAGGTCCCTTCGTACACACCTCTGACGGGGTCAGCTCTTACCTTGACCGGGGCCATTAATATTTCTTCCCCTAGGATAGGTGAGGGTCCAAAGGGAGAATCAATAGAGGTATGTTGTGTTAGGCAGAAAAAGATGGAAACTTTTCAGAAATTATCAATGAGGGAGATAGTCCTGAACCTGAAATACGTGATTTGAGAATCTTTTCCTTGTGAGAGGTAAATTGATTTTTTCTATATTCTTGTATCAGTTAGCTTTTGCTGTATAACAAACCACTCCCAAAGTATACTGACCTAAAAATAACAAGGTATTCTTTCTCACTCTTCTGTGGGTAGGCTGGGCAGATGGGGTCAGAAGTGGCTTGAAAACCAGGATCAGATCAAGTCTCTCTTTTGCCTAAGGCTCTCCTTATGCAATGTTATGATTATAATAACATCCTAATTCCTTACAGTGACTTACAATCCCAACATGATCTGGTTCCTGCATTTCCTACATCATCCTGTCATTTTCTTTTCATCCTTCTTACCTACTAAGTTCAGCCAGAATGGCCTTCTCTCTGTTCTTAGAATGTATGTATACATATGCCATGTTAAAGCTCTATCCCTTTCCCACTTAGAGCTTTTCTACTTGGAATGTTGTCCCCCTCTCTCCCACCCTCCAGTCTTTATAAGGCTTTTTATTTAGACTTCAGCTTAAATGTCGTCCCTCAAATATGGATCATGTCATCTTGATCATCTACAGTAAGGTAGCTACTGAACCACTTTCTATCATCAAACCATTTGAATCCTCTTCATGGTTCTTGACAGTATCTAATGATATCTCCATTTATTTATTTGTCTCTTTATGGTTTGTCTCCCATCTCCTTCTAGGATGTTAGTTCTAGGACAGTACCTTGTCTGTCCATTCAATATGCCATATCCATCATCTAGAACATTGCCTGGCACATAGTATGTGCTCAAGAAATATTGGGGGTGGTTGAGGACTCTGACCTGATCCTTTAGGTCTTTATTCCTTCTTTCTTCTTGATTTCATTGGCAAACAAGAAAGAAAATCCTCCATTAAATTACTTAGGGGTAATATAATTTGGTTCCTTCTCTATAACAATTCCCCGAAACATAAAGTACTTATTACATGATATGGACATGTATGAAATAACTGCTGGAGAATCTCCATTTGTATTGGTTGCTTAAAATAAATTCATGAACAAAACCAAAAACTTCAGGAGCAAAAAGTTAAGTTACATAGCAATGAATTATTTTGATGATTCCTTTTATGGCAATAGCTTCACAATGTGACCTTTTCTTAAAAATATTTTAAAAGTTAAAAAAAAAAAAAACCCAAGCCAAATAGTATCAAAGGGCTTATGATAAAAAAACAACAGATGCCTAGCCTTCCCACTTCACTGCCCTATCTCCTGTCCTGCTACTGAGAAAACTCTACTTTTATCAGTTTCTGTTTTTAGCTCTAAATAATATGCTTAAACCGTTCGTCCTTGATTTATCGATTTCAGACATTATCTTTTGACTTCTGGTTATGGTGGGTGAGGATCTAGTTCTATATAATTTTCTTTCATGTTGCTCAGTGTCTGGTGATCCTTGGTGGTCACTTACATCAGAGAATGAGAGACTAAGCAGTATACCTGGGGCCACTGGAAGGCTTTGGTCAGAGTGAGAATGGAGGTTGGGGGGGGGCGCTGGCCATCATGCTGTGGGTTTCTGAAATGCTAGGACGGTGGAGCTTTCTTTACTCTGAGGTATCACCAGCAACCCTGCTACTCCTATTCTCCTAGACAGTGAAATTTCCCTACAGAAGAACTCTTCTCAACTGTTCTGTCCTCTGTTCTCCACCCGCAACACCCCCCCCTTCTCTCTGGCCTTTGTTGCTGGCCATTCTGTCAGCCGAGTGTCAGTCATTATTCTATAGACAGATATAAGTTAATCTCTCACTTTTCACTTTAATCACCCCCCTTCTCTGATGTTTCCAAGTCTTGACCCTTCCCAGAATGTGGTCAGGAAAGCTCTAGGAGGTCAGGAGTCCTACTCTGCCACCTACTTTGCTTCATCAGCTAATTCTTTTCTGTTGGCGTTAAGATTTCCAGAGATGGGCTGAAATTCTTCCTCCACTGAAGGACTCCTCCCGTTTTTTTCTTTATTTAGCATTTATATCTTTAAAAAATTAGTTTTCATGGGGTCTCACAGAGGAGAAAAAGTGAATGCATATGATTTTTTGCCAGATAATCTTGACTCTTCTTTTACTTAAAAACTTACTCTTAGGGGTGCCTGAGTGGCTCAGTGGGTTGGGGGCCTCTGCCTTCGGCTCTGGTCGTGATCGCAAGGTCCTGGGTTCAAGCCCCACATCGGGCTCTCTGCTCAGCAGGGAGCCTGCTTCCTCCTCTCTCTCTGCCTGCCTCTCTGCCTACTTGTGATCTCTCGCTGTCAAATAAATAAAATCTTTAAAAAAAAAACTTACTCTTAGGCTGTTCATTTATGTCTTTATCTTTCTTTTAAAGATAATTACTCTATAGACTGTTTCTCTGGTCAGCTCATGATGTCCTTTGTCCAGCTGCAAAAGGTACACTCTTCTTTGCTTGTCTCTACTCTGCTGTCTTGGAGCGCCAGCCCAAGCAGATGATCTGAAGGTCTTTTCCCAAGAACTTTGCAAGTTCTGGCTTATTTTTACTGTTCACTCAATGCACATTTTTTTTTCAATGCACATTTTCTGGGAAACTTTTTTTTTTTAAGTAGGCTTTACGCCCAACATGGGTCTTGAACTCAGGACCCCAAGATCAAGAGTCATATGCCCCACCAGACTGAGCCAGCCAGGTCCCCTGGGGAACCTTTGATCATGGCAGGAAACTGGGTTTCTTTCATCAAGCTAGTGGCTTCCTGATGGTGGTTACCTTGTCCAACTAGGGATTCCCAAGGATGTGATGATGATTTCAGAATTAAGCATGGCTTCCTTATTGACAGGACTGCCTCCCCAATTAGATTGGAGGCATCCTCTATCTCTTCTAGGACTAAAAGGTGTGAGATTTTTAGACATTAGTAATGAATACAAATAGTGGTGGGAGTGGGGTTGGAGGCAAGGGCAGTCAGGTGACACAAGCCTAAGAAAGTAAAAATAGCAGTGATATCTGGGCTGGCTGGCTGGCAGCCGGCTGTTGGTCCTAACCTCAGAGAGAGGCTGTCTCTCACCATATTTAGGCATCCTGACTTGGAGAGCTTGGCTTTTATCTTTCTGGGATATCTCTGGCTCTCTTCAAGGGAGTCTCTATAAGCAAATGAACCAACCAGAGACCCCTCATCATACAAAATTACTATCCTTTGAGTTAATAATAATAATAATTTATTATTTTTTGTTGAATGATATGAACAAGTTAGTAATTTTACAGCTGTTCCTCCCACCTGCAAATAAAAGACTCCAACTAAGTGTTCAGGAAAATGCAGCTCAGGGTCAATGGAAATGTCAGGGGTTTTCAAGCTCAAGAAGAGTTCACAGTTTAAAGTAAACTTTCAGCTTCCTTAGAGGATTACAAAGTTCTAATTAGATCCAATTCTAGCCTTCATTAGAAACTACAAATGGAAACTGAGGTACTGGGTTTAAGACATATGAGTAAAAACATGGCCGTGTTTAAGAAAAAGAAGGAACTAGAATTGGTATTAAGAGACCAATGCTTTTTAACTGGGAAATAACTTAAATATATAATAATAGCAACTATGTTAAGATAATTATATTATAAATATAGAATAATATGCAATCTTACTTGTAGAACACTTAAAATATGGAAAATTGATAAAACTTTATGTGTGATATGATTCCATTTGTAATTAAAAAATATATTTTGTATAATGCATGGTTTTGTTTTGTTTTTATAAGCACTCTCAAGGTGATAAGTGGGCTTGTTTTTCTATTTTGGGTTTTCTGCATTTTCACCATTGAGCAAGTGAGCATGTATTAAAAAAATAATACGTAATATATAGTGTACCCTAAAGGTTGCAAACTTAGATTTCTACAGAATTCAGAAATGCAACAAAAATGAGTAAAGTGGGCTAGGTATAAGAAAAATCAACTGGTAGAAATGTAATCAAATTTTCTTTCATTCTTACTTGACCATTGCATAAGCAACATAACAAATTACAAACATGTATGGTATTAGAGATTATATATTAAGTTCAAAATGCAAAAACATAACATTTAAAAAATAGAAGTTATTATTATTATTTTTCTTTCATAATTCATTACTTCTTTGCTTTATAACCAGAAACGTGACACTTTTTCTTTTGCCCCAACATGTCAATGTTGGGTCTTGCATTTCATGTTGCGATGTGCTGTATAGAATTCAGCCTTGAATCCTTTAACTGAGAGCAATAGTTTTATTTAGTTTCATAATGGAAAACAGCTGTTCATGGCTGAACATGGATAGAATCTTTGTACGATGGTTTTTATATTTAGGGTAACTACTCCTGAGATATTTGTAGAGTTTTGGCATTCTAATGTTGCAAAATTTAGTTTAGAGGACTCAATCATGGTTCAAAAATTCCATTTGCCACAATATTAATTAAGAAAGATGAGTTGAGGGGCGTTCGGCTGGCTTGGTTGGTGGGGCATGCAACTCTTGATCTCAGGGTCATGAGTTCAAGCTCCACTTTGGGTATAGAGATTACTAAAAAAAATAAACTTAAAAAAAAAAGGTGATTTGAATAACAAAGGTTTATTTTCATAAAATTAGAACCTTTTTTGGAATCCTGTCTTCAACCCCACAATTTTGGGAGAGCAATTTAAGTGATCGCTTTTATTTCTGAAAATTGATTTCAGCATGGAAAAGTGAGCCAGATTACTCTTTGCTGAGTGCGTTTCCTGAAGATACAATTTCACTATGAATGAACAAAGTTGATAGTGTATTTACATAGTTGTGAAGATTCTTGCAGAGAAGAACCCAAATGGGTTAGATGGGTTATGATATTTTCTTTTATAAGATTCTGTTTATTTATTATAGAAAGAGATAGAAAGCAGGAGTAGAGGGAAAGGCAGAGGGAAAGAGAGAATCTCAAGCAGGTTCTGCACTAAGCAGAAGGCCAGATGCAGGACTCTATCTCATGACCCTGAGATCGTGACCTGAGCCAAAATCAAGAGTCAGATGCTTAACTGACTGAGCCACCCAGGCTCCCCACTTACGATATTTTCTTTGATTCAGTCTTTGCTGGTGAGTGGGGGTGAGTATTGTTTGTTGGATGATATGAACAGTTAATAATTTTACAACCGTTTCTTCCATCTGCAAAGAAAAGACTCCAACGTTATACACCAACTACCCTTAATTTATCAGAAAGGATGAATGTGTGACACACTATCACACATCATGATAGACACACTATCATGTGTCTAATGCATCAAGCAAAGCATTGAATTCTATGCTTTTAGCCAGGGGTGTGAATCCAATTCACTAGGCCCATGATATGTTCTATTTTGTTTATTTTATCAGCACAATTCCTGGTGAATTACTTAGTTACTCTATTGCGTAAATTTTGCCACTCTGGATTTAAGTTTGATAACAAGGTCACTGTTAGTGCTGACCATTTCAGGAGCTCTGTTTCACAGCCAGTCTCACTAATTTTGACCTATCTGTTTTAAATTTTTCAAGACTTCTCAACAAACAAAGCAAAGCCATTTCCTGAAGTTGTGCCTGTGATGGACACCATGCTTAACGTTCTCCAATCACACCGAAGTCTCTTTGGAACCATAAATAAATAGAGCTGACTGGGTGGTATTATTTTAACTGGGCTCTTATAAGCCTCTCTAGGAAATGCCACAGATGATTGAACTTTTTCACACAACCTGTCCTGTAAGTTCTCAGCCATGTCGTCATCTTGCTGAGCAACAGCATTTCTGTTTAGTCTTCCATTTGCAAATACTTGTTTTTTTGTTCGAGGCATGAATTTTCTTTGTCCTCGGTAGATACTCTTTCGCAAACCCACCATTCATAAGTTTTGGGTGCTGGGGCAGTGTTCTCACCTATTTTACTCCATAACTTCATTTCACTTATTTTATTTGCATTGAAAAATTAAATGTGTTGAAACTTCAGTCCTTTGTTTCCAGATCCTTAAGTTTTTATATAGTACTCGCAGCCTCTTTGGTTGGATTCTTTTGATACCCATCCACTTTATTTGCTTGTCAAAATTGGAAGAATATTTTTAACTTCAGTAAACAAACAAACAAAAGCCTTTTACATTTTTCTGCAAACCCGTGGCTCTCTCTGGCCTCTTTTATTTCCCTGCTTTTGGTAGAGTCATAGATGTGAAAGAAATAAGGCTACTTTCTTCTTAACCCTATAGTGAGAAAACAGTTCAAGATATTAAATGACTACTGACCCTCAGTCTCAGTGACAGGCAAAGAATAGGGAGTGGCAGGAAGTGTGGCAAAATAGGAAACTGCTCAATTCCAGTGACTCATCCTTGACTGGAATGTGCCTCCAGTATTGCCAATCTTCTAAAGTTTTAATATTTAGAAAATATGTTATATATATTTTAAAAAGTATATATATTTAAAGTGTATAGCTTGATGAACTTTTCACAAATGGAACATGGGGCATAACCTGCAGCTAGCTCCAGAAACAGAACACGATCAGGCCCCATAGGGCACCCTCACACTCCTTTCCAGTTGAGATCTTTTACTTTTCTAAGGAAAAAAAAAATCTGAATTCACATATGGACTCTCAACTTCCACATTTTGTCAAGTAATTCAAAACATTTAAAAACCCCGTGGCCAAACTAAACACATAGTCTCACCAGAGTCAGACCAGAGGGCTCCAGTTTGGAGTCTTGGGGTTTTGTGTGTGAGTGTGTGAGTGTGTGAGTGTGTGTGTGTGTGTGTGTGTGTGTGTGTCTGGCAGCCCACACCACTCTTTTCTTCCATCTAGACGAGTGAGTAACTATGTTTGTGCTGTGTGACCTCAGCCGTGATTGACTGGGGTCTTTCTCTGGGATTTTGGAAGTAGGACTCTGGAATATTCTTCAGCTGGGGAGTAGTGCGAGAAGTGGGAGCTTCTGCAGCCCCAGGGCTGGAACAGGCCCTGCTCCACCCTGTCAGTGAGCAGCAGAGAAAACTAGTGTCCAGAGGAAAAAACAAAGCCCACGTGCAGAGAGAACAGAGAGAAAGCATATAGCAAGAGGGAGTGAAAGAGGGGAGAAGCTGCCTTGGTTCCCCAGTAGCTTTCTAGCTTTCCAGCTCTTGGTTCTAGCCCATCCGAAGCCAGGATATAGTGTGGACCGAGCTGCTAAGGAGGCCTGGAGACTTCTCCGAGAATTCAGGAGCAATAGTCAGGTGGGTAAGTCACAGCAAGAGAGACAGGTGACATAAATATTTAAGAGAAGTTAGAGATTGGGTTATCACTCCCAGTTCTTCACTCGCTTGCTATAATAGAATTAGACACCCACGCCCTATGCCATATGACTTTGTACGCACCCTACTAGAATAGGTGGAACATATGTTCCCATCTCTTTGATTTGAGGCGGGGCCAGTTGACTTCGCTTGGCAAATGGAATGGAGTGGACTTGACAATGGCTAGTTCTGGGTTGAGGCCTTAAGAATCATGGGAAATTTTCATTAGCCTTTTCTCGTGTTTCCCCCATCTAGAATGAGAGGTGCCTGTCCCAGGTAGCTGCTGGTCCCAGAACGAATGGCATAAGGAACTGATCTGTACCTGACTACTAGACTGGATCAGAGCCGCTCCACCCAATCCACAGACTATGGGTAGAAAAAAGGTAACTTTTTATAAGACATTAAAATTGGGGATTGTTTATGAGTATTTTCGCCACACTAGCTAATTGAGAGGAGAACTGGATTCTAGCAGAATTAGGGGCTACGAGTCAAGGCAGAAGAAGTCCGGCTGTACCAGAGTGGGCCAAGCCTGGAGCAGGGAAGGAAGAGCTCAGACTCAGAGGCAACATGAGCAGTAATGTCAGCTCTTAGAGGTCATTCCAGAGGGCACCAGATCCTTGTCTCATTGGAAGAGGGAAATGAGAGTGGTCTGGGGGAAGTAGCTGTCACCTCATTGATCATCTGGCTTGAAGGAAAATCAGGAAGAACACAGCAGCCAAGCAGTTAAAACTGAGCCGGTGACATTATTCTAAGGCATCAGGTCTCCTCCCACTTGATTACCAGCGCCCTCCCTCCCCCAGGCTTGTTCTCCGGGCTCAGAAGCCCTGAGCTCCTGGTGGATCTGGCTGTGAGGATTCTGGGAAAGTAGTGGCAGGAAAAGTACGATGGGAGAGGGCAATAGCAAAACGGCAGCTCCCAAGTCCTCAAAGGGGCGTGTGTGTGTGTGTGTGTGTGTGTGTGTGTGAGGTAACCCAGAGAGTTACCTTCTGTCCACCTCTTTGCTATTCTTGTTAATGGCTCAACTTGGGGTGGGCTTGAGTCTGGGAAGCTATTACATATTCTGACCATGTTCACCAGCTCTCGGGGAACGTACAGCCTCAGACGAAGCTCATGAGACCACAGAGCCGTTGGACAGCTGGACCAGCAGGGCAGGAACCCGCGGCCGGTGGCTCCCATTGCCACAGCAGGGCATGCGGGGCAGGAGCAAAGACAGAGGACATTTCTGGTTTTCTTTCTTGGAATTCCTTTTCCCAGGCACTTCCAAGCTCAGGAAGCTCTTGTCATCTCCTAATTGAGGCAGATGAAGATGGCAGTTCTGTAGGGAGGCGTTTCCACTTAATCAAGGCCAGTCATACCCCAGCTCTAGGATTAGGCAGAGATCTGCAGATCTGCACAGTTGCTTGGGCAGCCTGTTTTCTGTCTTCACTACCTTGTTATCTGCCCCTTCTCTGAATTCCTGTAGCTTTTCCAGGACTTAAACAATGAGATTAACAGCTATCGTTTTTGAATGCCTACCATATGCTAGGCTCTCTAGTGGATCTTTTACAAATATTATAGATAATAACAACAGTGAAGATAGCTAATATTTATTAAGCATTTACTATGTACTAGGGACTGTGCCAAGCTCTGTAGATGTATTAACTCATCGAGAATCTTCACAGTGAGACAACGTGGACCTCCTTATTTTTACACATGACTAATACACGGTAGAGTCAGGACTTGGGCCTAGGTTGGTCTGAATCTAGGGCCTCTGCTTTTTTTAAATTCATGAGGCTGTCCTGCTTTGTCTTGCTGTCTAGCCATGCCAGGGTGCTATCCAATTACCCAGCTGGGCTGGGGCAGATGTGAAGGGCTGGGTCGTAGGTTAGGAGGGTGAACACAAAATGGCGGCTGCCCCCAGATAGGAATGTCGTCAGAGGCTCATAATAGGGGCAGGGACAAGGTCCACCAGGAAGCAGGACAAGGCCCCAGAAGGTGAGCGGAGCAGAGAGATGGACAATCCAGAGTGTCAGATGTCCTAACAGGCAGTGGGGTGATGCAGGCCCTGGCTGCTGGGCAGGGATCCCTGTCTGGGACACCAGGCCCTGGAGCAGATGGGGCTGACCGGAGCACAAGCCTATAGTTCCGGCTCTGGCCTTTGCTGACTTTTAGGCAAATTACTTACCTCTCTTGAGATCCAGTCTCTTCATAACATTACCTCCTTGGTAGGGTTGGTATGATAACTAAATGAAATAAACCTAAAGCACCAGTGATAGTGTCCTGCGCTGAGGAAATGCTCAATGCGTTGGTTGCCGTGTTTCACAGACAGTGACTCCGGCACAGGGACAAGGCAAGACTCAGGCTGTCGCAACTGAGAATCACGGGAAGCGTCAGAGGAGCAGCATGCTAAGGTTCCGTCTGACGGAGATCAGCGTGTTAGAGACTGCAACGGAGCTAAATCACTTCTGTCCCGTACAGAGGAGAGTGACTGAGCCGGAAGCACGTCTTCCTCTTCTCATACATGGGTTTTGGAATCTGGGTCCCTTACAGCTGCACCGCTCTCGCTCAGTGACTCCCAGTTCAGTGCTCTTTCAATATACAGTGCTGCAGGCAAATAAACACCTGACATAAACTACGGACAGCCACGTCCATGGAGCATTCACTGCAGTGGTTTTAAAGCAAGTCCGCAAATTCTTTGGCACTCCTCCCATCAGAAACTAGCACCGAATTCCTCTTTCCTGGAACGTGGGCTGGACTTCGGGAGCGGCTTCTAAGGAGGAGAATGTGGGTGAAAGTGGCGCTGTGAGTCTTCCAAGGCAGGGTTAGAAGAGGTGATACAGCTTTCGGACCAGCTCTGTCTCGTGGAGTGCTCATACTCGGAAGCAGCTGCTATGTTAAGAAGAAGCTCAGGGCACACGGAGAGGCCAGGGGAAGTGTTTGGTCCAATAGCCCCCGCGAAGGTCTCAGCTCGTGGCCGGTATTAGTCACCAGACAAGTGAATGAGCTGGACTTCAGGTGATTTGGTCTAGCCTTGGAGCCACTCCAGCTGACCCCAAGTAAAGCAGGGATGACTTATCCCCACCAAGTCCTGCCCCAAATTGCTGATGGATGAAAAAAAAAAAGGGTTGCTGTTTTAAGCCATCACGTTGTGAGGTTGCTTGTTACGCAGCAAGAAGCAAATGGAACTCGTGCATACTTGATGGGAGGGAAGCAGTTGGATATAGTGCTTTCAAGCGTGCGTTCTGGCATCAGACAGCCGACTCGACGTTTAGCTCTGTTAAGTGCTTGCTGTTTTGCCCCCTGTAAGAGGGTGATAATAACCATATTAATTTTATTGGTTGTTTCATTAGTTTGCTGGGACTGCCATAACGTACCACAGAGTGGGGGGCTTTAAAAAAAAACTCAGAAATTAATTTTCTCACAGTTCTGGAGGCTAGAAGTCCAAGATAAGTGTGTCAGTAGGTTTGTTTTCTTCTGAGGCCTCTTTCTTCCCTAGATGGCTGCCTCCTCACTGTGTCTGCACGTAGTCTTTCCTCTGTGAGTGCGCCTGTCTGGGTCTACATTTCCTCTTCTTCTAAGGACACTAGCCATATTGGATTGGGGCCCACCCTACAGACCTCATTTTAACTTAATGACTTCTTTAAAGACCCTATCTCCAAATATAGTCACATTCTGATGCGCTGGGAGTTAGGAGTTCAAGTTAGGAATTTTCTTTTGGGGGGGGTGTTTAATTCAGCACATAATAGTTGTTAGGAGGGTTAAATGAGGTAGATAAATATAAAAAATAAGTTAGTGGTGGACACATAGTAAGCACTTAATAAATAATGGCCATTACTATTATATACCCAGGTCATCAATATACTTATACTTGATTTGTGCAACAGGAGCCTACATACCCCCGGGGTCTGCCCCAGCGGAAATGATCTCTCCCCCTCACTTGGGCGATGAGAGAAGACAGCTCCTGCTGAGCGCGGTTCTTCTCTCAGACCCACAGCCTGGCCCCCCAGCTTGGTGATGGGGGAGAGACAGGGGCCAAGGAGTGTCTTCTGAAGGGAGGAGGCAGCGCATTTCCTGACGCTGCAGAGACCACGGCCTCCTTTGGTGACCCTGGGGAGGGCCTCCCCGCTTGAGCCTGGGAGAAGGGTCAGGGGGATCCCAGGTAAGGAAAGGCGGACATGGGATCAAAACCCGAAGCCTCGGTCTATCTGGAATCGACTGGGTGCTCCAGGGCTGACCCTCGTTGTTCCCACTGGAGGCAATTTGGAAAAGGTATTTTAGAGAGAAAGTCCCAATTCAGAAAACCTTTCTGCCAAGTCCTTTGTTTTCCTAATGTTGCCGCAGTGTCTGGGGTTGAATTTTAAAAATGGCATTTTCCTGGAAAGGATTTTTTGGTCTTTTTTGGAAATGTCTCATGTAAAACAAGATCACCAGTGGGCTGTTGGGTCTGGTCTCTCAGGAGCGAGTTTGGGAAATGGGGGTGGGGGAGGGGAGACAGGGTGGGAAAAGGAACAAAAACAAGAGAGAGGAAAAGCAGGCTGTGACAAAGGGGCCAACATTCCTGTGTTAGAAACAGGCCCAGGGCTGAGGATTTATTCCGATGGGCCAGGAATCATGGTGCGGAGGTAGGAGGGAAAGGGGCCCTGCCTGCAGGGCTGTGGGAATGTCGTCTCCCCTTTGCTCCCCGCCCCCCCCCCCCCCAGAACCTGCTGGCACCTCGCTCATAGTCTCCATTCATCACAGAAATGGGCCTGTCCCTGGTTCTGCCACTTCCCTCCCTTTCTGGTCTTGCAGGAGTGGGGGCGGGGACGGGGGACAGGAGCTACAGCAGGCTCTGAGGAGGGCTGAGGCCAGGTAGCCTCCATCGGGTCTGATTTCCTCCTGAAGAGAGGGACTCCCTGTAGCATTCCCTCTAGTGGCTCTGTCTTCCCCTGCTCTGGCTGCTCTAACAAAGTACCGGCAGCAGGGGGGCTTCTAAACAACAGGTGGGTATTTCTCAGTTTTGGAGCTGGAAGCCCAAGGCCAAGGTGCTGGAAGATATGGTGTCTGGTGAGGGCCCGCTTCTTGTCTCACGGATGGCTGTCTTCTGTGGAAGGGGCAAGGGAGCTCTCTGAAGCCTCTTTTATCAGGCCACTAACCCACTCATGGGTCCCCAAGTACAGGGACCTTGTCCCTCTTTGATCTAAGAAATCCCTAGACCTGGGGACCTCATTCTCTTCCTCCGTGTGTCCCAGAATATAGTAGGTGGGAGAAGCTTGCTTCATGGGCCTGAGTGACCCAGTGACCTGCTCCCACTCTTGCTTCTCCACCCTTGTAGGCAGCACGGACGAGATGTGCTCACGGAAGGCCCTGCTTTGGGCAGGCCGGCCGCCGCCTTCCTCCAGGCCCAGGGCCAGGGTAATTGCTGTGGCCAAGTGGAATTTCTGTGGCAGGAAGACTGTTGGAAGCTCTTTGCAGAGCTGGCTTCCACCCTCTGGGCTCCCGTGTTACTCTTCTGTCCATTCCTCACCCTGCCCTTGCTTCTCAGTGCCAGCCTCAAGTCTCCTGGGTTGGGGTGACCCTGGGCCTCAGAATGAAGGAAGGACAAAGAACAGAGCCATGGGTATGTAAGAATCACTGAATCTTAGAACTGGAAGCCACTCTACAGGTTATTTGATCCATGGTCTTATCTGGACCATTCATTCATTCATTCATTCATTCAGTAGACCCCCTACTGATACCAGTTCTATGCCAAACTCCGCTCTAGACATCAGGTATATAGCAGTGAGCGAAACAGTCTCTGCTCTCATGGAGCGATGTGTCTGGTGCTGGCAAATTCCAGCAATAGCCTCATTCAGTGTCATACAAATTCTGCAAAACCTCCATGTTTTTGGAGCTCTCCCTCCACAGGCAGCCCATTTCAATTTTGGACATCTCTGAAAATTAAAAAAAAACTTCCAGTGTAGGTTGAGTCCATGTCCTTCCTTTCTGTAATTTCCACTCTTGCCTCAGCCTACTTTCAGATAAAATCTCTCCCTCTGATGGTGAATTTGGCAATTTATTCTTTCCTTCCCTCCCTCTCCCTTCCTCCCTCTCCCTTCCTCCTTCCTTCCTTCCTTCCTTCCTTCCTTCCTTCCTTCCTTCCTTCCTTCCTTTCATTTTTAGACTATGTTGTTAGGTATATCCAAGTTTAAAATTGTTATATTTTCCTGGAGAATTCTTTTTTTTTTTTATTTTGTAAACATTTCCTTTATTTTTTCTGGCTTTAATATTGCTTCATCACTTGTTCTTCTGGATAATGATTCCTTGGTGGAGTCTTTCTAATCTCATTGCTTTCAGTTTTTCTGCATTCTAGAAGAAACACAGAAAAGTCAAAAAGCTACATGTCTAAGGGCACCTGGGTAACTCACCCAGTTAAGCGGTGGCCTTTGGCTCAAGTCATGATCCCAGGGTCCTGGCATTGAGCTCCTCGTCGGGTTCTCTGCTAAGCATGGAGCCTGCTTCTCCCTCTCCCTTTGTGTTCTCTCTCTCAAATAAATAAATAAAATCTTTATTAAAAAAAAGCTGTGTGTCTATCAGAGCAAAAAACTGAATTCATATTTAATCTTACTATTTCTACATTTTAATCAGTGGTTTTAATCCTTTTCATTTATATTTATTATTGGAATCCAGTTATTACTGGTATTATCGATATATCAATGTTTTTGTTTTAACCTCTTAGCTTCATTAAGTTAAAAGATAAACTGAGGCATATTAAAAACTTTTTTTAAAGATTTGACAGAGAGAGAGAGAGATCACAAGTGGAGAGGCAGGCAGAGAGGGGGAAGCAGGCTCCCTGCTGAGCACAGAGCCCGAGGAGGGGCTTGATCCCAGGACCCTGAGATCATGACCTGAGCTGAAGTCAGACGCTTAATCAACTGAGCCACTCAGGTGCCCCCGATATTTTAAGAATGTTTTTGAACAAAAATCTATTCGAATCAGGCAGCATCCAACCTAGCTGATACAAAGGAACTCTGAGGAGCTGCACAAAATGAAAAGACTCTTATAGTCAGAAGGGAGAGGGAACAAGGAGGTTATACCAGGCAAGAAGGTGGTTGGATATTGCCAGGTTACCTTCCTTTAGGGGATAGCAGGGATCTATCAGGTAGATTACTTAATTAGTGCTGATCACATAATTCCTCACTGACCAGTTTAAGATTCCGTTTCCAGGACAGCTGAAGCTGTAACCGAGTCTTCGTTTGGTGATGTGGGGCTTACCATAAGCATTTCCAATTTGGGCCTGCTGTCCTGTTTTTTTAACCACTTCTTTCCTGCCTTTAATTATATTGACTGAGTATTTTACTGTATTAAAAGTTATATATTTTCTTATTTTAGTTTTTATCATTAAACTTTTAACATGCTGTGGGATTTAGGATTGCATTTGGTGGCTGTGATATTGTGATTTATAATACAAAATATATATTTGGCTTTCATCCCCTGGCACAGAGCTTCTAAAACTCTGGAATTTGTTAAGTAATGAGGATGGAGAAAGGTCTTGTGTTATGTCAATGAGGCAATTTGGATAATTTTCTAAGATCCTATTCTTGACTGAGTATTTCTTCAGTTTTGCCTAATTTGTTGTTTACTCTATCCTTTGTATCTTTTATTTCTAGAAGTTCTAGGAGTTTTTTTTTCATATCCTTTTTTTTAAACAGTATTTTATTATTCCCTATAGTTTCTAGTCATGCTTTTATTTAACATTTTAAACATGTCATGGTTTCTTTCCAATTGTTCTTTTATTTTAAATTCTTGAGGTGATAATCCTCTTACTTGTCTTCCAGTCTTCCTTATGGCAGCCTGTAATTTTTGTTTGTAAGGACGTCTTCAGCTGTTTCTATCCCTATGGGATAGGGACGGTTCTCTGAAGAGTTTTCCATTTGTTCCAGGACCAATTCTTTTATTAACTTTTTGGTTGGTAATTCACAAACCAAATTTTATGTGCCAATTTGGTTAGGCCATGGTACCCAGTCTTTCCTCAAACAGCAGTGTAGATGTTGCTGTGAGTTTTAAATGAGATTAACTTTTTTTTTTTTTAAGATTTTATTTATTTATTTGAGAGAGAGAGATCACAAGTAGGCAGAGAGGCAGGCAGAGAGAGAGGGGGAAGCAGGCTCCCTGCTGAGTAGAGAGCTCGATGCGGGGCTCGATCCCAGGACCCTGAGATCATGACCTGAGCCGAAGGCAGAGGCTTTAACCCACTGAGCCACTCAGGCGCCCTGAGATTAACCTTTAAATCAGTATATTTTGAACAAAGCCAGTTACTCTCCAAAATGGTAGTGGGCCTCGCCCAATCAGTTGAAGGTCTTAAGAGAAAAAAATCTAATGTCCTCTGAGGAAGAAGAAATTTAGCTTCCAGACTTCCTTTGGGTCAAGCTGCCACATAAACATTTCCTTGGGCCTCTAGCTTGTTGTCCTGCCCTGCAATTGCAGATATGCCCATCCTTACAATTACCTGAGCCAATTCCTTAAAACAAATGGATCTCTCTCTGTCTATAGACACCCTGTTATTTTTGTTTCTCTGGAGAATCCTGACTAATCTACCAGGTAAGGAGTATAAACGTGGATAACACATTTGTGTTCAGTGTTGATTTGAGAATTTGTTTCTCGGGGATAGTTTTGTTTCTCTACCGGCAACTCTGGAAAGAGGCACACATCACTGGGGTTTCCCTGGGCCTGGGAGTAAGGCTTAACGGAAGCAGCTATCCTCCTGGAGTCTCCACTTCATTCTTCTGGATTCTCCATCACAAGGCCTTCAAGTTCCATCTTTTGCTCTTTTGTGTGCACTTAAACCCCAGCCTCTAGCCATTTTGGCCTATTTTTGGGGCAGTATCTTCCTGGATCACCACGGTGTCAACTGAAGCTTACCACTCTGGTTACAAGTTTTTTCCTTCTCTTCCCCTTCCCCTTGCCCTCCCCTCCCCTCCTCTCCTCTCCTCTCTTCTTCCCTTCCTCCCTTCCTCTCCTTCCTCCCTCTTTCTTTCTTTCTTTCTTTCTTTCTTTCTTTCTTTCTTTCTTTCTTTCTTTCTTTCCTCTCTCTCTCTCTCTCTCCCCCCCTTTCCTCCCTCTCTTCCTTTCTCCCTCCTGCCCTCTCTCTCTCTCTTCCTCCCTCTTTCTTCTCCTTCCTTCCTTCCTTCCTTCCTTCCTTCCTTCCTTCCTTCCTTCCTTCCTTCCTTCCTTCTCTTTCTTCTTTCCTGGTACCTAGAGATTTTGCTTTATATTTCTGAGCTTAGCTATATTTATAAATTTTTTTTTTGCTATGTTTTCCCAGAGTGGGTTTGTAGAGGAATCAGAAGTTCACATTAGGTTATTCTGAGAGATCCTTCAGTTTATTTAAGCTCTTGTGCCCCTTCCTAGGTCTTCTCTGCCCTCTTGTTCTTCTCTCATGCTGTTCCAGTTCGTTCGTGTCCTTCTTAAAGAGTAGGACCCGTGACAGAGCTGGGTTCCCCAGGTGTGGCCAGACCAAAAGATCAGAGGCCATTGTCACTCCACAGTCCAGATGCCACACTGCTCTCCATGAGGTTTAAGGCCCCAGCAACAATTAGGGCTAAAAAACATCACAGGGTTGGCAAAGAGCGAGCTTACAAAAATATGTAGGGGCTAGAACAAGAATAAGAACAGCCATAAGAGGCTGGGACAGTGTGAGAAGAATCAAATAGGATTTGAGGGAGTTAAAACAAATGAGATATGGCCCTGCTCATGCAGCCCTGGGGAGACATTCCCCAGCCCTGTCTCAGGATCAATGATGTAATGGCCAAAAACTTCAGGAGACTGCCTCAGTGTTTTCTTAATTTATTGAGGTTATTATTTGCCCTTGGTCTGTCTGTCTGTCTGTCTGTCTTCTCTCTCTCTCTCTTTTTGGTTAGGTCTAGATTTTCTTTTTTAGGCTGTTGGGTAAGCACCTTAAATCTCTGATTAGAAACCTTGCTGGCTTCTGTTTGGTGTGCTCTGCTCTGATAAGCTTGGATTTTATAACCCCCAGGTCTTCTGTAGAAAGACTGGGGAGCAGGGACCTGTAGTCAGATGGAGATAGTTGCTATGGGATATTCCTTAAGTGTAGATCAGGAATCATACCAGTTATCACCTCACATAGCAGGGCTGGGGAAAAGAGATGGTTAGTAGGGGTGGGAGGATGGGGGTGGGGAGAGAGAGAGAGAGAGAGAGAGAGAGAATGTCTCTGAAAGAGTGATAAGGTAGAAAGAAACCTGCCATGTGACTTTTCCAAATCTCTTTTAACCCCTCTAGGTCTCAGTTTCTTTATCTGTACACACAAAGCATTGACTTTGACCTCCCTGCCTTAAATGATTTGAGCTCTGATTCCTCTCGTAGAGAAAAGATAGTGTGAGGGTCATGCTGCCGGGAAGAGAAAATATTGCATCTCTCTCTTATAGAGCTCAATGTCTCAGAAAAGCAGTTTTCAATTCTTTTTTTGTTTTTTAAGATTTTATTTATTTATTTGACAGAGAAAGAGAACACAAGTAGGCAGAGAGGCAGGCAGAGAGAGAGGGGGAAGCAGGCTCCCTGCTGAGCAGAGAGCTCGATGCGGGGCTCGATCCCAGGGGCTCGATCCCAGGACCCTGAGATCATGACCTGAGCCGAAGGCAGAGGCTTAACCCACTGAGCCACTCAGGCACCCAGCAGTTTCCAATTCTTAAAGTAATAATTACAACAAACTTCCACATGGTACTCACTGTTCTAATTTCTCATTTAATCCTTATAGTATCCCTAGAAGCTAGGTACAGTTATTGGCTTCATGTCAGAGGTAAGCATGACTTAAGTACATGGCAGGTGACTTGTCCAAGGTCCTACAACTAGAACATGCCAGAGTGGGGACTCAGACACTCGCCATTTGGCTGCAATTAGTGCTGGTAGCCCAGACATTTGAGAGCCAAGATGTAAGGAGCTTGGGGAGTTCCAAAAAAGCCACAAAGACACTTTGAAAACCCTTGGAAAAAGAAAGAATAAAGGGGAGACAGCGTGTAATGGGGGACTTGATGTAGTCTTGCTCAAAAGGCTTCCCAAGAAAGTATCTATTGGATGAAGGCATTAACTAGATAGAATGAGAGGGTACACAGCCTGGCAGGTAGAGGGAATAGAGTATGCTGAAGGAACACAGTGCAGTGAGGGACTGGAAGTTGTTTGCATGCCTGGAGTTGAGGGAGTGAGTGGGAATGGGGCAAAATATGGAGACGGAGGTAGGCAGGGCCCAGCCCATGCACGGCTCTCTGTGGTTCTGTCTCAGCGTTTCTCAACATTAGTACTATTGACATTTGGGACTGGAGAGGTCTTTGTTGTGGTCTTGTCCTGTGTTTTGTAGCATTAGTAGCATCTCTGGCCTCCATCCCCTAGATGCCAGGAGGACCCCCCCTATCCCCCAAAGTTGTGCTAATCACAAATGTCTCTAGACATTGTTGAATGTCGCCTGGGGGGCAAAATTACCACTGAGCTAGACATTTCACTTTTTGATATCTGTCCTTCTTCATTGTCTACAAGATGGAGCCTGAGTTATGGGGTCGCTTTCTAGACATGAACACTGACCTGCGTCTCCTTTGGCCAGGTCATGGCCAGGCCTGATGAGGTAGGTACAGCCTTTTGGAGATCCTCCTTGGAAACAATCATGTTCAAGTAGAGATACCGTCATCAGAGTGGACAATGCTGAAATTAGTGCCCTGAACTAGAACATGAAGACTGGAGAACTGCATCAGGCTCAGAGCAGAAACAAAGGGGGTCTTTGCAACCAGGCCCTCTAAAATTTCAGTATAACATGATACTTTCCCACCATGCCCTCCTTTCTTTCTCCCAAAGCCAGTGTAACTGTGTAGGGCTTAACAAAGGAGGCCTTTTACAAAGAAAATTACCTTAAATCAAAAAGAATAGAAACAAGATACTTGGCATTAATGGTAATAATAACCAGATTCTGTGAAAGGCTAAAATATTGCTACTTTAGTCACTGATTGTTGTGGGAATTTGTACTTTTCAAACCCAATATCAAGCTCTCCTGGAACTTCTTGTCAAGAGTTTTCTGCTTCTGCCAAGTAACCCAGGGAAAAGGAGAAAATGTTGTTTTGTCTAGCACATTTCTTCTATCACCAGGAAAATGAAGTTCTAAGCAGTCTCCTTTTTTTCTTTTTCCTTCTTTTTTTTTTTTTTTTTTTTAATGGTTTTGGCGAGGCTGCAAATACTACAGTCTGGTCTATTGAGGTATTCCTGCAGCATGACTCTTATCCAGGATCTGTCCTGATCCTTCATCTTTTTGCTGTCAGAATCCCCTAGTTTTCCTTGCCCTCATCCTGTGAGACTTTCGAGGGATGAGATTTGACACAGTTTGACTCAAGAATCATGCCAGAAAGATTGTCCACAAAGAAAACTGTGCACTAGCTTTGTTCACATTTCCCTGTCTCTCTGAACTTCTCTGCCTTACTTCTTCCAGGGATCCTCAGTCCTGGCTTGCGGGCCACTCCCTCAGAGGGGACTCAGCTCAGAAAGGCACCTTGTCTCTTAGCCTGGAGGTCATTTGGGCCAGATTGTGGTCTGGGCAAGGAGCCAGATGTGTTTCCTCAGGTCACAACTAACTTCCAGTTATCCATCTCTCCTGTTAAATTATTATGCTTGTTTCACAGTCGGAAAAGTAGGCAGAGTGATCAACTCAAAATCAGAGTTGGGCTTTAGGCAAAAAGCCTGAGGTGTCAACACTGCAACAATAGTGAATATTTCTTGAATATTTACTATTAAGTCAGCTTAGGCCAGACACCCTGTATCCATTATCTCATTCAATTATTACATCATCTCCTTGACATAAGTACTATTGTTATACCTCTGTTACAGATGAGAAAGGAGGCTTACAAAAATAAATTATTTGCTCAGGGTCACCCAGCTTCTAAATGGTGGAGCCAGGGCATTCAGATCCCAAGTGTTACTTGGACTCTCTACCCTTAGTTGCTTCTCTAGACCCTTTTGCAGACATGATGAAGAAAGTCAGAGGGAATCGTTGATGCTCCCAGGGGAACTCCACCTTTGGAAGACATGAAGCTTTGAGAAGGCCAAATCTCAATTATTTCTGAAAAAGTTGATCTCATCACAGCTTTGGGCTATGCTGGGCTGAGCACGTTCTCTGTTTCCTATTAAAAAAAAATATATATTGATATTCAAGGAAAGCTTTATAGTTATAAATTTCAGTTTTACCGATCAAGCTTATCATCATCTTTATGGATATGGTTTATAAAGACAATGTGGATCCTTATCCCCTGGCATCATGATAAGGTGATTTCTTAGGGCTTAATTTCCTTACTTGTAAATGAGGGGTTTGGGTAACATGATCTCTAGAATCTTTTTTGACTTTATGGGCGGCCAAGTCAGTTATCCAATCAATACTGAGATGTAAGAGGTAAGGAGAGAGAAAATTAGTAGAATGATTTAATACTAATATAGGTCAAAGTCATGGCATCCCAATTGGAGGCAAACTTTGATAGACTCATAAAGATTTAAAGAGTGCTTACTGCGGGGGCGCCTGGGTGGCTCAGTGGGTTGGGTCTTTGGCTTGGGTCATGATCTCAGGGTCTTGGGATCGAGCCCCGCATCGGGCTCTCTGCTCAGCGGGGAGCCTGCTTCCCCTCTCTCTCCACCTGCCTCTCTGCCTACTTGTGATCTCTCTCTCTCTCTGTCAAATAAATAAGATAAAATAAATCTTAAAAAAAAATGAGTGCTTACTATGTTGTGTAGAGAAGACATTAGTTAGCCAACTGCAGGTTGTGGGCTAAATATGGCGAGAGACCTTTTCTGTAAATACAGTTTACTAGAACATCCATTATTCATTTATATATCGACTGGGCTGCTTTCGTGTTACAGAGGCAGAGCTGAGTGGTTGTGACAGAGGTCATATGGTATACAAGCCTGACATATTTACTATCTGCTCTTTTACGGAAAAAGTTTGCTAACCCCTGATGTTGAGGAAGGAACATGTTGTTCTAAGTCTCGGATCACACAACTTGGAATCCACACTCGTTTTTATAATCTACCTTTCAAAGTTTTCATTTCTCATGTGAGAAATGGGAGACTGTATTCCTGGGGCCAACCGACCACTTAGCTCACTAATTACGATAATTTATGACACTGAATAAAATCATGAATGTGAAAATGCGCGGGAAGCTGTAAAAATTTAAAAAGAATGCTCAATATCATTAGGGCTGTTTTCAAAGTATTCGGCAAAAGAGAGACAGCCAAGAAAGCTGTTTTTTCCTCGATAGAGTAAAGAGGAAATAAATAATAATGATTGCCAAAGGGTACATTAGCCTTTTTATTTGTGTCAGTTAATGTATAGTTTGGAGGTGATGTCAGCTGGGTTACTAAGACTAAAGGGAAAGAAGTAAAATCCACAGTCACCTTGAGGATGGGCTGAAGAAATGTGTTAGGGGTGAGGTACAGCCGGGTACTGTGGTGGTTAGAGGGGAGGTGGACACAGGTCTGAGGGGATGCCTACCCTCCTGGGAGCTGCAAAGCGGGACTGGAGGTTGGGGGCAAGAATGGGAAGACAAATTCAGGAAATACTCCATTTATAACAACAATTATGCATTGTTTATCTGAAATGCAAACCTAGCCGGGCATTTTATATTTTTATTTGCGAAATCTGACAACTCTCCCCACCCTATGTGGCTCTTGGAGTAGCCAATCACAGGGCTCCCTGCCCTGGTCACAGAGTTTTTCTAGATTCTAGGTCCTGAAACTCTGAATGTTAAACAAAAATAAATAAGGACGGAAGACAGTTGGAGCTGATTACCGGATGACAGTGTTCTAAAAAGACCTCAGAGCTCCCCTGTTCTGTCTTTTCCTAGGCCTGTGGTCCAGCCTTGTCTTTAATTCTGCCAACTTTGCCTTCATTTCTAAATTAGCCTTATCTATTCCTTAAACCAGTCAAAGTTGGTTTCTGTTGTTTTCTGTCAAAAAGCCCTAGCCCATATATATATATATATTTTTTTTTTCACCTTTGCTCAGTGTATGTGTGTGTATGTGTGTGTGTGTGTATCAATACACCCCAAACAGTATCTAACAAGATGTTGTGGGGATGGATGGATGGCTGGTAAAGGTGTAGCCAGAGTGAGAAGACTGACTAGGGAAAACTTTTTGGATGAGAATCTGTACCTAGGCTGAAAGGGGGTGGGGAGAGAACTTTGGACCCAGAATCTGGCAAATGTCTGCATTTGCTATATCAAAAAGCAACAGGGGGCTAACTACCGAAGGCTCTAGATAAGGGGAGGGACATGATAAAAATGACATGTGATTTAAAAAAACTTATTTCTAAAGCAGACTTTTAATTGTTTTGGCTGGGAGAGGGGCCAAATGGAGGCAGGGAGGCTGGCGGGGGTTGGGAAGGCTGTTCCCAGAATCCATGGGATAGGCTGGGGTCTAGATGGGGTGGAGGCAGGGCAGTGGAACAGAGGGGAAGAGACCAATGGGGACCCCTCAGAGGAGACCCTCAGATGTTAGTGACCTTCTGGTCAAGGGGGAACATCCACATGGTGAAGGGAAGCGCTCCAGTTGTGTCCTGAATGGCAGTAACTCAGCCTGGGGGGCTGGAGTGCATGGAGGGGAAGGAGTGGCTCTTGAGGCGGGAGGCTCATTATTCCAGCTGGCTCCAGTCTCCACCCTGGGGGAGGGATGTGGTGAGAGTGGAGGCCATCCAGCAGAAAGTGACAGGGATGATTAAAGGGATGGAAAATTGGGCCCATGAAGAAAGGTTAAAGGGATTGCCGCTATTTAGCCTGGAGAAGAGACGCGGCCGGAATCACTGCCTTCAAGTCCATGCACGGTTATTAATAGACGCGTGCGAGGCAGCTGCCCCGCACATCCGGGAGGACGGCACCCCTGCAGCCAGCCTGGCACCTCAGCAGGGAGGGAGAGCGAGAGCGAGAGCGAGAGGCAGGCTTCTCAGAGAGGAAGAGGCATAATTATAAAGGCTCTTTTGTGGTCTTCGAAAGGCCTTCTCCCCTTCCCTGTGTTTTTGGCATCTGTCATTATACTGTGCAAACCACAGGCAGGCCTGTGATGGCACCCATATCTGCTTTCCTGCCCACTCGGTAGGGCACGTGGCCATAAAATTGACGAGTTCGATAAATGGGGCACAAAGGGTGGACTGTGTCTAGCTCTGCTGAGCGCTTCGACTGGTCTCCCAGCCCAACCTGGATAAATCATCCTGTCTCCATTCCTCCCACCACCTTGGCCTCGGTTAGTCCCTCTGGGCCCCTTCTGACGGACTCCCGAGGAGTTCACATTTGCTCTGCCTCCCTGTCTAATTCGTCACATTGGCAACTTGAGAGGTCTTCTGTTTCTTCCCAGGTCAAATATGTTTCATTTCATTTTTCTTTTCTTTTCTTTTTTTTTTTTAACGTGAAACTCTTCTTCTCAACAAGCCAGCCTTTAACTCTCTTGGCAAGAGAACCAGTAGGCTGCAGTCTCACCAGAGGAGGCCAAGAGGCCCCTTGGCCTAGGCCGCATCAGATCCCTGTTAGAGTGACTCAGGGCCTGGGCGTGGGGTGACTGTATTTTCCTGATGGACAAGTAAGGGATACAGTCATGAAAGGAAGGTCGGTCATGAACCACACGTTGAGACTCTTCAGAACTGGAGCTGAGTGAGGGGTAGGTAGGAGGATGGGAGGAGACGCAGGGAGTAACCATTAGTCAGAATTTACCACAAAAGTGATGGAATCTGGCTTTACAAAAGTCCAGAGCTGAGGTTTATTTGGTTACGGTTCCCTGTGTTCTGAAGGAAGCACATCAGTGACTTTCACTCAGCTGCTAGCATGGTCTCCTGAGTCGGCGAGAGATATGTGAAGGTCAAATTCTCACTAAGCAGTTCTGTCAGGGACCAGGGAACTTAGCCCTCACCATCTGCCTGTAGCCTTGACAGAAATCATTCTGACCACTGAGAGGCTCCTTCTGAGGTGGTTGAAGGAGGCAACACAGACAGGGCAAGGAGGACTAGAGGAGAAGCTGACAGGAGGCTGCTCAGCCAGAGACAGAGAACAAGCCAAGCCCCTCCCTAAACAAGACTAAATGCTCCGTGTCCCTTTCTCTGTGAATGTGGGGACTTCCAGAGAGCAGGTCTGGTTTGCAGGGATCCCCGTGACAGCACAGGGATGGGCACCCAGCAAGTGGACAGAGCCCAGACTGGGCAGTTAGGGCAGTAAGCACCAGAACCAAGCAGAACTGCCCCCGCCATTCTCCAGCTGTTCCTGCCCTTTTCGTCATCTGTGAAATGGGCATGACCATGGTAGCTATCTTCGAAGGCTGTTGTGAATATTGAAGAGCACAAAGCACATGTAGGGCTCAGCATGCTTGGCATGGACCCTCAACACACATTAGCCACCATTATAATAATTTATTCTCAATGGAATCTGCTGAATGGAAGCTGTGGCACAAAGGAAGGGCTGTGAGCAGGAAAGCCCTGGACGGACACGATCACGCCTCATTTTAATGCCACTCTCTCCCCAACACCAACCCCCTCTAGGTCTGTGACAGTGGCTGGCTCCGGAGGGAGAGGCTGCCCACTTTTCATTTAACCTTTGTTTGTTCTCATCTCTCTTTGTCATTATTTTTCCCGTCCTCCTCCACCTTCTCAAAAGAAAGAGTAAGGCATAGGAATCCTTGATTCTGTAAAGAGGCGAGCCCATCTCTTGCTCGATTCCACTGGAAAAATCAGAACAATTCCTATTATTCTCGGTTCCCAGACCTTGAGTGTGTCAGGCTTCAGGTTCACTTCCTACATGTCTCTCGTTGCCGGATCTGCAAGTAATTTAACCTTGTTTTCATAGAGCGCAAAGACGTTCCGCTTGTTTACACTGGAGACAAATTTTCCTCAATTGACGCAATCCTATTGATTAAATAATGACTTTCTTCCTCATTTAAAGGTAATTTCGGTTGGTATCATGACATGGAGGAGGAAAGTGAATGCCTTTTCTGTCCGGCTGGGTGAATGGCAGGCCGTGAGGGCCAAATCCCACTGCCCCGGGGAGGGGCCTTCTCATTTTTCTCACCTGTTCTGGAGTCTTGGAAGGTTGGTGGAGTGAAGCTGGTGCCAGGACCCTGTGAGGAGGTTGGTTAAACATGGACAGATCTTGATTAGGGGCATTAAGGAGCCTGTATTTGCTCAGGAATGGATGTCAAGCCTGAGCTGGGTAGATGCTCCTTTGTTTTAAAAATGGATTTGACAGGGGATTAGGGGGTGGGTAAAATGGGTGAAAAGGGTCAAAAGATACAAACTTCCTGTTATAAAATAAATAAATCCTGGGGATGTAATGTACAGCATGGTGACTTTAGTTAATAATAGTACATTTCATGTTTGAGAATTGATAAGAGAGTTAATCATAATGCTCAAGAAAAAAATGTGTAACCATGTATGATGATGGATATTAACTAGACTTGTGATGCTCATTTCATAATATATACAAATATCAAATCATTATGTTGTACATCTGAAACTAATATAATGTTATATAGCAATTATACCTACCTCAATTTTAAAAATTTAAACAATTTTTAAAAATGGATTTGATTTGCTTTTAGGATTTTTTTGAAAAAGATTTTATTTCTTTATTTGTGAGAAGGACAAGACAGTGTGGGAAGGAGCAGAGGGAGAGGGATAAGCAGATGCCACACTGAGCATGGAGCCTGATGTGGGGCTCGATCTCAGGACCCTGAGATGATGACTTGAACTGAAATCAAGAGTCCAATGCTTAACTGACTGAGCCATCCAGGTACCCTGCTTTTAGATTATTAATATCTAGTAAACTAGGACCTGTACATAAGTTGTTTTTCAAGGTCACATCATGTGATAGTCAGGATGTGTCATCTCAGCCAAGAGTATAAAGTTAAAGGGAAAGGAAGCACACACAACAGGAAGAAGGGCAGAGAACAGCATAATGCGGGAAAGGCACCAAGATGGGGGTGGGGGTGGCCGAAGAGAGTTGATCGCTCTAGGCTAAGTCCCTTAACTTCATCCAGGCTCAGATTCCTGCTTTATAAAGCAGGGGCTATTGGATCCGAGAATTTCTAAGGTGCTTCCTCCCTTCAATGTTTTCTCATATGAGGAAATCTCGGGACTGTTATTATTTGCTTCTATTTTAAGCCCTTTCACTGTATATTCTAATAAGGAATGACATTGGAGAGCATGGGACCTCTCTCCCATTGTCTTTCTGTGAGATCAAGGCAATGCCTTCTGTGCTTATAATGCCAGTTAAAACTAGATACCACTGTATATGTTCTGCTGGGCAATGTATATTATGCAGTGATTTAAAAAAATAATGCAGAAAACCTTTGGAATCACTTGGGAATGTATCTCCAAAGGCAAATGGGAGCTAGATGGTAATTTGAGAAAATGATAGCTGACATTTTCTTTTGGTATTTACTATTACAGGCACTTCAGGCATTCCTTTGATTTCTCTTGACCAGGGATGGGCAGACATTTTCTGTGAGAACCAGATAGTAAATATTTTAGGCTCACGGGCTATCATGTCTCTGTTGCAACTATTCAACTTTGCTGTTGTAGCAGAAAAGCAACCATAGGCGATATGTAAACAGCTGTTCATGGCTATGTTCCAATAAAACTTTATTTGTGGACCCTGAAATTTGAATTTCATGTAATTTTCATGTATCACAAAATATACTTCTTTTGTTTTTTTCCAATCATTTAAAATGTCAAAACCATTCTTAGCTCATAGGCCTTTATAAAAACAGGTAGTAGGCCAGATTTGGCCTACAGGCCATAGTTGGCTGACCTCTGTTCTGTACGACAACCCTTTAAGGGGAGAGCTGTTTTACAGATGAGAAAATCAAGCCTTAAAGAGGTGAGCTCACTTGGCCAGGTTCAGCAGTGACAAGCAGTTGAGCTAGTATATAATCCGAAAGGCCAGATTCAAGAGCTTGAACTTTTAACACCTCACACTTCCAGGATAAATAGAGTGGTGGGATGTATAGTGTGTGGAATGTTGCTCTCTCTGACTCTGATTTAACATGGTTACAAAATCGTCTTTTAAAATTATTATTATTATTTTTTTCATGGTGGTTTAGATGCAAAACATTAGAGTAAGACTGGTCTCTCAAGAGGCCAGGAGGTACCTGCCTGGGTTAGGAGTCACATGAGAAAACAGCTCAAAAGGGACTGGGCAGGCAGGGGAAGGAAATGGAGAAAACCAAGTGTCAATTCTGGGAGCATCGGAATCAAGGAGGGGCCTGGCCACCCTCATCCAGAAAGTTTGGCCTGGGGGTCAGATCAGCTCCTCCTGGGGATGGACAGAGTAGAGACTAGGAAGGAAGAGAAAGTCTGCCTCATCTCCACCACCTCCCCGTTCCTGTTCTCGAAGATGATGCACTTTGAGCCTTCTCTCTAATGCTTCCTGTAGACAGACCTTGTCTCCTCCTGGGGGAGGCCTGTTTCTTCTCCTGTCTTCTCCACTCTTGCTGTGGTCCGTGCACATGGGGATGTGGGTGAGCAAGGCCCTCTGACCCCAGAATAGAGTGCTTCAGGAAGTCGTGAGCTGCCCGCTTCTGGAAGTGAGTGGGGAGCTTGCCTGCAGTGGACACTAACGTGGAGGGTGGGAGGTGAGAGAGCTGGAGGGTTGGAGACCGGACCCACCCACGTAATAAACATTTGCTGAGTACCTACGTGTGTCAGATCCAAAGCCAGAAGACCCCACATCTGTTCTGTTCTTTGCTTCCCACAGCTGAGTTCTGAGAGAGGCATTGTGGAGCCATTAGATAGATGAGAAAACTAAGACTTAGAAGAGCTGGTCACTTTCCTGAAGGGATGCAGCCAAGGGAGGCAGAATCAGTCCACTCTGCTCTCTGCCTCCCACCACAGACCCCTTCCTTGGGCCGTGCAGGGCAATGGGCTGCCATTCTTGGGCTTGGGAGCTGTGCGGCTTGAAGAAGTTATGTGACCTCTCTGAGTTTCAGTTTCTTCACCTGCTTATGGTTATACCTCCTTTTAAGGGTGGTCATGAAACAAAAGGTGGTATCATATGAACATGCCCCAAACAGTGCTAGGCACAGGGCAGGTTGTGTGCATGGTCGCTTGCTTCCTTCTGCTTCAAGACGATGTGGTTTTGTGAAGTTGACTGAATAATCAATCTTGCTCAGTTTGAGGTTTTCAGGGCCTCGCGGAAAGCCAGGCACGCAGCAGACACTTAATAAATATTTGTTGAATGAATGGATACACAATGCTTACCTCGACTGATGCCAGCCATCTGGATGTTAGAAACCTAAATGGATGGAGTCTTGACTTTTCATCTGAATGTTGGAGGTTAGTCTAGAATATAAGCAGCAAAAATGATCCAAAACTTATAAATATGAACGCAGGTCTTCCTGAAGCAGATCTTGGGGAGAAGTGTGTGACTTGGGGAGTCTGCCTGAGTTGGACTGTATTTAAAGACAGAGGATTTGTTACTTTCAAATAACTCCAGCTATGTGGCCAGGTTTATTTACTTACCACCCATCCATCCATTCGTTCAATCATTCAACAGTGGCCTCGAGGGGCTCTTAGAGCCTCTTTTCATAAACAGGGAAGAAAGATTATCTGGAGCATGTCAGTTATTTGCAGATAAATAGAAGCTTCCAAACAGCTTATGGGAGCTTGGAAATGGTTTGTTCTCAAGTGTTTCAGACTTTGCTCCAATATCCTGCATGCGCCGTTTCTGTGCACCGTCTCTGAAGAATCCTTGTGCTAATTCACTGTCCTATTCTTATCTGTTGCAGGGGGGGAAATGCAGAGTGCATCTGTCGGGTGTGTGGGAGTGCGTCTGAAAGGGAAATGCTAACACAGGGGCTTGCTTCCCAAGAAACGGGGTCTCATTCTTGACGTTGACTCGATGTATGGACTTTTAGGAGTAAAAATCCTTTGAACTGGTGAGGCTGGGCCATTATTCTTAGAATCAAAAGATGGGTGGAAGAGCTTCTTTTTTTAATGATTCAGACAGACAGTAATACCTTCAAGTCTTCTGAAATTTATGTGGCAATTTAGTCCTACGCTAAAATGACTTACGCTTGGGAGCCGCCTGTGCGTGTGTTTTTGCTACTCTTCGTCTCACAGATAATAATCACTTCTGCAATTCTCAGTGTGCTTCTTGCTAGCAGGTCAGTGCCTTCCTTCTAATTTGTTGGCTGTCTCTAAGATCCATCGATTTTTTTTTTAAAGTAACAATAATGATAAAACCAAACCCAAACAAACAAACAAAAAATCCTGGCAGGCGAGCTTGTTAGAACAATTTTAAAAGCAAGAGTTAAAAGGATCTAAATGAGTCTGAGGGGGCTGTTAGTGAGCCCAGGGCATGAGCTTTGGAACCTGGATTTTGTGGTGTCTACACCGGCTCGTTGGGGACCTCGTCTACTTCCTTGTTCTTGATTCTAAACTAAGGAGTGGTTTCGTGATCGGTGCAACATTACTGCATGGCAACCACGTGGCATTCCTCCGCGGCAGGGACGTGGCTTTATTTCCCAGAGGAGGAAACGGAAAACTGTGCATAATGGCTGTCCATTATGAAACGGTAAGGTGGTGTGTTTATTTGCAAATGGCCACACTGACTACTCACCTGTCATAATTTTGAAACTTGATGTTTTAATACTTTGATCAGAGCCACTTATTTCTTGACCTCTTTTAGAGACCTTCTAGAAGATTCTGGCGTCAGAAAAGAAGTGAGGTGTTAAGAATTGCTGTCTCGATCCAGCCCTGTGACACTGCTTAGCCTCTCTGAGCCCTGATGACAAAATATGACAGCTTTGGTGAAACCTGGCATTTGCTAGGATCCCTCTAATTATACCCTGTGTATCTTGGATTTTCTGTGAGCTTCGGAGCCAGCCACCTTCAGGAGTCAGGGGAATGGCTGTGAAAGGACAGCCCTTCTTCCTGCAGGGAATGGCGGCCGGGGTGTCCGCAGAGCATCCCAGCCACAAGATGGGCTCATGCCAGTGAACTCGAAGCCCTCCCTAGCCGTGTGCCTGGATGGGGCGGGAGGGGCACCAGCTCCTCAGGTCCATGCTTCATTCCCCTTGGCCCCTCTGTCTCTGCCTTTATCCTCCTCAGCCTCTCCCGGCAGGAGCCACCGGCAGGCATGTCGCATTCTGCAGCCAATTCTGACCAAGGCAGGAAATGGATGCGGAGCCTCAGCCTGCCACTGGAGGGATGAGGGGGCTGGAATTTGGTCTCATGGTTTCAATCAGTAACAATCGTGCCTCGGTTAAACCTCAGAGGCGACGGTGCTACCACCGCTCAAAGCTGATAGTACGAAGTGTTCTTCAGATGTGGGATCCAGAGGCTTAGGCACGACGTGCAGGCTCCTGGGTACCTTCCTCCTGCTCAATCTCCTTTGCGCGAATCCAAATGAGGACTGGGTGTGTCAGAGTCAGCAAGCAGCCTGGGCAGCCCGCAAATTTCAGAATTTCCTATGCACCCCCATCCCCCAGTGGCGTCAGCAGCAGTTTCCCAAATCCACAATCTGACCGAAGTCTTGTCTAGTATTCCAGACCCTGCTCCCTCTTCCTTAAGGCGGGGGGCCTCCCCAGGGCTCAGCAGCATGCCAGGCGGTCTCCTGTTGGGGATGGCCAGCCTGGGCAACCACTGGTGCCTGCAGTCTGCCGGTGTCTGCTTTCGTCAGGCCCATTGTCGTCACCTGCAAGAATCACACCTGAGCTTGCCTCACATGGCTTAGTGCCCTCCCTAGATCATCCTCCGAGGCCGAACAAGCAGCCTGGAGTCCCAACACGCGTGGTTCCTTAAGCCTGCCTCTTTCAGGCCCCTAGAAAAGCAAGAGCAGACCAATACATGCCTTTTGAAAGAATGTCTGAGTTTGTGGAGAAATCATCCTGGGAGGTGATTTGGTCTTGGAAGACACAGGTCTCCCCAAGGTCGTCTTGAGAGACATCACCGGGCCTGAACTGTAACTAATATATGCTAATCCAGAATCTTGGAAAAGGTAATATGAGGAAGGTTGTAGTGATGGAAGCTTTCCGTGTTTGAGGAGCAGAACTGAAAATGGAGAAGCCAAGGGGGGTATAGAATTGGTCAGGGTGTCTGCCCACAGGCGAGTAAGGGCTGATTCTAGACAACAGGTGCCGGGGTTCAGACAGAGGGGGACAGGGGTTGCTACAAATGGCCCCAGGAACATGCAATGCCTAGGCCTGATTCTGTGCTCCTTGGTGCAAGGCCCAGGCTGTCCCTCGGCCTCTCCTCCGGGGTTCCCTGTAGGTGGACTCCTGACCCTCCGGCTTGCCTTTTCTGTCCCCTCTGAATTGGCTGTTTGATCAGGAGAGCCATGGTGCCCACCTCCTTCCTGGCTATGCTGGGAAAGCAGAGCTCCAGAGTGTGCAAGTGGGGCCTCAGCTGCCAGCCAGGTCTTCCGCCTGTGCTAAGCCCATTGGCAACCGTGGGCAGAGGTGCCTTCCTACTCTCACCCCACGGGAGCCTGGCCTTAAATATGGGGAACAAAATTGGGGTGCAAATCTGGGCATTCACTTCACTCCCCCCCACCCCCGCCAGTGCCTCCATCAGTCCCATGGTGGCCTGGCCAGGCTATTGTTGCTCACTCTAGAAGGCTCACAGGGTGGAGTCCCCCCTGAGTCCTCTGAAACAACTTCCAAGGGACCAGGAAGGGAGACCTCAAAGCCTTAAGACAGAGTCTGGGGGTTAGAGTGCAGTCTGATTGGGAGCAAAGACCACTTGAATTTCTGAAAAAAACGTCCCCCTGAGTCTCTGCCTGCCCCCGGGCCTTTGATGGGACAGCAGCGCCCCCTGGTGGCCACCATGTCCGGTATCTCCTCCCCAGTCCCCACTTGCAAGAATTCCTTTTTTTTCCCCCAGGTCCTGGAACTCTTCTCCCAGGACCCTCATTGTCCACAATTCTTTCCTTCTATCCTTTTTTTTTTTTTTTTTAAATCTATTCCCTACACATGTTCTTTTGAACTCAACTTTTGTCTTGAAACCTCCCTGTCAAAAACCACCCTGTAGGGGCAAGATGGATAAACTAGCAATAAGGCTTTAACCACTGATAGAGCTCGACAAGGTAGCACGGGGCAGGTGGTCACCTGGGCTGGCGCAGGACATTTCCTTCAGTGTGCCATTGGCCTTTCAAATTTCCTACAATTTTTTTTAAAGATTTTATTTATTTGTTTGATACAGAGATAGAGAGTACAAGTAGGCAGAGGCAGGCAGAGAGAGAGGGGGAAGCAGGCTCCCTGCTGAGTAGAGAGCCCGATGTGGGGCTTGATCCCATGACCCCGAGATCATGACCTGAGCCAAAGGCAGAGGTTCCAACCCACTGAGCCACCCAGGCGCCCCTCAAATTTCCTACATTTAACTCTGACCCTAAACAACTGCGATGTCCTGAATGCCTAGTCTGTGCCGGTCTCCACGTTGGGGATCTCATCTGTGCCTCCTTTCACTCTCAGCCAGGGGCACCATCTTCCTGTTGGGGGAAGAAGGGGGCAGCTTTGGTAGGATGTGGGTGCAGTTGGATCTCCAGCCTGTCCTGGCCCAAATTCCTCCTGACTCGTCGCTGGTCACAGCCACTTGGCTCTTGTGTCTCAGGGCACCCGATCCACAAATTCAGCTGCTTCCTTCCGTCGGGCGGGTAAGAAGTAGCTGCCCACTGTGGAGTTCTTGGGCCTCTGCTTGGCAGGGTGTTGGCTTCTCACCACTTGCCAGTCTGGCTGCGGGGCACGGCGGTGTGTGTGTGTGTGTGTGTGTGTGTGTGTGTGTGTGCGTGTGTGTATGTGGTGGGGAGGAAGCACCCACTCTTATGAGCCCAGGATGAGAGTCCCCCAACATCTCAGATGGGCCTCAAGGAGAGGTTAAAGGCAACTGCTCAAAGTTAGAGGCCTTTTATTTTCCCCAAACAGAAAAGGCTGAAATATTCCAATAAAAATGAGGCTTATCAGGGAGCAAAATGCTCTTGGCCTGGGTTCCCGTCTCAACACAGATAAGCACTCACTTCCTGCCCCAGACTTTAATTTCCCAATCCAACGAGGGCTGGAATACTCCCTAAAAGGTCCTTCTCTGCCGTGCAGTTCTCTCCTTCCAATTCTTTTGCGTTTGTGCAGCTGGGCAGGCGAGGAGGCGGCTTTGATCGATGCAAACTGGATCCCATCCTGGCACCAGCCCCCTCCCACCCACTCCCACGGACTCTGGCCTTTCATTTTTGCCCGTGTCATATTTTTCTAGTGTTTATTTTGAAAAGGTCTGCATCTGCGGTGACTGTCTCCCATTTGGAAAATTAACTGCTTGCAGATGTTGTGTGTGGCACAGCCTTCTCCCAGGCACTGAAACCACTGGGGTTTGGATATCATTTCAAAAAGAAGAGGAGAGAAAGAAAGTCTCACGTCTCTGATTTAGGTGGCAGGACTTCTCGACCCTCTATAAAATGCCCGAATGAGATCTACTTTTAGAAATTGCAGGGTGGAGAATTTCTTAAGGTTTGAGAGCCCAAGTGTTAAAAAGCTCTCATTGAAACAGTCATTTGTGGGATGTTTGTGGCTGTGGCCGCCGGGCTGGGGCTGAGCTAGCTCCTTCCACCCTTGCACACAGAGCCCATGCCCACCCACATGGCCATGGTCAACTCTGGCCAGTCCAGGCAGCAACATCTCTTTGGGTTCAGGGTGGCTTTCTGAGTTTGGGTAAAGGGCAACCTAGTCTAGAGCAAAACCCAGCAGACCCGTCTGTCCCCGGGGTCCTGGGTGTACTCGCCAGCTCTCACCCTCTGCCGTCCTCCCCACCTTGACTCCCACTCCTTGGTTTCCATCCTTCCTAGTACCTTCCTCCGTGAGGCCTGCATCTCCAGGTGCCACCCAGCCCTTCCTCCCCCTGCACAGAAGACAACCAGCCCAGGCCTAAAAAGACATCTTGTGAGATTCCGAGCGACCCCCATCCAAAGCCCATTTCTGTTTTCTCATTCTTTCATCAATTTCCAAATTCCAAACTTGAGAATGGAAACTAAGGAGGAGGTGTCACAGCCACAGGAGGTGCTTATGGGGCATGTGTGTTGTCGTATATAGTGGGGGGGGGTGGCTTGCGTGTACATGGGCAGTGTGGTGTGCAGGGGTAGGCTATACTCTGTGTGTGTGTGGTTTGTGCACTTAGTGGTATTTTGGCTGTGAGGATGGATGGATGGGGTGGGGGGCAGCTCCTTCTCCCGGCTGGTCATCACCCTGGGCTGGACAAACTTCCTCTTTGCTGTATTTGTAACAAGGACCTTAGTTCTCAGCTCAAGGACCTCTCTGGTGTCCATTTCTTCCCATTAGCAAGCAGATTCCTGCTGCCTTTGCCCAGTGAGAGTGACTAAGCATAAGTGAAGCCTGATCAGGACAGGAACTTAGAGACTATCTCTTAATTATAATGAATCTGACCACTTTAATTATGAGAAAATTGAGGCCCAATCTGTACAGTCTGCTTGGGTAGCCATTTCATGCTAGCTCCAAATCAGCAGGTTTAAACATGGTGGTCATGTTACTTTGTATTTCTGGTAAGGTTCTTTATCAAAGGGACACTCAAAAACCAGAGAGGGAATATATATATAAGGTTCATTGTAGGCATTCGGATATGGTTTAGAATACAGAGATTTAGAAGATAATGCTCAAGCTCGATACAATTTTTTTTAAAGATTTTATTTATTTATTTGACAGAGAGAGAGATCACAAGTAGGCAGAGAGGCAGGCAGAGAGAGAGGGGGAAGCAGGCTCCCTGCTGAGTAGAGAGCTCGATGCGGGGCTCGATCCCAGGACCCTGAGATCATGACCTGAGCTGAAGGCAGAGGCTTTAACTCACTGAGCCACCCAGGCGCCCCTACAATTTTTTTTTTTAAGAAAAAAATTAACAGTCACTTGTTCAAAACCCTGTAATATAAAAATGGGGGGAATAACTTGGGTGTAAGGTAAATTTATGCTTAGGGATAATATTTCCTCTTGAGATATAACTATTCAAAAACAAAAACAAAAACACACCCAGTATGGAAGGATGGCAATTCAGTAGGAAATATTGACAAGTTGTACTCAAATATTTTATATATATGTATACATGTACACACAATAAGGGGAAATGTAATTATTTTTCAAAGAAGCAACATAAAAATTTATCAACCAGATCTATTATTTGGAGGAGTGATGTCTGGTACCAAGCCAGGGAAGTAGAGAGAAAGACAAAGGAATAAAGCCACCAGTGGACAATAAGACGATAGGAATTAGAGGCACCTGGGTGGCTCTGTTGGCTAAGCATCCCACCCGATTTTGGCTCAGGTCATGATCTCAAGGTCATGGGATTGAGCCCTGCACGAGGCTCCATGATCAGTGGGGAGTCTGCTTGAGATTCTCTCTCCCTCCTCCCCACCCCGCTCACGCGCGCGCACGCTCTCTCTCAAATTTAATAAATAAATAAATAAATAAATAAACAGATCTTTAAAAAAGAAAAAGTGACTGCTGGAATTAGGACTGCCTTTCAGGAGTTAGAAAGTAGGGAAAAAATTTGCCTAAGATAACGTTCCTGGCTGTTCCAGGTTTGCATATTGGCATATCAGAAAACATGTTTTTATTTGGGATCCTTTCATCATAAAATATCAAACAAAGATCTGCTTCTAGGCTAACTCTTAGACAAAAATGAAGGAACTGACCCTTTTTCCTTAGGTGATCACACAGAGAGAGGACTTTTCTTACCATAGGAGCGTCCTCACAATTCTGAAGGGCTTCTTTGGTTGAAAACCATGATAACTTTGATGGGGGAAACTGGTCAGACTACCCAGAACTCTCACCCGCCCTGGGCCTCCCACAGATGAAAGGCACAAAACAGGACCGGCCGCTTATGCAAACGTGCGGACTCCCTTGCTTTTGGCCGCCATGTTTTCCAGTGTGTATTTGTGCTTGGTCCATATGATGCCAAACAACCGGTCTGACTGGATGTTGTTTCACTGAATGGGTGAGACTGATCTATTTGGTGTCTTGTGGGGGCAGATCCCAGCTCGGGGACACGGGGGTTGCTGAGGGAACCAGGCTCCCTTTTCATGAAGGCGAGTTTGAGGTATTTTGATAGGGCAGAGCTGGAAGCCGTATGTTCTCAGTGGTTTCAGAGTAGGTCTGGAAAAACCAACAACCCACCATACCACGCCCAGATGGGAGGCACTAGAAACAGTGGTTTCGTGATGGGTCCCAGAAGGGCCTGGGCAACTGTTGGAGGGTGCTGACGTGCTCCATGCCCACCACGGGGTTGTGGATCGCGGCTGCAGATGGTAGGAGCCATAAGACAAACCAGGTGCAGGGGCGGGGTGAGGGGCTGGCATCTGGGCCAGCTTGAGTGCCAGTCTATAGAGTCTATAGAGGGCATCCGGACATTGTTGGACTGCATCAGCAATATGGTGCCTCGTTACCTAGGATAATTCCATTCCCAACTCGAATGTGGATTTTTTTTTGCCCACACCGCTAATTCTCTGATACCAGTTGGGTATTCTACAATTCAACTCATTCCTGACACTGTCTACCTGGAGACAGGGTCAGATCCCACAAGTTAAGCACTCAGTCCTACAGGCTGTCCCTCTCCCCCATTTCAGACACCAGTTGTGGGTTGTGACAGGTTGTCACATGCATGACGAAGGTGACAGTGACCTATTAGCTTCTGACCTGTTCGCTATAGATACAGATTCTAATGACCCCCTTCTTGGGTTTGATTAATTTGTGGGAGTGGCTCATAGGACTCAAAAAAGCATTTTACTTACTAGATTTGTGGCTTGTTAGAGAAGGATATAATTCAGGAACAGCCAGATGGATGAGATGCCTAGGATAAGGCATGTGGGAAGGGGGACAGAACTTCCACATCCTCTTCAGGAATGCCACTATGCTCCAGTCTCCATGTGTTCACCAACCTGAAGCACTCCCAATCCTGTCCTTTTGGGTTTTTATGGTGGCTTCATTACATAGGTAAAATTGATTATCATTAGCTATTGGTGATTGATCTCAAAATCCGGCCCCTCTCCCCATCCCCAGAAGTCAGGGGGGTGGGACTGAAAGATCCAACTCTCCAATTATATGGCTGGTTCCCTTAGGTGCTTTTTAAAAGTTATCTCATTAATATAAACTCTGGTGTGGTTGAAAGGGGTTTGTTATAAGAGTATCTGGACACTTTTGTTGCACTTATCACTTAGAAAATTCCAAAGGTTTTAAGATCTCTGTGCCAGGAACTGGGACAAAGCAAATATGTGTTTCTTTTTCTTTCTTTTTTTTTTAAAGATTTTATTTATTTATTTGACAGAGAGAGAGAGAGATCACAAGTAGGCAGAGAGGCAGGCAGAGAGAGAGGGGGGAGGCAGGCTCCCTGCCGAGCAGAGAGCCCGATGCGGGACTGGATCCCAGGACCCTGAGATCATGACCTGAGCTGAAGGCTGAGGCTTTAACCCACTGAGTCATTCTGGCGCCCCACAAATATGTATTTCTTATTATAAATCACAATACCTCATTTGGGTTCTTATACATGCAAATGTAACATTTTATTTGCATGATACTTTTTAACGATGAGTCCAGCATGAATAGCTGCTTGATGCTGACGTTTACATTTGCTATAATTGTGAGACAAGTTGGCCCAATACACTTGCTAGATATAAATGATTGACTTTATTATGCAAATTTAAAATGCTTTAATAGGCTCCCCCAATAAATTGTTTGGTTTGGAATTACCTGTTATCAATATATATCATATCTTAAGCCTGAAGACAAAAGTATGCTTTTATTAATGTAAAATAAGATTGTCTCTAAACATGTAACCATATGTTAAACAAAAAATGGAAAGGGGAAAAAAAATGAAAAGGGTAGCTGTGGAGTGCTCACTGTGGGCATAGAATTACATTTTATATTGATCTTTTTATCATTGAGAATAAATACAATCAATGTTGTGGTAAAAAAGGAGGATGAAAGTCAGAAGCTGAAAAGAATTGCCAAAGAAGTGATTTGCTTAAGCCTTTAAAAGCTGCAGGAATGATAAAAAGTAAGTTTTGGTTGGACCATTCCACGTAACATTTTACACAGGACCTTACAAATTACTTAGTTGCTGAAGGTTTTAATTCGATCAAAACAATGAGAATGTAAAAGGGAATTAGTCACATCAAATTTACAACTCAGAAGCTGCAGATGCAACCTGTGCTTGCCTAGGAGACACAAAGAAAATTACATTCGAGAAATTTCCCCAGTGGGAGGGGAATGATGATATAGAAAGCGGAAATCGCAGGGGTTTTGCTGTGCTTGTAGGAGGCTGATTCTGGAAAATGTCCCCTCTCACTCATGTCCCAGCCAAATGAATGATTGCAAATCCTGGATGAACATGGCAGAAAATGTAATACTTCATTTTACACCCAAATCCTTTCGATTGGAGAAAGCAATCATAGGAACTGGTTTTTACATCCTGGGTTCTAACACAGTATTAGGTTAATTCTGTACCAGTTATAACCAGTCTTGAAGATCATCTTTAGCTAAAGAAGGCATTTGGGGCCAGAAGAGGAACCTCACTTATGCACACAAAAAAGCACACAGTTGTTTAAGGGGGAGAAAAAGGTGAATAAGCAGCAAACAACTAAGAGTAGTCAACAAAACCAAGTAAACAACAATATGGAATATCGGCTGATATTCTTTTTTTTTAATTCTCTTTTTTAAAAAAGATTGTATTTATTTATTTGACAGATTGAGAGAGAGAGAACACAAGCAGGGGGAGCCGCTGAGGGAGAGAGAGAAGTAGGCTTTCTGTGAGCAGGGAGCCTAATGCAGGACTCGATCCCAGGACCCTGGGATCATAACCCGAGCTCAAGGCAGACGCCCAACTGACTGAGCCACCCAGTCACGCCTCGGGTGATATTCTTAAAAGAAAAATATTATGGGGCGCCTGGGTGGCTCAGTCCATTGAGCATCCAGCTCTTGGTTTCAGCTCAGGTCATGATCTCAGGGTCCTGGGATCCAACCCTGTAGGGAGTCTGCATCCCCTCTCCTTCCCCTGCCCCTCCATGCTGTTCATGGCCTCTCTCCCTCTCTCTCATATAAATAAATAAATAAATCTTAAAAAAGAAAAGAAGAATATTATGTGCCCCAAATTTGACCAAACAAAACCAAACTTTTCATGGCGCTAATAACAGTCCTTATAGAAAACAAAGTAAAGTTGTCTGGCTTTTATATAAATGATTTAAAAATTTGCTGCTAAAAAGTTCAAACATGAGAGACAGATTTGATCCCAAGTGATTATTTATGAGGATGGAGAATTAAAAAGAGATTAAAAATTAATGGATAATAAAATGACAGAAATATGCATAATTTTAAAAAAGCGAATAGTACTCAGTTCAGCTAGGTAGTAGCAGAGTCAAAAGTCATGTTGCATGTGATACGAGTATCACATTTATGATACTCGTTAAACTATCGGATGAAAACAAGAAATTTGAAAGGGGGTATTTTATTGATTTTATACCTTTTGTGAAAAATACTTAACTGAAGACACAGTGTTAAATTTTAGCCACTGATTTAAAAGATCGTTGAGGGTAATAAGCCTGTGTTAATGATGCTAATGTGATGCTAAGAAAAAGGTACACAATCAGGAAGTTTAGCTGAAAATACAGAAATGTTCTGTGAACAGTAATTTGAATTTTAACAAGGACACCCACATCGTTTCAGCGATGGTGAAAGCTGTGTCATTCCTTGGAACAACCCAAAGATTATATACATTGTTTTCAATGTATTATATTGTTATTGCCTGAAGGTGGACCGTCTTGATGAAAAACATGCCAAATCTGATTTTATAAACACTCAGCTATAGAATGGGAATTCCAATGAAATGCTGTTAAGGCAATTAGATTTAATTTAGGCAAGTTAAGAAATATTAGTAGAGCTAAGGAAAAAAACCCAGAAGATTCTCAAATAAAGAGCAAATCTTGATCTTGATTGCTTGCTATAAATGATGTTAGCAAAGGCTTACAAAAACAGAAACAACATGACCAAATCCCTGAACTCTTTTTTAAGTTTGGTTATTTTACTTTGAAAGGGCTTCTAAAAATGTATTGAAAAATTTAGAGAACATTTTTATTATAAACAGAAAAAGGCTGTGTGATAAATATGCAACAAAAGTACAATTCCAGTAAAATACAAAGAAATTTAAATAATGCAACAAACATGTCTGCATAATGATGAAGAAGAAAATTTGCATATATACGATCTGAAAACTGGTTTTTAAAGACTGTTTTTGGTCACTGTACACACTGTATCAGCTTGATTAGGGAGAAATTTGAACAAATATACCAAAATATTGCTATTTTTAGTTTTCTTTATAATAACCAGTCCAGAAAACTTTATAAGAAGATAAATTCATGAAAAAACACATATCTAGATACTATTTTAACAGAAGCTAAAAACCATTATATAAGTGATAGCAAGTTCTGTAATGAAATGAAAATATTTTGTATTTTTAGCTAATTTACCATTCATGACAACACCAGTTTACCATATGTGACCTCATTACAATGTCTGAACTTGGTATGTGACATTCACGGTTCCTTTCCAATCCAAGTATTGCTTCAAGAATTTTATCGACAACGCCAATGGTTAGTATCTATGCAGCATGTTTCCCTAAATTTGAAGTTGCCAAATTGGGCATCATTATGAAACATTTTGATTATAGCTACACAATCAATGATTTGTTGAAATGAAGGACAAGAAATACAGATTTTTATGGATTAAATTTATAATAATTAATTACGATGTGTCTCTCCCCTATTATCCACCTAAACGTGATCAACTCATCAAGATGTGTCACCAGACACGCACAGTCGGCTGTCTGTGATATTTTGCCAACATTCAGTCATACAGAAACCATAGCTTGGCCCACATTTTTCAATTTTGATGTTACAAATTTTACATTTGTCAAGGAAGGAGGAAAGGGCATACTATATTTAATCATTTTTAGCTTGATTTATGACTTTTAAATATTTAGACATATGGTATCTTGGGTGGGCTCGGATGCTGGGCTGACTTTCAGACGACGTGAATGTGGCTTAGAGGAAAAGGTTTGGGGGCCCACACCTGGAGGGAAGGTTAGGAAATGGATTTGGGGTTGAACTGAGAATTCTTCCACATATGGATGTAGTATAAACCGAGGGCTCCTTCCTGCTAAGGTAGCAGTTCTCTACCTTGGTTGCCCATCGGAATAATTGGGGTTGCATTAAAAATGCTTATGCCCAGGACCTATTGTCAACAGCTTCTGGTTTAGAAGTTTGGGTTGAGGTTTAAGCATCAGCATTAAAAAAACAAAACAACAACAAAAAAACCCACAAAACCCCAACTCTCCAGGTGATTCTAATGTGCTATTAGTGCTGAAACAGTTGTCGGTAGCTTAGCTAGCAAACAATATCCTGACAGAGTTGACCTAGCTTTGCAGGTGGGTCGTACTATGGCCACCTGTTGGTCACATTATGTCAGACCTGAGTCATTCGGGTTGGATAGGACTGGAGTAAGAGGCTGTCATGAACGGAGAAACCGCACGTGAGCCTTGGGCTAATTCATTTGACTGACACCGTGTTTCTACAATATTTTAGGAACTAAGGCTAAGGAATAAGGCTATAGGAGTAAGGGGAACAGATATGTAAACAAAATCAAGAAAGTGTTACAAATATTATGGCAAATGTATATATGGGGTACAGGAGGGACACACTTCCATACGGGAAGGAAGGGTAGATGAGGAGGGTCTAAATTGAGTCTGGAAAGACAGGGAGACTCCCGGGGGCTGTCGAGGACCAGGGGTTTGTAGCACTACGAACTTCTTGCATTGGGCAGGATGGGAATCCCAGGGGTACTGAGAGCAGGAATAGAACTTTGGGGACAGACAAGTAGGGGAAACAGGAATGTGGGAAGGCTTTGTGAGGACGATCAGCTGAGTCCTTTTTGTTCTGGAACCACTTTTCACAGGCCCTGGGTGTGTTTTCTGAGTAGTATCTTAGAGCATCTTCCAAATGAGGTTTTAGGAGGGCTTTCCAAGAGCTCTGATGCATGGGAAGGGAATTGAGTTCAGATCCTTAAATTCCATATGTCGTTTTCCTGACTTCCCTGCTGAAAAGCAGGTGATTGACTCATGCTCCCAGCTGCTCAAGCTGTCTGTCCTTTCCCACAGTCCCCTTCTGTGCCGTCCCCAGGCAAGCAGGGACTCCTTGCCCTTTCAAATCTCCCTGTGAAGGCCTGGCCCAGGGTGTCACCTCACAGACACCAATAAAGGGACTCTTTGAAACATCAGTTCCAGGGACCTCCTTTCATGATTAATCAAAGAACCGTAAACCTGCCTTCTGGTTTTGTATCTTAAACACATTTCTCTTAAAGGCAAAATACAGCGTTAGACAAGGGTATTTTGGCCCATTTTGCGATGTTTTGAATCCTAATATATTGTGCAGTGAGGAAGCAGGAGTGAAGGCAAAATTACTTTAATCATTGATCTTGCTTCTTCCATCCCCAGACTAATGAATCTCTCTTGGAGGAAAATTCCAGAAGAAAGAAGCAAAGAGAGCATGAAAGACATAATGAATGCTAAAATGGCTCTTTTTGAAAATGTTTAACATAAGCAATTCCTTTCAGCTATTCTCACACTCATTCTAGGGTGCCTCATTAGCTAGGAAAAAACGCACGTTTAACCAGTGGAAGCAATTAGTGATGCTAATTCTTTTAATCTTTTCTGGGATTACCAAGTTATTCAAGATACATTTAATAAATATATGGACAAAACTTGTGTGATTTATTTTCAATTGTTCTGAATCAATAAAATGCTTAAAATGTGTATTATCAAATCAAATCATGGATTGATTATACCCGTTGCTTATTTTATCTTATTATTTAATATTTTCTATTGCCTATAATACAAATACAGTTATAGGATGAACTGATTTGTTTTTTTCGGCAGTAGATATCTTTCTCTGTCCTTGAATGGATAGGAAAAGTTTGATTACAATGTTCAATAAATTATTTCTGATTTTTAAAAAATTTTATTTATTTTATAAATAAATAAATTTATTTATTTTTTGATTTTATTTATTTTTTTCCCCAAAACCCAAACACCAGAATTTGGGGAAACACACACATGCTGAAGGGATATTATTATTTTGATCATACTTCTTGCTTCATAAAATCTCATAATTTTTGCTACTCATTACTTTGTTTTTACAAATTAAGGAAACAGAAACAGCACATTGACTAATCATCTTGTTCTGTAATTTTCATTAAAAAATTTTTTTGGACATTATTTATTTATTTAAATAATCTCTACACCCAACATGGGGCTTGAAATCACAACCTGGAGATCAAGAGTTGCATGCTCTTCTGATTGAGACAGCCAGGTGTCCCATTATTTTATAACTGTTAAAACCAGGGATAGTTGGGAATTGTTCAATTTTCTTACTTTCTCTTGAAAAGTTTGTATAGAATTGGCATTATTTTTTCCAAGTGTTTGGTGGCATCAATCAGTAAAACTGTCTGATTCCAGAGAATTCTTTGATAGAAGCTTTTAAACTAAGAATTCAGCTTCTTTACTAGAAATAGGATTATTCAGGCTATCCATTTCTTTTTGAGAAAACTTAGGTTGTTTATGCTTTTCAGGGCATTGGTCTGTTTGATCTAAGTTGTTGGATTTATGGGCATAAAATTGTTCATATATTTATTGTCCTTTTAATGTTGTAGTGTCTGTAATGATGTTTCCTTTTTCATTTTTAATGATGGTCATTTCTGTCTTCTGTCTTTTTATCTTGGTCAGTCTGGCTAGATATTCATCAATTTTGTTGCTCTTTACAAACAATCAGCTTTTGTTTATTGATTTTTCTCTATTTGTCCATGTTCATCAAATTCTCAATTAATTTTGCTACTTTCTTCTTGCTTTGGGTTTAAATTTTCTCTTTATTTTCTAGTTTTTTAAGGTAGAAGCTTAGATCATTGATTTGAGACTTTCTTCTTTTCTTTTTTTTTCTTTAAGATTTTATTTGTTGGGGCACCTGGGTGGCTCAGCGGATTAAAGCCTCTGCCTTCAGCTCAGGTCATGATCTCAGGGTCCTGGGATCGAGCCCCGCATCGGGCTCTCTGCTCGGCAGGGAGCCTGCTTCGCTCTCTCTCTCTGCCTGCCTCTCTGCCTACTTGTGATCTCTCTCTCTCGCTGTCAAATAAGTAAATTTAAAAAATCTAAAAAAATTTTTTTATTTGTTTATTTGTCAGAGAGAGAGAGAGAGAGAGAGAGCGTGCACGAGCAGGGAGAGCAGTAGGTAGAGGGAGAAGCAGACTCCTGGCTGAGCAAGGAGCTCAATGTGGGACACGATCTCAGGACTCTGGGATCATGACCTGAGCCAAAGGCAGACATTTACCCAACTGAGCCACCCACGCTTCCCAAGACTTTATTATTTTCCAATATAAGTATTAAAGTTTCCTCTAAGCTTTACGTTAACTGCAACTTGCAAATTCTGATAAGCTGGCTTTTCATTTTCATTCAATTCAAGATATTTACTAATTTTCCTTATGACTTCACTTTTGACCCATGAATTACTATGTATAAATTGCATGGTTTCCTAATACTCAGGGTGGAGAGGGACACAGGGGGAAAGATAGGTGAACTTCAACCAAAGAATGAATGAGACAAAGAAGGTGAGGGTGCAGCCTCTATTGAACTGTATGATTATTTCTTTTGATGTCAGCAGTGCATCCTCGGTGATTTCCTGAATATTTATACTTGTATCCACATTTTAAATCTTTCTCTGCCTTTTTTATATTGATAAGCAGTAAGCAGAGCTAATGTTTGTGCAGCAACTAAGGGTTGGCAACTATGATACATTGATATGTTTAATGCCACTATACCCCTAAAGCCATCATTCCCATGGTAAGGACAGAAAAATGATGCCCAGTCTAGAGAACTTACAGGCTTTGTCCACCCTAGTCCTCCCTTAGTGAGTGTTACAACTCAGTTTTATATCCATGTCTTTAAGCTCAAATTCCCAAATCCAATATTCTTTTTAAACACTACACCTCTGCTCTTGAAGCAGGCATATGAACTTGCTTTAGGGTGCAGTCCAGGCCAAATCCCTTAGCCAAATCCCTGATCTCTCTTCTAGCGAGAGCCTCGAAGGGACATAAGTAGAGGATCTCCATGTGTACTCAGTAGGAAATGGCAGCCATGGGGATCGAGGAACTTTCTAACAGATTGATGACTAGAATCTGCTGGGAGAACAAAAGGGGTGCCTAGAGAGTGGGCCTTGCTTGGGTAAGGGAACTCCCAGGCATACATAGGAAAACACTTGTATGCCCTTGGCCCCATATTTGATGCCAGGTGCTGCCCCTTACTCTGTGCCTCTTGGAGGTAGAGGTGCAGAGAGGAGAGGGTTATGGAGAAGCTCATTTGATCCCCCATGGCAGCTATTCATCAAAGGTCCTCAGTATGCAAAATGATCTGCCTTTATTTTTCTGGGCCAAGGAGAAAAGCCAGATGGTGATGGGAAGGGGTAGGGACTCTGCAAATAAGAAGGGCCTTGCTTGGTGGAAATCTGGGCTGCAGGCTGAGCCATAGAGATCTGATGGGTGCAGCAGAATTTCTTACATGTTTTGGGACATTTCCTATTCCTGATATTTTTCTCAGAATATTTGGTGCTGAGAGGTATAAGAAAGCAACAAGCATAGCAAATGGCCAGTAGTCAAATCTCTGATCCTTCACTTACACTTGTCGCCTGGGACAAAGTTATCAACAACTCTAAGCCCTGTTGCCTAATCTGTAAAATGGGGATGGTAGTACTCACTTTGGTGGGTTTCCCTTAGCACCTGGTAGGGGCACCTTCATCTTGGATCTTCCTAGATGGGATGCTGCTTGAGGTCTAGGACTTTGCATCACCAGTGACTAGCATAGAACTGAACTTACCACGGTACTGCTCAATCAGTGGTTGCTGACTGTCAGTGGCAGTGGGGAAGCGGTAGGTGTTAGTGGGCCAAACAAACTCAAGTTCCAATCCTAGCTTCAGTATTTGTCATTTGGGTGAGTTACTTCATTTCCTCCATCTCGCTTTCGTTGTCCCGGTGAGACAGCATGCCTGATTAAGCACCAGATTAAGGGAGGAATGCACACGTGGTTAATGACTGAGAAGTCACCACTGTGATGACTATAGGTAGACACGAGAGAGACAGAGAGAGAGAGACAGAGACAGAGAGACAGAGAGAGAGTTCACACGGAATGTAGAGCCACGTGGTCTGTGCCCAAGTCCTGATCTGATCAATTACCAGCCCTCCGATCTTGGACAGGCCCCCTAAATTTAACCTTTCTGAGCCCTGTTTTCTCATCTGTCACGTAGAGATATCCATGCTCCATTGCCTCAGGAGGCCTTGGATATAGTGTGGATATACCAGCCTTTACAGTGTGTGGATGGACAGTGCACATTCACAAAAGAAAGAGGCTGGAAGACTGTGCTTCCATGAGTTTCAACCCTGGCCACCCAACAGAATCCGTGTGAGGTTTCTGAATAATTCATACGTGCTGAGCACAGACCAGTGAAATTGAAACTCCACATGTGAAGTCCAAGAAGTTACTTCATTTCCTCCATCTCACTTTCGTTGTCCCGGTGAGACAGCATGCCTTACTGGTTGTTGTGAAGATTAAGGGAGGAATGCACATGTGGTTAATGACTGAGAAGTCACCACTGTGATGACTATAGGTAGACACGAGAGAGAGACAGAGACAGAGACAGAGAGACAGACTGGTTGGATATAGTTGTGATGAAGTGATATGTGGGAAAGCTTGACATCCATGAAGCACTAATGGAATGTAAAAAATTATTATACCCTGACCCATGTGTAATGTTCCTCAACCATCTGAGTCCTCTCCAGGATGTCAGACACCAACCAGTTTTTATATTTTTTATATTTTATTTGTTTATTTGTCAGAGAGAGAGAGAGAGAGAGAGAGCGCACACAAGCAGGGATAAATAAAAATAAAAGGGGCTCTGAGGGTTCAGTCAATTCCTTTCCTGACAGGCAAGTGTCTTTTCATGAGAGTCTGCTGCCCCCTGGTGGGGAATTTATCACCACATCGCAACAAATGTTCCTGGAGAAGATGGGATGTTTTGGCCCAGGGAGATCTAGGGGAAATGCATCCCTGCCCCTGGTATCTGAAATTGTGCTGGAGACCACAGCACATTTGGAGCAAGGAGGAGACAGACTTCTCTGGCGCCCAGTGTGGAGAAGTCTTGCTGCAGAGGAGACTATGGCCTGCCAGGCAGCTGGGAGTCTTGTGTCCACACTGTTGTGCCACTTGCAGCTGAATGAGTCCTGGAGGGTCCGGCTGCTGCCCTCCAAATATCTCATGGCCCTGGTGTTCTGCTGGAAGGAGGGACATCTGGTAGGTTCTGTGTTGGGAGCCAGGAGCTCCCACCCTACTGAACTCTTTCTAGGCCTGAAGCCGGGGGGGGGCGGGGGCGGTGCATTCAGCCTTCCTGCCACTGTGCAATTTTTTTTTAAAGATTTTATTTATTTATTTGATACACAGAGAGAGATCACAAGTAGGCAGAGAAGCAGGCGGAGAGAGAGAGAGGAGGAAGCAGGCTCCACTCTGAGCAGAGAGCCTGATGTGGGGCTCGATCCCAGGACTCTGAGATCATGACCCGAGCCGAAGGCAGCAGCTTAACCAACTGAGCCACCCAGGTGCCCCTGCAATTTATTTTTTTAAATCGAAATGAACATTTACTAGTCCTTGTCCCAAGTATGAAAGTGCCCTAGGTTTTATTGCCAACATTTTGGAAAAGCTAAGGAGGAAGGTGGGGACAAGAAACTCAAAACCAACTCTAATCTCCTCACTCATAGATAATCAACGTCAATGTTTAAAATTTTTTGTTTTATTTTAGAAATATTAAAACTGTGGAAAATTTGAGAGAATGATAGGATGAATACCTATGTATTCTTCACTAGATTTTACCCATTGTTACCATTTTGCCACACTCTCTTCAAATCCTGCTCCTACATTTTTTGATCACTGAATCATTTGAAAGAAAGCTGCAGAAATCATAGCACTTTACTAGCAAATATTTAGCAGGCATTTTGTAGAAATAAGGAATTCCAACACGGCCACAACATTCTCATCACAACAAAAAAAATTTAATAGTTTTATAATATATCTAACGTACATTCTATATTCAAAGTTTCAAGTTTCTCCAATTGTCCCTCAAATGTCTTTTATATTTGTGCATTATGTTTTAAATTTGAGCGCTAATCAAGGCTTATACATTGTACTAGGTGGTTATGTCTTTTTAGCATCTTTCAATCTAAAATAGCCCACCTTCCTTGCCTTTAAAAATTTTTTTCATATTGGATTTTTTGAAGACTCCAGGCAAGTTGTCTTACAGAATGTTCCGCACCTGGAGTTGTCAAATTGTTTGCCCATGATTGGATTCAGGTTAGATATTTGTATCCTTCTTGTATCCCATCAGGACTCTCCTGATGTCGGCTTATATCAGTGCCTTTTAATGCTGCTATGTATTGGAATCACCCGGGGAGCTTTTTTTTCCAATACAGATTCTTGGACTTCACATGTGGAGTTTCAATTTCACTGGTCTGTGCTCAGCACGTATGAATTATTCAGAAACCTCACACGGATTCTGTTGGGTGGCCAGGGTTGAAACTCATGGAAGCACAGTCTTCCAGCCTCTTTCTTTTGTGAATGTGCACTGTCCATCCACACACTGTAAAGCTTCCCTTCCAAACCAATAGAACCAGAGCAATGCTATTGAGCCCCCCTGTTTCTTTATCACCCAAAGAAGCTCCTGAACCCAACTTCTTCCCATGGGATCCTGAGAGATGACTCACTCCAGTCCCTTTGCCCTGGCTCACAGACTCAGGCTAAGTTGGATCTTCTGGTTGGGTATAGATGGTGGCAGGTCTGATTATGGGCATGGTGCTGGTGCTTAAAGAACCTGGAAGGAACTCTTCTTGGGGATGGGAGATGCAACTTGCACGTCCTACTCATTGGGGTGAGAAGGAGGGAGCTGATGTAACCTGTGACCCTGAACTTTCTTCCCATGGCTGGGAGTGACATTCCTGGAAAGATAACTGACTTTGAAAATAAGAATTTGAAGATACTCAACATATTGCAACAGATCAGCTAGTGACAATTCCCACTCTCCCAACATTTGTGTTCCCTCTCTTTCTCTCTGCCACCCCCTACACTGCACTTAAGGCATGTGTTAACTTTCAATCTCTACTTCAGTGGAGAAGACAATAGAACTGTAAGTGAACTTTAGAGATGTGGTTGTCAGCGTAGATGGAACTGTGGAAAGAGGAACTGGGGCTGTGGTCTTTCAAGCTGGTAACTAGAATCAGGTTCAAAACAGTTAAGCAAAGGTGGTCAGGAGGCATGGAGATTCCAGCAAAGTGGGAAGACTTGGAAGAGCTGCCACTGAGGGAAACGTGTTCCCATGGACTGTGGGGGGAGAGACTGGATTAGGAAGTATTGAGTGCAATGGCCGAGGAGGAGCTGCAGGGGGATGAGGACAGAGGGAACTTGAAATGCCCTTAAATCCAGCAAGTTTGACATCATCCTTTAGGCCTAAAGATCAAACTGATGAACCAAGAGTTAAAACATGGAGGTGGTAACACCAGGCTGATCATTGTACAATCAGAGACTAGAAGGAGCTCAGAAGCTATGCCATTTGTCCCTTCTTTAGACCAGTGGGGAAACCGAGACCCAGATTGAGAAAGGAAGTGATTTGTCCTGGGGCACTTTTATTCCTGGGGTCTCCCTCAAGGAGGCTGTCTCTTCAGAAATTGTTTTTAGTCTCATCCCTTTCCAGACTTCCAAAACCAAACTGAAGGGGAAGAAGATAAGATGGTGGGTCAGCAATGAAGAAATGGAGAACACATGAGTTGAGAAAACCAACAGTGGTCATTTTGGAGGCGGGTGAGTGTGGGCATGCTGTCTGTGTGGTAGGAGCCCCAGGGGAGAAACTCCTTGAGCCTGTGTGTGTTGGGACATGTGTCCATCATGCATGGGCACCAAAGGAGTGTGATTGTGAGGTTGTGAAAGTGGTTGATATTACTAGGTCTCAAATAATTTGAGGCCACAGTTTCAACCTTTTAAAATGATTTTGTCAACTCCTTAGAAGAATTGCATCTGCATTTTGTGTTTGGGTTGTGTTTTCAATCTGAGCCCCTAAACTTAAATAAGAAGGCTGGATCTAGAGTTGGCCAGAGTTTGCTCTATGGAATGTTACTGTATTTCACACAGTGGGAAAAAATGTTTGGAAAAGACTGAGATTGACCAAAGCAAGGAGGTTTCTTTACTATGTGTAAGTCCTCTTAGGGTTTGAGAGCTTTATGACTCTCCAGGTGAGGATGTGGTGTGCAGCATCTTTCAAACCACAGGATCTTGGGTCCTTTCCTTTCGGGCTTAGCATCTTAGGGAGCCAAAATCGTATAGACCGCCCATTCGGAAACACTGTTTAAGTTCTAGACACTTATTAAGTCATTCAGATGAAGAAAACAGACACTTCTGTCTTTAGTATGAAAAAACTTTACTCATGCAATTGATTTTAAGCAACATTTAAAAAGACTATATTCAAAGATGATGATTTGAAGTAAATTTAAAGACTCAATTCGATTTTTCCCAAATGATTCATAACATTTGTGGTGAGACAGCATAGGATTTGCTCCTTCCACTTTTCATTTTTCTGATTGGACAGTTATATGCTTGATGTATATTCTTTTATTTGTTAACTTGGAAATTTAACATGAATATTTAACTTGAATTCTTGAGTTAGAGAGTTTACTCTTCTCCCAAACTAACTCAGAGATGTGAGCATGCTTTAACTCTAACCATCCCTCCTGACTTATATGCCATTGTCCAATATTTTAGTTCTGTCTGATGTCTGGAAGCCCCCAGATTAGACATTACTGTTACCATATACCATATACATTACTGCAGATTATTATTTTATACATCAATGTTTGTATAGATTTGTATGAATGTTAACAGTCTTGCTTGCTTCATTCCTTCTTGCATATCAGATATTAGAGTTTTCCCACTGAGGGTCTGTTTATAACAAGCTCTGCTTTGCTTTGTTTACCAGTTTCTTTATTTCACTTTATTCTTGAGGGATAGTTTTGTTTGGCATTAAATCTAGGTGGATGGTTATTATCTCTAAAGTTCAGTTCCTTCATCTATTAGAAATGGATATTAAATATCTTCCTTAATGACTTCATCAGGAAGTTCTTAGGAGGACCATATGGCTTAACGACTAAAAGCTTTGAACGATAAATGTCAAATGTTTTGTTTGTCCTCTGCTTCATAGAAAACTTTGGAAGTTGTGTAAGGCAGCATTAACTTTCAGCAAACAGACTCTTTGCCAAAATGTCCTAGCCCAGTGTTCCTCAATCTTGTTTTCATTATGTTTCTATAAAGAGAATTCTTGGATATATTTTTCTAATTACTCTCCCCCTGTAAAATTTAATGCTACAGATACATTGTGCATTTATTATGTACTATATGTATTTCTATGTTTTGTTCACAAAAAGAGTAAAGATCATTTGTCTCCCTACCCCAACAGCTTCAGGGCCAAATCACCCTTGCTGAGAATGCATGTCCTGGGGCATTAGAAAATTAGCAGAATTTTCAAAACACAGCATTGCCTAAGCATTAAAGGATCAAGCTTTGGAACTGGGTATCCCTGGGATGGGATCCCTACTCTGTCAATGACTGACTGTGTCACACTGGCAAGTTGTTTAGCCTCTCTAAGCCTGTTTTAGGCTGAAATATGGTGACAGTTATTAAATGAACATTTACTACAGTGTCTGGAACATAATAACTGCTTAATAAATGTTAATTATTCACAAACATTTCCAAAATAGTCTATTTCTTAACATTGTTCTTTTATTACTTTGTTATAAGAAAAACACATAGCATGTTTTAAACATATTTAAACATCAAAGAAAAAATGAGTTATATAACTCCACCCTCTCTTCCTCTCTAGACCCAAACCCCAACACTATTAGGGAGACCCCAGAGGAGGGAAAAGCCCAAGGAGGTGCCTACCCAGTGGCCTTGTGAGAAGGAGCTGTCCCTGAGGGGCCTGATGGGAACCCTGGGGCTGGGGAAGCAGACAGAGGTCCTGAAAGGACCTTCTTAGGGCACCTATGCCGAGACCACTGTCGGGGTCCAGCTACCTCAGAACACACTGGAGGAAATTCCCCCAGAGATCAGAAAGAAGTATCCTGAAGTACTTTACCTGCCTCTAGGACAGTGGTCCTCCAAATGTGTTCCCTGGACGGGCGGCATCAATATCGCTTGAGAATTTATTAAAGCTGCAAATATTTAGACTTCACCCCAGAGCTGTTGAATCAGGAACTCTGGGGTTGGAGCCCAGGGATTTGTATTTTTACAAGCCCTCCAGGGGATTCTGAGGCACTTTCATGTTTGAGAACTGTTGCTCTGGGAGAAGAGTTCCCTCTCACAATGTCTTGTCGAGAGCAGGATGGCAAAAAGTCCCCTAAGAGGGGCCTGGCTGAATCCCCTCCTGAGGAGAAGCGGGGGTTGGAAGGTTAGAAGGCATTGAGCCAGAAGTCAACTCCGAATGACTGAACGTTTCTCAGGACATCTAATGAAGCTGGATTCTGTTCCAAAGAACTGTCTCTTGGCGGTCAGTTTGGAACCTGAACTGAAACCAACCACCAACAAAAACATTCAGGAGTTTGCCTGTGTGCTGAGGATCTTCCTCCACAGAATATTATATTTTCCTTCTATATGAAAATAGAAGGTCAAGGTGATGTCATCCTGTGATTTAGTGAAAGAGTACATTGTATGTTTTGTTCCCAAATGTCTCCTGAGTCCAGGGTTAGTTTTGTGCTGGTAAACCTGATCCAGTCAGAAGAATGTTCCAATAATTTATCAATGTATCTCTCTAAAGTTAAGATAGCTGAGCTAATGATAGCCTTTAATTCTTCTGCTTGGTTCTTAAAGGAAAAAGAAAACAGTTGGGACTTAAGCAGCTTTCCTTCCAGCAACTTCTAAACCTTGGAGGAGAGAGACTGGTCATTTAAGGATGAGGTCAGGCTACATATAACAGGAAACCTAAAATAGCAGTGACTTATACATGTAAGGGTTTTACTTTCTCACAGCAAAGAAGTCTGTAGGTAGGCAGTTCATGGACAATGGTTATCAAGATTCAGGTTCCCTTTATAATTCTGGCCCATTGTCCTAGCTTGAGACTGCCATGCTCAGTGACTCTCACCTCTTTCCCACAAAGCAGGACTGAGGAGGGCGAGAAGGAGAGAAGGAAAAGGAGGCGGAGCTGGGGCTGCCTTCCCTGTGCCTCCTTGGAAGCCTCATCCAGAACTCTCTCTTACATCTCTTATGCCAGAAAACTAGCAGCAAAGGAGTCTGGGAAATGCAGTCTCATTCCGAAAGGCAATGATCCCAGCTGAAAATCAGTGTTCTGTTACTAAGGAAGAGGCTGGAGAGTGGGGTAAGCGGATAATAACCTGTGCTCTATGTGAGACTGATTCTGGGGGTGTACTGGATCTTCAAGGGGTTGGGGAAAGAGCACCTGGTAAGGGCTGAGATGTGCTAACAGCCTTGAGCAATAGCATCGCGATGATGTCCGTAGACACAATCTTGTTTGTTTCTCAGCAGAGAGGACGTCGCGTGCCGTGCTTTGCTCCAGGAGCATCGCCATACATCCCAAGGAGGAGAAGGCAGGGCTTTCCCCTGGCTCTCCTCTACCTCTCCTCATTCCCTGACAGCTGTGCACCCAGTGTTCCTGTGCCCCCGCCTCCCTTTACGTATCCTGGATCCCCACTCTGCTTCCTTGGCTTTCATTTGACAAATGAAGAAACTGAGGCTCAGGGGAGGTAAGAACCTTTCCTGGCTGCCGAACTACATCTCAGAACTGGATGTCTAAGGGTTTCCTATGTCATGATGGGGTGTCCATGACCTCCCTGCACTCCTCCTGTCTCCTTGCTGAGCCTGAGAGAGCTGGGCTGGGAACTCTGCTAGGGTTTCTTGGGTGTTTTTAATGAAATAGGGGTGTGTTTGACAATAAGACAGTGTCTTTTTGGGGGGAGGAGGTTACGGTTAAATAAGTTCTTAGGGGGCAAAGTGTGTGAGGGACCTGGGTGGGGTAGATGCAAGGGCAGAAATATTGAGAAACCCCTAGCTTTGGGGAAGAGCTGTCTGAGAGAGGCCCCTTAAGTCCAGCACCACTGAAGATACAGTTATCAGTAGCCCTTTCCCAGCCCTGTGTAGGCATTCTCCCAGCCCTTTCCTCACAGACCTTCCACAGCTTGCTGGAGCCTTGGGCTTGTGGTTTGGAGAAATCTGGAGCCAAGTGGAAACTCCTGTCAGGATTTCATTTTCTGGTGACTTGAGTCTTTGGGCCTGGAGATGGCTCAGTGTCGGAACAATCAAAGCTATGGGCCTTGTGGGAGACTCAAGAGAACTTGGCTTTAAACATTTGAATGTATGACAATCGGGAAATGGTTAAATAAATTCAGGTATGAAGGACTGTGCAGTAATTAAAAAGAAATGGGGCTACCGACCTAGAAAGGTCTCTGACACATATTGTTAAGTGAAGAAAGCAACTTATAGAATAAATTTAAAAATACAATAAAACCAACTTTGTTCCAAATGCACATGTATGAAACCGTACCAAAAAGATGTTTTAGGATTCCAGCAAACCAATAACTTCTCTGAGCTTCACAGAGTTGCTACGAGTCTTAAATGAAATAGTATACGAATATACTCTGCAGAAGTTAAAGTGGGAGACAAGTGTTAAGGTAGAAGGTATGAAACTATGTGGTGCCATTATATTCTTGTCCTTGCTTCCCAAGTGAAATTGGGATAAGGAAGGAAGGAAAAAATTGAGAGCTAATTACAGGACAGACAATGTTTTGAGACTTCTCATACAGTACTTGCACACCCTACAACCCTGTGCAGTAGATATTATGCTCATTTCATAGTTGACAAACAAAAGCACTTAAAAAATTTATTTATTGGGCACCTGGGTGGCTCAGTTGGTTGGGCGACTGCCTTCGGCTCAGGTCATGATCCCGGAGTCCCGGGATCGAGTCCCATATCGGACTCCCGGCTCTGCGGGAGGTCTGCTTCTCCCTCTGACCTTCTTCTCCCCTCTCATTCTCAGTGTCTCTCTCTCTCTAATAAATAAATAAAATCTTAAAAAAAAATTTATTTATTTAACTGAGAGAGAGAGAGAGAGACAGACAGACAGACACTGAGCAGTGGGAGGGACAATCTCAAATAGATTCCCTGCTGAGGGCAGAGCCAGACAGGAGCCCAATCCCACCAGCCTGAGATCATGGCCCGAGCAGAAATCAAGAGTCTGATGCTCAACCCGCTGGGCCACTCAGGTGCTGGCCCCCCCCCCCCCTTTTTTTAGATTTGGAACTAAAGCACTTTTAAGGTAATTTCTATGGTCATTCAGTTAGCGAGCTCCAGTCAGAACTTGAACCCAGGTTCTGACACCAGAGTGCTATTCGTAATTGCAGTAACATGTCGGAGCTCCCTGCACACATTCCTAGTCATGTGTGTGTAAAGCTTTTGGCCATCACCTTTTTGCTGAGGATGCTGAGATTTAAAATTCCAAGAATTAGTATGTGAAACTGGTTCTAAACACTACTGAGTGCTTATTACGCTTTTGCCAGGCACAGGAGTAACAGTGGCTAAACTTTTCAGAGCACTTGCTGTATGCAAGACGGTCTTTTGAGTGCTTTGCAAGTACTCATTTAATGCACACATTTTATGCAGGAGATAACCATTATCTCCACCTTACAGCGGAAAAAAATGCTGCAGGGAGTTTAAATGCAATGTAAAGTTTGCATGCCCAAAGCAAAGAAAGACGTGTAAGATGTGGTCTCTGCCCTCAGGTCAGCGGGTAACAGAGCAATTATGGTAAAACAATGCAGTAAATGCTGTCGTATAATATTTACAAAGTTCCAAAGGTGCTCAGAGGGGGCCAATCCCTGCAAGAGGTGGTGTGACATTTTCTGGGGGATCCTGAGGGGCAGAGGTGCGCGCCATTAAGGCAGGGGAAACTGCACGTGCATGGCCTGGGATAAATGAGTGCGGATGCAACCTAAACTTGTGGGTCACAACCGAGCCCCAGGTCACCGCAGCGCTAGCCAAAGAGAGGTGTCGACCGCCATCTGAGGCGCGAACTTTCTGCAGATCATGTACCTCCGCAACCCTCACGGCCCCGCGGAGCAGCAATCAGCTGCAGGCTGGCGGCAACGAGGCGGCGGATTCCGCGCGGCGTGACCCACAGGCGGCAAACTGCGCTCCTGATAGGCTGAGATGGTAAGGGACCGCCCCGGAAGGTAGAGCGATGATTGGTGGAAACGACAAACGCGTAATGGGACTATCGGGATTGGTTGCCGCCTTCTCCGCCGTAGGAGGGTCGGGGAGAGACTCCTCAGCTAGAGAATCTTTCAGGTAAAAATGTATGAATCTCCGTCTTCCCGGTACAAACTCCTGTGGAGACTGCCCGTCACGTGTGCGTCATTTTACATTTTTTTTGGGTAAAAAACCAAATGTCCTTAAGAATTATCTAGTCATCCTTCTCGGCTGTTCCCGTGGGGAGCGCTGCGCTGTCAGTGAAGTTTCTGATTGGCTGCTGTGGATGGGGCGGGTTAGAGAGGAGCTCGCGCAGTTTAGGGAGGGAGCCCCGTTTCCCGCCGTTCCTCCATCCAGCCCGGGGCGCCCCCTGGTGGTCTGCAGGGGTCATTAGTGCCTGGCGCGGGGGTCCGTTCCAGCTTTTCCCTTATCTCAGTTTCCTTTCTTTCTTGGCTGAGCCTCATCTGTGAAATGGGGATAATAATATCTACCTCAGAGGGTTGCTGTGAAGTTGCAATGAATTAATATGCTTAAGTTTTGCACAGTGTCAGGCACATAGTAGGTGCATAATAAATGGTAATTGGTGGAGCTCTGTGAACTGGTTAAGAATGAATATTATGGAGTTTGAAAGACCAGCCCCTGATTCCCAGATTCCATAGCCTTTCTCTGTTTCCTCAACTGTAATGAGACTAACATGCACTTACTTCATGGAATTGTGGATTAATTGAGATAATATTGGTAAAAATACCCAATATATAGCAATCAGTAAATCTTGGCTATTATTATTATTATTATCATTTAACTGTTATGATTACTATTTCCATTCTTCTTCCCCCAGCAAAAGGCTCCTTCAGCCCAAGTTGGGCCCTCTGAAAGAGGAGTAGTAGTTTACTTTGCCTGGAATTAAAGTCTGTAAATCAACTACATTCAGTTGCATGAAGACCAGGCTTGGAAAATCTCTGCACCACAGTGCTGCCCACTGTTTGCTTCATTCTTTTAGGCACTGTCCTCTTAAGCCCCAGTGGGTCCCTGAGAAGAGCATAACAATCATTAACATTTTGGTGCAGAATTAGCTTATCAGAGTATTTTTTTACATCGACTATAGTGTTTAACACTGTTTTGAGGGCAGGGCACACAGAATGATATATTCTCATATTCTGGGTAAGATAAGGTGTCAGGATTTTGAAAGTGAAGGACCTAAGTCAACATACTCTCCAAGAGCCTGGGAGGGGACCAGTGATGGTGAAGCCTGTAGTGGTGGTGGAGTGCTGGGCACATCGGAATCCTTGTGAGGCATAGGAAGAGTGCTGGACTAAAACTCAAGAGATTTGAATTTTGGATATAATTTAATCACTCTCTGGTGTATGACTGGACAAGTTCCTTATATTTTCCGAGAATTAGTTTCCTAGTTAGTAGAATGGAAATGAAATGGGATTTTCTTATATGGTGCGTGGCACATAGTATACACTCTATAAATACTTGTCATCGTTATTATTGTTTTTAAGTCCTCCTCTAAAGTATGTTGAGGATTGGGGGTGGGGAAGGCAGTCTCTTAAGTTTTTATACTCTTAAGCTTCGTGCGTGTCTGAGATCACCAAATGAACATCTGGGAGTTTGGCAAGGGTAGTTCACCTTTCCTTTCTACTTTCTACTTATCTCTTCTTCTGTCCCTGGTCTATCCAGTAGGTAAAGTCACACGAGTAACCCAGTTTAATGAGGTCTTTATAATTCCTTGGATATCTCCTTACTGTACTATAAATCCAGTCACCTCCCATTATTTGCCCCACACACTTCCTTCACTTTTGACCTGTAAGATGAGATTCTAGCTACAGCGTAGGCCTTGTGCCCAATGAGCTCCATGTATCTTGGCAGCTCCAGGATCTTGGGGTTCTTCTTAGGGTGAGGGACTTATAATTGGAAGCCCACCGATTGAGATGGTACTGAGAGGAGCAGGTAAAGGGAGGGCAGATGACATCCTCTCTAGTCATCCAGCTATTTTTTACCGGATTACTATGTTCTACTCGCTCTGGGGGCTATATCGCTTCCATTCTGAAGACATATATAGGGCTATTTCTCAGTAGAGACAGAAGTTTTAGTGGGAAAATCTGGGGCTTTTGTGTTGGGCATTATATTTAAATTTAGCCCTTTACTATGATCTTAGACAAGTTGCTTATTTTCAGTTTTCTTACCTATAAAATGGAAATAATTGGAATACTTCTCAGCAGTCAAAAGGAATGAACTATTGATAAATGCAGTAACATGGATGAATTTTAAAATAATCATGCTGAGTGTAAGAGTACACACTCTATGATTTTATTTATATAGAATTCTAGAAAATACACACTAGTCTATAGCATCAGAAAGCAGACCAGTGGTTATCCGGGAGCAAGCAACTGGCAAGGGTTAGGAAGGGAGGGCACAAGGAAACTTTTGGAAGTGATTGTTTCACAAGTGTGTTTGTCTATCAAAACCTGTTAAATTTCAGACTTTAAATATGTGCAGCTGATTGTATGTCAGTATCTCAATAAACCTGTTAATATGGAGATAATGAAACCTATTCTTTTTTTTAATTAATTATTTTATTAACATATAATTTATTATTTGCTCCAGGGTACATGTCTGTGAATCATCAGGCTTACACATTTCACAGCACTTACCATAGCACATACCCTCCCCAGTATCCTTACCCCCCTAACCCTACCCTCCAGCATCCCTCAGTTTGTTTCATGAGTTTAGGAGTCTCTTATGGTTTGTCTCCTTCCCCATCCCATCTTGTTTCATTTACCACCCCCACCCCCCCATTACCCCCCGCCCTGCCTCTCAAATTCTATATCAGAGAGATCATGTGATAATTATCTTTCTCTGACTGACTTATTTCGCTTAGCATAATACCCTCTAGTTCATCCACATTGTTGCAAATGGCAAGATTTTGTTTCTCTTGATGGCTGCATAGTATTCCATTGTATATATATACCACATCTTTATCCATTCATCTATTGATGGACATCTATGTTCTTTCCATAGTTTGGCTATTGTGGACATTGCTGCTATAAACATTCGGGTGCATGTGCCCCTTCGGATCACTACATTTGTATCTTTAGAGTGAATACCCAGTAGTGTGATTGCTGGCTCGTAGGGTAGCTCTATTTTCAACTTTTTGAGGAACCTCCATACTATTTTCCAAAGTGACTGTACCAGCTTGCATTCCCACCAACAGTGTAGGAGGGTTCCCCTTTCTCTGCATCTTTCTAACATCTGCTGTTTCCTGACTTGCTAATTTTAGCCATTCTGACTGGTGTGAGGTGGTATCTCACTGTGGTTTTGATTTGTATTTCTCTGATGCCAAGTGATTTGAGCACTTTTTCGTGTGTCTGTTGGCCATTTGGAAACCTATTCTTTAATGATTGTGATTTTTTAAATGAAGAAAACCATGTTAAAGTGCCTGAAACATCACAAGCAATCAATAAAGAACATTTCTATTCTCTCCCACTTATACATGTTTTTAAAAATAATCTCAGAGCATTAGTTTTAGTATGTTATATTTACATGACAAAGCATATAAGGAGATACCAACACCTTAAGTAACACAGGGTACAATTTTTCCTGTTTTCTTTGGGATCATAGGTACATATATTGTAAGGATTAAATGAGACAATCATGTGAGGAACTTTGAACAGTGCTGGGCATGTAGTGAACACTCTTTTGTTTGTTTTGTTTTGACTATGCAGATCGTCTTCAACTTATGATGGGATGAGGTCCTGATAAACCCATCGTAAGTTGAAAATATCATAGGTCGAACATATATTTAACATATCTGACCTACCGAATGTCATCAGTTAGCCTACCGTACCTTAAATGTGTTCAGAACGTTTACAGTCATCCACAGCTGGGCAAGATCATCTAACACAAAACCTATAATAAAGTTTCGAATATCTTATGTAATTTGTTGAAATCTGTACTGAAAGTGAAAATCAAAATGGTTGTGGGTGTATCAATTGTTTACTTTGTGATTGTGTGGCTGCAGCTCATTGGTGCTGCCCAGCATCTTGAGACTCATACTCCCTATCATTAAGCCAAGGAAAGATAAAAATTCAAAATTTGAAGTGAGGTTTCTATTGGATGCATATTGCTCTCACACCATCATAAGGTTGAAAAATTGTAAGTTGAAGCATCATAAGTTGGGGGCCATCTGTATTATCATTTTATAGGTTTAATAGATGGCATAGAGTGAGTGATCAGTGAATATTGGTTGTAATTACAGTTATTTTTATTACTAGGTTGGCTGGTCAGGAAAGACTAGCTAAAAAATCAAGGAAGTTGATTTTCAAAAGGGTTTACCTTTCCTGAGATTTCTTGATGGGATTGACTTTTGTTTCTGGAGACAAGTTGTGACAGAAACCACCTGGAAGAAATTTGGTTACTGTCTTTTTCAGGAATAAAATAACTTATCAAGACTTTTTTTTAAAAGATTTTATTTATTTATTTGACAGAGAGAAAGAGATCACAAGTAGGCAGAGAGGCAGGCAGAGAGAGAGGGGAAGCAGGCTCCCTGCTAATCAGAGAGCCCGATGTGGGGCTCGATCCCAGGATCCTGAGATCATGACCTGAGCCGAAGGCAGAGGCCCAACCCACTGAGCCACCCAGGCGCCCCTCATCAAGACTGTTAATACAGATAATATTAAAGGTGTCATGTGTATTTATAGTGATCAGTAAATTCAGATGAGAGTAAGCATTTCCTAGTCCTAAGAAAGTGGTACTGGTATTTGGGAGACCTAAGTTAGCATTAAACATAAGAACTCCTGAGAAACTTGTCAAAATGCAGACTTATGAGGCTTACCTATAAAGACTCTGACTCAGTGGTTATGGGATGGGCCAGGAATCTGTATTTTAATACTCATACCCAGTTGATTTTGATACAGGTGGTCTGTAGATATACTTTTGAGAAGCACTCATCTAAGACATTTGGTACCTTGGACAGCTCCTGGAGCCACTCTCCCAAGATTTTCAGGACGCAGGATAGCTCCCAGCATCTCTAGCCTTATACACTGTGGGATTTGAAGCCCCAAAGGGGCTTGCCTATCTTTCCTAGAGAATAACTCCCTCCTCCAACATCTCTTAAGATTTGGGAAACTGAAAGTTCTGTTTCCTGATGACAAAGGAGAAGGGGTACATGGTCCACCCTATAGGAGAAAATATTCTAAGTCCAGAGTGCTTAACTTGGAAACTCTGGGGCAGCGGGGGAATAGGTAAACTTCAGAAGATCTGAGACCTTCCTGAACTTGTAGGCAAAATTGTGAAGTAGATTATGTGCTTGTATTTTAGTGGATGGAGAAGTTAACTTTTTCTCTATTTGAGGATGGAAATTTTCTTTCTTTTTTTTTTTTTTAAAGATTTTATTTATTTGAGAGAGAGAAAGTGAGAGAGAGCATGAGAGGAGAGAAGGTCAGAGGGAGAAGCGGACTGCCCGCAGAGCCGGGAGCCCGATGTGGGACTCGATCCCAGAACTCCAGGGTCATGACCCGAGCCGAAGGCAGTTGCGTAACCAACTGAGCCACCCAGGTGCCCCATGGATGGAAATTTTCTGAATCAATTAATTTGTATACTTTTCCGTACAATTTATGTACTTTCATAGACCTCTTAAGATTTGTGTGGGAGATAGAGAGTTTTATTGAAATTCCTCGTTGATATTCAAGTACCTAATAACTATCAGTATCACTTAAACTATGACAACATCAATAAAAACAAGCAAACAAACAATCCCTGAAGGTATACAACTCTGACATCTCAAGCTATAACTTGAACTCTCTAGTGTTGTGATGGAGGTCCATTAGCGTTGGTATAGAATTGGATATGTCATGTTGGCCAATCTGGAAACCTTATTTTGCTGAAAGACGATCTTATTATAAGCCATGGTAAATGTGGGAAATGAGGTTATTTGGGTGATTAAGACATTTTCTTCTATATATCATTTGATCTTTAAATGCTATCTTTGATAGTTTTGCAAATAGACAAGTCAGTTGTTATGGAGTATTGAGTTAGCTAATATTTGCATCAGGTCAAACTATTTCTACAGAGAAATTGATGGCTATTAGCCATATTCTATTTAAAATACAGCCCCAAAGGCAAACTAGTTAGTAAGCAAACCATCCCACATTCATTATATGTGGTCTGTCTGATATCTATTATCTGATCAATCTGTAGCTTATATCTCAAATACATAATATATGTAAAAAGAAAGTCATTCCCTCAAAGGCATAGCTGATTTGAATTATTTGCCTTGAAAGGTGTTTTCTGACTATGGAGAGGACTCTCCTGAGTCAGTGCCAGTAAGAGGAGCTACTCCTGGTAGAGAGGAGGGATCAGAGCCATTAATATGCTCATCAGCTTGCCAGGAGGCTAAGGGCATGACATTTTTCCTTCTATGAGGAATAGGTGAGATAGAAATTACTGACTCAAGGTTCTAAGCAATTCAGCTAACCTTTCGAACTATATATGCTAATTTCAGAATAAAGATAACCCAGATAGTTTTTCTTCTTGGCTTCTGTGATGCCAGCTTCTCATGTTTGATTTCCCACCTCCAGTCTCACTGGATGTTCCCTTTCAGTCTCTTGACTCGCTCCATCTTCTTTGCTGGACCTCCAGACTCTTTCCTGGGTCTCTTCTCTAGCTACTCTCTCTCCCTGGTAGATTTCATCTAGTCCCATAATGTTAATACCATCTATATGCAGATGACTCTCAAGTGTGTGACTGCGTTATTGATTTTTCCTTGTGCTGCAGGCTCATAAATCAAACTGCCTACTTGTCAAACTGCCTCCATGATTTGAATGTCTAGTAGGCATCTTCATTGTAATGGGTTCCAAACAGAACTCTCTTCTCTACACTTCCCTCTCCTTAAACTGTTCTCCCATTCTCTTCCTCAGAAAATGACATCACCTTTTCCCAGTTTCTTAAGATAAAAACTTGAGAAACATTCCATTCTTTCCCTTGTGTGTCACATCCAGTTAATCAGGTCCCTCTCTGAAATGTATCTCCAATATATTCCCTTCTTTCTACGACTATCACCTCAGGTTAAACAATGAAATGCTCTCATCTGCACTATTTTAATGGTCTCTTAAGTTTTCTTTCAGCTTCCATTTATGTTCCACTCTGCTCCTTTCTCCAAACAGCAGCCAAAATAAATGATAAATCAGTTCACATCATTTCCCTTCTTAACACTCATGAATGGATTTTCATGGAATTTAGTATAAAATTCAGACTACTTTTTAAAAAGATTTATTTATTGGGGGGCACCTGGGTGGCTCAGTGGATTAAGCCTCTGCCTTCAACTCAGGTCATGATCTCAAGGTCCTGGGACTGAGCCCCGCATTGGGCTCTCTGCTCCTCAGGGAGCCTGCTTCCCCCTCTCCCTTGGCCTGCCTCTCTGCCTAGTTGTGATCTCTTTCTCTCTGTCAAATAAATAAATAAAATCTTAAAAAAAGGATTTATTTATTTGAGGGAGAGAAAGAAAGAGAAAGAGTACATGAGGGGGAGGGGCAGAGGGAGAGAGAGAGAGAGAGAATCTTAAACCGACTCCATGCTGAGTATGGAGCCTGACATGGGGCTCGATCTCACAGATCACTACCTGAGCTGAAACCAAGAGTTAGATGCTTAACTGACTGTGCCACCCAGGTACCCCCAGATTACTTTCTATGTATGTGTGTTTGTATGTATATATGTATGTAATTTCTACACCCAACACAGGGCTTGAGCTCATGACCCCAAGATCAGGAGTTGCATGCTCTTCCAACTGAGCCAGTCTGGTGCCCCCAGACTACTTTCTTTCTATGGCTTTTAAGACCCTATATGATAAGGTCATGCTCATCCCTCTGACTCCCTTCCTCCTGCTCTCTCTTGCTTTCTGTGCTCCCACCACATCAGCCTTCCTCTGGTTCCTTAAACACACCAAGTTCATCCCCACCTCAGAGCTTTTGCTGTCTCTTCTGCCTGGAACTTTCATATGGAAGAACTTCACATGACTGGCTTCTTTTCAATATTCAGGTTTCAGCAGAGATAATTTATTCATGACAGAAATCATTCATTTATTTCTCCTTTAGTCACTATCTCTCATGTCACCTTGCTTCCTTTTCTTAGTATTTATCACATCCTAGGTACAAATTTTGTATGTCACATATTCAAGCAAGCAAAAGAAATGGAAATTTCCTTGTTTTTAACAATAACCACAGTAAGCTAAACTGTCACGAACAGCCCTCAAATTTCAATGGCTTGACACAATAAAGTTGATTTCTTGTATATGTCAGAGCAGAATGGGAAATTATGGGAATGAGGGCTGGGGAAGGTGTGTCTGATCTGTAGCTACTTCTTATCCACTCTGATCTCTTTTGAGTGGTTAAAGACTTCTGTCTCTGCTGCCGTCAGTCACTGAGGCACTCATGCTGTTCTGCCTTCTAGTTGGGTCCATGCCAGTCATCCAGCACCCTTTTTGTCTAGGGCAAGTGGCCTGTCCTCGTCCACTGGTGCTGCTCAGGCAGCTCTGTACCCATATTGGGATTAGGGAAAGCTTTTTAATGCTCTCCCATAACATTTTGCTGACAGATACTGGGGTAGGGTGGTGGCAGGATAGTTATGCTGGGTTTTCTTTCTTTTTCTTTTTTTAAAGATTTTATTTATTTATTTGAGAAAGAGAGAGGGAGAGAGAGAGAGAGAGAACAAGTAGGCAGAGAGGCAGGCAGAAAGAGAGGGGGAAGCAGGCTCCCTGCTGAGCAGAGAGCCTGATGTGGGGGCTCGATCCCAGGACCCTGAGATCATGACCTGAGCCGAAGGCAGATGCTTTAACCCACTGAGCCACCTAGGCGCCCCTGGGTTTTCTTTCCGAGGGAACATGCCAGGCTCCATTCTGTTCTACAGGGAGCACAGACTGCCATGGGGGACATAACATGAGGTTATGAGAAATTCTTGGCCCTCAGATTCCTGAACCTATTTGGGGGCTCTATCTTCACCCAACTCAAGTTTCTTTTCTGAGGTGGGCCGGGAGGAAAGGCCTCTATTTATGAGACCACCACCAATAATTTTCTCTCTTGCTTTTATCTCCCAGTTTTGAAACTCTTTCCTTCACCTCAGAAAGATCTTTGATCTTCTCTTTATGTGGTGAGAAAACTGTGTGTCCTCTTCTTCCAGGTTTTGTCTTCTTGGTGTTCAAAGCCAAGTTTTTTGAAATTAAACAAAACAAGGCAAAATAAAACAAAGCATTTCCTGTCCAAATACCTTGGTTTGCAATGCTGTTGTCTCTTCTATGAGTAAAAAAACTCATGTATGCACTCAAAGCCACCAAGAGTAATGCCAGTAGAAAGGGAACCCTGCCTCTGAAAGGGCATAAGGAAGTGTGAGGGCGAAATGAGGTTGGCTCTGGAAATGAGAAATCACAGTGAAGGTCTCAAAATATTACTCTACCACATCTTGTGTGAGAGCTCTTTCCCCCCCAGAACATATTTCCATGTGAGCAAAGACCTTGATGATCTTCTTTACTTATGTATTTCTGGGACCTAAAACAGTGCTTGTACTAAGTAAATACTTATTAATTAAACAATATAAGTTAAATTTGCTAGATGAATAGAAGAGAGGCTTTGGCATTTTTCTGAGCTTCGGTTTAAGCTACGACTCTGTCTGCTCCTGTCTTCCTATTTCTGTATCCCCTAAAATGACTTAAGTAATGATGGATTACTAACTGAATTGTGTTGACATATGAGGAGCTCTTAGTAGACCCTCTCTTTAGACTCAGCCATAGAAATACTCTAAAGATTTACTTCGGTTCCTTTCCTGAAGCATAATTACCAGGGGAGGCACTCGGATTACTGACACAGATGTTAAAAGTTCCTTTCTAATGATAAGCACTGAAACAAAATGAGGTTTTGTTATCCCCAAATTAATATGATTCAAGAAGATAGAACTAAAATATATCCATGTTTTATTATATAACATGTTTCCTTCACATTATTTTAACTTCTGTAGCATTAAAGTAAACTGGGCATGACAGTTATCTTACTTAGATTAAAACCGTTTATGAACATGCCATATTGTTTAAATGAAGTAAATGCTTTAAAAAATTTGGAGGGAGTACACAGAGGAAGTGGATTCACTTCTTTTCATGAGGGTCCAGTTCTGAGGTGAAGATTTTGCTCCCTCATCACCATCGGACCTTGATGTGTGGCTCCATCCCTCGTTTCCCAGGCTGTCTCCTCATGTGTTGGGTGTGTACCCAGGCTCCCAAGCCAGCCAGGCTCTTTGGTTTCTCCATCACTTTGGCCATGCCATTCCCTCAGCCATTCTTTCACTTTGGGGCTCAGCCTGAATTCCACGTCCTCTTTAATACCTTACTTCCCCTCCTCCCCATTAGAATTAACTTCCTCTTCCCCATAGCATGATTTTTATTTCTCTGTTTATCATGTCTTTCCTTCTGCCGTGGGTTGGAGTGGGTTGATGGCATGTGGTGCTCTTTTACAAGCCTGCAAGCCTCTGGAGACGCTTTGCTCCCCATGCCCACCATAGTGCTTTACACTCTGCAGGTGCTCCATTATTACAACACTTAGGTGTCTACCTTGTTCCAGGAACTGACCTAGGCCCTTAAGATACCTAGCTAGACAAAGCTCTCTGCTTGTGGCTAAACAAAAGACTATTGGAAGACAGATGGTTTTCTCTTCTTTTTTTTTATTTTTTAAACTTAAATGCAGGACTTAAACAGATGATTATACTTTTTGATTGTATGTCATCCCCAGATTTATTCATATTTCTGCCCTGTTTCGTTCAGAAATGGAGCCAAATCCTTTATACACATGGACACAAGAGACACTTCTTCCAGTGTAGGAGGGAGTTGGGGTGAAATTTTCTGTCTGTGTTCACCCTCTGCGATCCTGGTTTTTAGTTTGAATTGCTTTATCAGGTTGAGAGTCCCTTTTGAAACATTTATTTATTGAATACATATTTGTCAGGTACCTTCTATATGTAAAGAAGGCACTATCTAACCCAAGTGAACATCTCCAGTCTTACGTTTAGAGCTGGTAGTTACTGGAAGGATGAAGGCTCGTGGTCATAGCTGATAGTGTTGAGGTAGAACTAGCATTCAGGACACTTGACTTCCAGTCCCAAATTTCTTTTCACCTTACTAATGTCTCAGCATTTCATTATGGCAGTTATTTTCAAACACAATGAGAGTGACACAGTGCAGCTTCCTGTGATTATTACCACTACAGGCCAACCTGCTGAATAGTGATAATTAAATAAAAGTCATTTCACATTAAAAATAAAGTAATACCTTTCTTCTTATCAGTATTTACTCTTGGCACAGACTAGCCTAAACCACCCACTTTTGAAGGGATTATTAATTTCCTGCCAAACTTACCCACACAAAATTGACTGTATTAACTTATTAATTATGAAATTGCTAGTTGCTGAGAGGGACAATCCTTGAAATTGCTGTAGTTGAACCAATAGGAATTATTCAAATAATAACATTTCATTGCAGGTGTTCAGTGGAAGACATTCTGTGTAGTGATTCAGAGGCCCAGGCTCTTTGCATTTTGTGGTTCTACCATTTCTTAGGGCTTCAGAATCCTTAGCTTCCACCTGATAGACGGAAAGAAGAGAGAACAAAAATTGTGTAGGCGATTTTTGTAGGCTAGACTTGAGCTGGAGTACATCATGGCCCACCATCCACTGTCCAGGAGGCCATCGTGTGGCTCCAACTAGAGACAAAGAAAAGCTAAGTAGAAAATGTGATCTGTGCCCAAGTGGCTGCTTCCTAGGAACAAATGCAGCACCATTGACCAGAGCAAGAATGTTCAGTCTCGGCCACTGTTCTGGCTAAATGGTGAAGCCAGTGAGGTCTGAATTCTCATGCCCCCAGCTTCTTTATTTCTCTTCCTTTTACCCTCCTCCATGACCCTCCTTTCACCTCCTCCCTAGCCCTAGAGGTGCCTGGTCATCTGTCCTTCATCAGAAACTGCTCTCAGATAGGAAGCCATGGCTCTGTTGAAGTCTCAGCAACAAACAAGGCTCAAAGCTGGGGCTGTTTGCATTTTAACAGGAGAAAACCTCATTTGATATAAATAAAAAAATATGAAGCTCAAATAAGAGAATTTGAAAGCATGCAAAGTATTTGGATGGAACAAGAAGCGTGCAGTTCCTAAAATTAAACCACATGTTAGATTGGGCTGTGTCTTGCTGCATAGCCCAACACAACCATAGGGCTCTTAAGTTCAGAATGGATTTCTTTATTGTTTCATATAATTTGGAAAGTTTCCACAAAGACAGGCTTTTATAGACTGAATTCTGTCCCCCTAAAATTCTTATGTTGAAGCCCTAACCTGCAGTGCCTTGGAATGTGGCTGTATTTAGAGTAGGGCCTTTACAGGAGTGACTGAGTTAAAATGAGACCATTAGCATTGGCCCTAATTCTGTCAGACCAGTGGACTTCTACAAAGAGAGATGAGGACACACAGAGAAACAACAAACAGGGCAGGTACACAGAAGGATGACCATGTGAGGACACAGCAAGAGGGCAGCCACCTGCACGCCCAGAAGGAGACACCTCAGGAAAAACCCAACCTGCTAATTCCTTGATCTTAGACTTGTAGCCCCCAGACCCGAGAGAAATCAACTTTTGTTAAGCCATTCAGTCTGTAGTATTCTGTTATGGCAGCCTGAGAAGACGAATACACATTTTGTATATGGATCCGGGTTTTTGGATATGAAAGGGGGCTATGAGAATAGTTGGGAGCAAGGAGTCCTGCTTGTAAAAGAGTCACGGGTTAGTGGAAGAGTGGATGGATGCCAAGGGTATACTCTGTGAGATGTTCTCCAGGAGAATGAATCTGCTTTGTCAACTCTGAGTTCATGCCCCTGAATGGTGATTAGGGACATTTGCCATGTCTCCATTTGTGTTTCTTTGGACTGGTTCATCTTAAGTTATGCTGAGGAGTGGAAGATTCCTGCAAAATGCTTTAACACATGGGAAATAAAAATTCTGCTTAAATATTAATCAAAGACTGTATCAGATACCCAGCTACCAATACATAATTGGAAGATTCAAATTCAAATATAAGGTTTCATTTGAAAGGTGGCACTGTGGTCAGCTCACTCAGTCTGGAGTCTAGGACTGCTTTGCTTTTCTTTCTTTCTTTCTTTCTTTCTTTCTTTCTTTCTTTCTTTCTTTCTTTCTTTCTTTCTTTCCTAAGTAGACAGAGCCTCAAGTCTTAGTTCTCTTTTGCTTCTGAAACTCAGTAATTGCCAGAATATTTCTTAGCACCCAACACTGATGCTGAGTTTGGGACTCTAAAGTGCCTTAGGGCATGCCAAGACTGGGTTGCCAAAATGTTTCTCCTTCCCTACAGACATACCAATGGCTCTGGGGCCTTTTCCAGGAAGCAGTGTTCAAGAATTCAAACCCAATCACAAATCCTCTGTGGGTGGACAGGAGGAAGCAGGCATCTGGCATCCAGAGATAGGGAACAGAAGCAACACAGTCCTGTCATGTAGCTTTCTACAATGCCTTGTTAGAATTCAATTCTCTTTATCTTAAGAAGTAGTCATGAGCTGCTTAATTTGAGATTTTTTGGAAAGCAAATCATACTTTTGGCAAAAAACAAAAAAATGTGTCAACCATCTGGCTAAATCAAAGGCATCAGCATAGAAGAGGGAGCTTGTGCAATGGAAGGGGGCTGTGTGATATGGGAGAATGAGTTCTGGACTGGGTTTATGGTTCCCACCCTGCTACCAGCTGCTTATGTGTCCTGGCTGAATCACTTAACCTTGGGTTTTCCTCACCTGTTATAACAGAGTAGGTCCTGGTAGGACTAAGCTGGGACTATTGGTGAATAGTTAGGAGACATCACTAACCTCAAGTCACTATTGACAACCACTCGCTTGCAAAGGGCCTGGGAGAAAAGGACTTCATTGCTGTCCACAGCTGGGTTTCAGACATTTATAGACATGTGTAATCAGGTCAGTACATGTGTAACATCTCTGACTAAAGTCCTATCCTAGGGGGAGTGATAAAAGCCACAGAGGGAGAACTCAACAGAAGGAAGAAGGAGCTGGGCAAGGAGAACCTGATTTTAAAATGAGACAAAATTTTAAAATTATGGGTACTCTGGGTACTATGTGGTAGCAGAATCTTGAACTCATCTCATTAACCTAGGACAAAGGTTTCCTTTGTGAATTTAAGGTGCTGTGTAAATAAACTTGCTGAGGATCCTTCCTCCCATAGCTGGCTATGATATAGAAGGAACAGTGCCCTTCTCATTTTGGAAGAAACACTTGTTCTTTTGGGTCAGGACCAACTTTCTTTCCAGGGCACCATCATGGGATGGGAACCATGGCAGTAGCCATGACCGCAGATCTCATTCATGAATACGTATAAGCATCCTGAGGGCTACAGGGGAAACGGAATTAGGTAACACATAAAAGACAAGACCTCCTGTCAACCGAAAGATAAAGGCTTAGAGCCTTTGAGATTTAGGCAGATGGAAATATTCAGCTTCCACGTAAGAGGATGTGGTTGGAGACACGACCTTTGAACTCAGTTCCAATTCTAATCTCTAGTATTTCTCAGAGCCTGAGAGGGAATTTAACAGAAACTCTCACAAATGTAATAATAGTGATAGCTAGCTTTTGTTGAGACACCTTGCACTTTGTGCTAGGCATTGTGATGACTACTTTACTTTCACAGTGAATCTGAAAGGTAGAAAGCAGTAAACCTAATTTAAGATGAAGAGTCTGGAAAAAAGCTAATTTGCCAAACTCAGTGAGCAAGTGGTATTCAGATATGTCTGACCCCAGATCTTATGCTCTGTCCTCTCTACCACAACACGATGGCAGGAGATGTTTTGGAATGGCCTTTTGACCACGCTTGACAGGATGCCCAGATGTGGCTATCTCCAGGAAGCTGCCATGTCAGAGCCCTGAGGTGAGATTTCCGGGGAGAAGGATGAGCCACGACAAGCTGCTGCAGAATATTTACATCAGCGAGACCCCCGCACCGCCCCCCCTCCTGCGGCTCTGCCCCGTGGTGGAGGCCATCGAGGGTGCCCCCACAGAGTTACGTTTCTGGGCATTTTGTCATCAAGACCAGGCCTAAGTGAAGTAGTGAAATGGGAAGATAGTAAAGACAATGGCAACAACAGAAGGAGCACCTAGCATTTATCCAACATTATTTCATGCTAAAAGTTGAGTGAAACACTTTATTAACCTGTCTTTTAATTCTTTCCCCTTCATGAGTGTCATTATTTTGCAGCTGAGGAAACAAAAGCTCAGGAAGTTTAAGCAAGTTGTTTGATTATAAAGTGCATGAGTGGCAGGCAGAGCGAGGACTTGAACCCAGGTAAATGGAGCTCCGAAGGGGTTTATTCAGGGGCACCTGGGTGACTCAGGCAGTTAAGTGTCTGACTCTAGATTTCAGGTGAGTGCATGATCTCAGGGTCGAAAGATTGAGCCCTGCGTCAGGCTCTGTGCTGAGTGTGGAGCCTGCTTAAGATTCTCTCTTTCCCTCTCCCTCTGCCCCTTACCCCCTTGTGTGCACACACATGTGCGCACATGCTCTCTCTCTCCCTCCCTCTCTCTCAAAGAACAAAACAAAACAACAACAACAAAAAATGACAAAGGGATTTATGCAGAATCACTATTCTGGCATGCCTCTCTAGAACAATGTTCTCTGGTGTTCTCTTTTTCCCCTGAATCACCCACATCTCCTTTTTGCTCTGCATATGGGCCCCTCTTCCGAAAGATCACTGGGCTCTAGTGCCCAGTGCCCTCCAGCTTCACCTCTGCTCCCCATTGGTAATCCTACAGAAGGCGCTGCTTCTGGGCACATGCTTCAGGGCTGTAAAGGAAAAAGTTGAGATTTTTTTGTGTTTTAAAGTGTTTCTACTATAGTCACTGTTTATATTTACTTGTACAATAATTAGTACCAGAAAAGACAGGTGATTTTCAGTAACCCCAAGAAGATCTGAAGAGTTCTTATATTGCTTAACTTACTATAACAAGCTTAGTGAAGTGGTTGTGGGTTAAATATTATAAAATGCAATTTCCTATCACAAGTAGTGATTGGTAAATGCAATTTCCTACAACAGACAGTTAGGTGAGTTTTATAGTCTAAAGGTTAGAGGTTGTGTAATGATTAACCATTACAGAAAAATCCCACAAGAGACTTTTGTATAAAACTGCTAAGTTTTGTGATGGCAAAATATAGAAAAAGTACAGATCTGACCAAAAAAAGCATTCTACCCTTCCAGCCTGTCTTATTTTTCTGTCTTTTGTAGCTTGAACTTAACTGACCGGCAAATACATTCTGGTTCCTCTGTTATCTATGTAACAAGGTGTAAATTGTTCGCTCTGTGCAGAATATTGTCAATCTTATGTGAATAGTTCACAGCTTCTCAGTCTCTCAAAACTCTGTCAAAAAACTTGTGGCTTCTGGATTTCCTTAAAAAAAAAATTATCTTTATTTTTCCCCAGCTATTTGAAATGTAATTGATGTATAGCATTGTGTAAAATGCAAGGTGTACAATGTGATGATTTGGTATAGTATATTGTATATACTAGTATATTTGGTATAGTATATTGTGAAGTGATTACCACAATAAAGCTAGATAACACTTTCAAAATGTCACATAATTACCCTTTGTGTGTGTGTGGTGAGAACATTTAAGACCTAGACTGTCTCAGCAACTTTTAAGTATACGAAACAGTCTCGTTAACTGTAGTCACCAGGTTGTACATTCAATCCCCAGAACTTTAAGGTTAATTAGACTTTGGGGTTTCTAATTTTTATATCTGTAGTGTGAATTTAAAAGTCATTTGCATTTTGACTTGTCTCTAGTTGAGAAACAATAGCTTTGATCCCCACATAAAGGAATTTTGAGCCTCACTCAAGGAAGAGTACTTTTTTTTTGTGGTGGCATGGGGAGTGACGTCTCTCATGGTTTTTGAAATCCTGACGTCCAGAAGTCCTTCCTGGAGCTGGTCCAGCAGGTCATGCAATATGGGCACTGTTTTCTCAAAGCTGACATGCCAGTGCTCAGAGAGCCCTGGTGGAAAAGTGCAGGGGTTGGGAATATAGGTGATGGTGCCCACATGGAGTTGCTGTACAGTGGCATAAGCCAGAATATGAAGCAGAGGGGACTGCTGAGTCCCAAGAGAGTGGCCATAGGGGCTTGAATGTCCTGATACTTCACTCTTTCTTTAATATAGTCTGTTAAAAACCTGTATTGATTGTGTGTTCTAAGCACTGTGCTAGCATTATGGATAGGACAGTTAGCAGGATAGACCCGTGTCCTCAAGCGATTTATGGCTAAATGGGGGAAAACAGATAGTTCAATGAGCAATTATGGAAAGGTGGGTTAAGTGTCATGATAGCGAAAGAATGGGAAGGATGTTAGGAGAACAAAGCAGAGGCATCAAATGGAGGTCAGGAAGTGGCATTATCTGAGCCTTCCTCTTTGACCTATGATTTATATAGAAGTGGGTTCTTTAGTTTCCAAGTGTTTGGAGATTTTCCTGTTTTGTTATTGATTTCTGTTCTTATTCCATTTTGTTACATAACATATTCTGTGTGGTTTGAATATTTTAATTCTTTTAAATTTGTTGAGGTTTGTTTTATGGGCCAGGCTGTGGTCTATCTTGGTACAAGTTTTGTGGATACTTGGGTCTGTGTGTTGGGTGGAGTGTTCTACAAATGCTGGTTAGGTGCTGTTGGCTGATGGTGGTGTTGATATTTTTTATATCCTTCTGATCTTCGGTCTAGTTGTACTGTCTATTAGTAACTGAGGGTTGTTACAGCCCATAGCTACACTTGCAGAATTGTCTGTTTTCCCTTCCAAATCTATCAGTTTTTCTTGTATATGCTTTGCAGCTCTGTGGTCTGGTGCATTTACATTCAGGATTGCTGTGTTTTATTGGTGGACTGATCCTTTTGTCATTGTGTGATGTCCCTCTCTGTCTCTGGTAATTTTCTTTGCTCCAAAGTCAACTTTATCTGGTATTAACATTGAAAATATTTGATTATCTTTTGATTAATGTTTGTGTGACATATCTTTTCCCACCTTTTTGCTTTCTTTCAACCTTTAACTTTCGATCCTGTTTGGATGTAATGCAATTATTGTTATAGTAAGGTTTAAATCTGCCATTTATCTTTCTGCTTTCTGTTTGTCCTCTCTTAAATTTATTTTTTTTTGTTGTTGTTGTTGCCTTTTTACTGTCTTCCTGGGGCTTACTTGAACATTTTGTAGAATTCCATTTTGGTGTTAACATCAAACCTATAGTGCTTTTGAGTATTTCTCTCAGTAGAGCGTTTCTAAGTTGCTTTAGGTATTACACCACAAAGCTCACACACACACACACACACACACACACACACACACACACACTTTCACAGACTCATGAGTGTGCCCCCCATCTTATCACAGTCTCCTGCTGTCATCATCTTACCAGTTCTGCATGAAGTATAAAAATCTTAACCTCCATTTACGTCTCTTTTTTCTTCCTTGTTTATAGTAAAGATATCTTAAATATTTCCTCTGTATACATTCAGAACTGTATTAGCAAATATTATAAGTTTACTTTAACTGTCAAGCATAAGTGTAGTTACCTATATCTTTTTTTTTTTTTTAAAGATTTATTTAGAGACAGAGAGGAAATGTGAGCAGGGGGAGGAGCAAAGGGAGAAGGAGAATCTCAGGCAGACTCCAACTAAGGGTGGAGCCTGTCTCGGGGCTTGATCCCAGGACCTTGTGATCATGACCTCCACCAAAATCAAGAGTTGGCCCTTAACTGACTGATCCACCCAGGCATCCCTATTATGTTCTTTCTAAGGGGATTCTTTCACCTCTTTGGAGAACGACAACAAGGTGAAAAATATGTGACTGATCAAAGATTATGACCTACCCCGGAGTATTTTTTTTTTCTTGGAAGCTGCCATTTCCCTCAGGAACCCTCCCTATAGCATGTAACTCATGTTTTTATGCCCTGTGTGGGAATTTGGCTTTTCTGTTTATGTGAGTTTTGGTAAATACAACCAAGCTGCACACTTAGCTAATGTCCCAGCAGGCACTGGAGAGGCGAGTTTGTCAAATGTAAATTAACATATGTAATCTCAACATACTTCCACTAACTGGTTTAATATGTGCTCTGTTGACAAAGAAGTCTCCCAGGTAATAAATGTTGAATGCTTAAGAATACAATATAGACTTAAACTCCAGCCAAAAATTTAGCTCCAAAAATTTAGCCAAGATTTGGGGAAAGAGACAAAGTGGTTGTTTTGCTATGATTTTTTTTTTTTTTCAACTTTGGATGATTTGTCAACTAGATAAAGAATCATAAAAATGAGACAGTCTTTTTTTAGCTGAGTTCTCATTAAAGAGAAGTTTGATTAAAAATAAAAAGGAATACATTAGCTCATTTTAGGATAACTATATATAGTTATCATATATATGTAAATATATTTCAGTAAAGGGGAAAAACTTCACTATTTTTGAATCCTGTAATTGGCTCAGTGCTGTAGAGAAACTAGTCTATTTTTTATTGAAATATAATTGACATATAACATTATATTAGTTTTAGGTGTATAACATAATGATTTGACATATATGTATATGATTACCACTCAAAATGATTACCACAAAAAGTTTAGTTAGGGTCCATCACCACACGTAGTTACAAATTTGTTTTTTCTTGTGATGAGAACTTCTTAAGATCTACTCTCCAACTGTCAAATGTACAATACAGTGTTGTTAACTATAGTCACCATGCTGTGCATTACATCCTTAGGACTTATTTGTAGAAACCTTGTCTTAATGAGTAAAAATGTTTAAAGTATGGAATATTTGGATTGATGCATACTGTTACTACTTTGAAAAAGTAATAATTAATGAAAGATAGCTGAAAAAAAATCCCAATGCATTGATTTTTAAGAAAAAAGTAAGAAAATTGTCATTGTTACACTCAATGTTGATATGTAAGGAAGTTTCTCATGTACTGTAATTTGGTTACTGAATTTAAATAATAGTTTCATTTTCATGTTAGTGCTACTGATCTGTCAGGAAAGCCTTCCTTTTTATAGTTGGACCAGATTCACACTTGGAATTAAAGTATATTTGAATTAAAGGTTCTCACCAGTGGCACTACTAGCGTTGGAGTTGGGTGATTTTTCTTGTGTGGGGTGGCCCTGTGCCCTGTACATTGCAGGATGTTCGGCAGCATCCTTGGTCTCAACCTACTATGGGCCATTAGCCAACACCCCCACCCCTCAGGTGGGACAAATAAAAATGTCTGCAGGCATTGCTAAATTTCCCTTGGGGACAAATTTGATTATTTTGAGTATCACTAATATAAACTATTGGAATATCCAAAACAGTGCAGTTAAAATGACTAAGTCTTACTGAACATTTATTCTACAGTGAACATGAGAGAACAGGTCCTTTAAATCAGAGTCGGTGGGTGATTTGGTGGGTGCCTGGTGGCTCAGTTGGTTAAGTGGCTGCTTTCAGTTTAGGTCGTGATCCTGTGGGATGAAGTGCCACGTCCGGGTCCTTGCTCAGCGGGTGGCCTACTTCTCCCTCTGTCTGCCTCTCCCTCTGCTTGTTCTCTCTCTCTGTCTCTTTCTTTCTGACAAATAAATAAAAAATTTAAAAAATAATAAAAAATAAATAAATCAGAGTCAGTGATGTTTAAATAGGCCAAACTTGATGGCGTCTGAGGCCCTCCATTTCCATGCTCTTTCAAGGACTGAATTTGGATGATTATAGCAGACTCCTTGGTTTACATATGCTTTCATTTTCCTCTTTTCCTTGGCTTGGTTTTCCTTGGTTTGGTGGATAGCCTATCTGCTCCAAGATAACTTAGAACTAAGTATACCTCATTATATTCAACATAATGGTTCAAGGATACCCATGTTGGCTAAATACATTGTTGATTCGATTACTGTGGCATTGAGTAAAAAGGTTGGATCGCTTCTTTTTGAATAAGTGCTTTATTGACCTTTTCCTTATAGCTCTTCATCACCCTGACGACACACTCACTAATTTCAAAAAGAGTAATTCCCCTCCAAAGGCTGATAATTTCAATTAACTATTTTGATCGAGGGAGAATTTATAAGTCTTTGCCAGTTGAACTAATTGCTCATTCCAGGCTTTTAATTGTTCCCTGGCTAATTTCTTTTTAAGAGGCATCTGAACTAGCCTTTCTTTTGCTCATTAGGTGTTTGGCAGCATCCCAAAGTAAGCAAGGTTTGTCTTCTGGTATGTGGTTCTTAGCACACTGGAGACTTTGCTATCTCCTTGATGTTACTCACTGTCCCCTTGACTTCTAGGTCCAGGTTTCTTCCTTTTAGGATGCTCCTTGCTTTCTTTCTGGGCTAATGGCATAGCTTTTTTTTTTTTTTTTAAGATTTTATTTATTTATTTGAGAGATTGAAAGAGAGAGTGTGTGTGTGTGCATGAGCATGGGAAGGGGCCGAGGGAGAGAGAATCTCAAGCAGAATTTCTGCTGAGTGTCTTACAACCCTGAGATCTCAACTGAGCTGATATCAAGAGTCAAGGATGCTTAATCGACTGAGCCACCCCAGCGCTCCTGAGCTAATAACATAACTTTAGGAGCTCAAGTGAGGTTCAGGAAAGTGAAAATCATCAGCTTTTATTTTTGCTGCATCTGGTGTTACCATTTTGATGTAAACTAAGAAAATGGTCAGTGTGGGGCATGTTCCGTGTGAGGGTTGAGTGGGTAGGAAGTGCTTAGGAAGGGACCAGCCCTTTTGGTTTGCCTGGACTGAGTGCTTTCCCAGGACATGGGGCTCCCTTTGCTAAGATGAGGAAGGTCCCAGGCAAACTGGAATAAGTTGGTCACCCTAGGGATACTATTGTAATCCAGATGTCTCAGGATTCAGCAGTCTGTGAACTCAAATATGACCACATAATCAACAATATCTGAAAATCAGTAATACTGAATCCCTGTATCATAACCGCAGGAACTTAGTCCTCCCAGATTTTTTTCTAGGAGTTTCCAGAGAGTATCTCATTTGTTCTCTGAAATGAGGGCTTCTCTCTCTCTTTCTCTTTCTCTTGCATTTTTCTTTCCTTCCTCTTCCACTTTCCAGCAGTGGACAGCAGCCTGCAAGCTGCCTGAAGAAGGGCTTTCTTATTGTTACTGTTGTTGGAAATGCCTTTGAAAATACTGCTGCACCCCCTAAGCTGGTCTTTCTTCTGCTTTGTAGATAGTTTTCTCCTCTGGAAGGTTCCAGATCCCAAAGCCTTTAGGCTATTCAGAATGCCCAGAAGCTCACAAGGTCCTTTTGCTCTTGGGCCTCCTCCTTGTTTCTCCAACCCCTGTTTCCTCCCTTTCTTCCATTATCCTCTCCCCCCGACTTATTCTCACATGTTCCTATGCCTACAAAATGGAGTATCAAAACTCCCTTCACAACACCAACCTATACCACGAGGAGGGTGTGGTCTTAGTCAACGCTCCCATTCATTCAGAAGTTTCTTTTCTGCTCGTCGAAGCCACTGTCCTATATTACTATGAAATGGAAGGTTTTTCCAACCCAAGAGTTTGTTTTCAGCCTTCAGCTGCTTAATTAAAACCAGTTGAGGCTGTCCCTAGCTCCTATGGTTGTAGGAGTCTTGGGCCTTTATCCTTCAAATCTAGAGTTACCGGAAAGCCATCCGGACAGGTGGCAGGAGGTCTGGGGTGCTGTCATGTGCTGCATCAGTTGGTGAACTGTTTCAAAGTACTGAATTACAAGGCCAGGATCAGTGACCCAAACTCTCATTTCTCCATTAGCTACTCCCACCCTAACTTGGGTCATTCTCATATCTTTTGGAAAAATAGCAGATGCAAAACAAGCTCTCAGTTAGAGGGATTTTGGCTACAACTAGTATAAATTCTGATTCAAACTGGTCCAAACAAATAGAACATGTATTATCTCGTAACACATAACAGTAAGTCTATAATTAAGGCAAGCTTTGGAGTTGATCGATCAGTGGTTCAGAAATATCAAGAAGCCAGATTGTCTCCATAACTATGATATATAATCCATACTTTGTTTCATCTTTAGATTAGTTTTCCTCCTGGTTGCAAGATGGCCACCAACAGAAATTGGGAAAACCTGTGCCCTTGATTTCATGTTTAAAAGAAAGGGAGAGGGCGTGGGTGGTTCAGTGGGTTAAAGCCTCTGCCTTCAACTCAGGTCATGATCTCAGGGTCCTGGGATCGAACCCCACATCGGGCTCTCTGCTCAGCAGGGAGCTTTTTTCCCCCCTCTCTCTGCCTGCCTCTCTGCCTACTTGTGATCTCTCTCTCTGTCAAATAAATAAATAAAATCTTTAAAAAAAATAAAAGAAAGGGAGAGGGAGAAGATAGAGAGATTGGGGGAAAGAAGGAGAGAGTAAGGGAGGGATGCCATTCTTAAATATGGAATGCAAATTCATTTAATCTGATTGGGCCTTTAGGTCATATGCCCACTCTGTAATCAGTAAGAGTCACCAGGTGAATGCCATCCACTGATTTGTTTAGATTAATCAGAGTGTATGCCCCACGTGAGCTTCTTGGAGTCACATGAAAGATGGTTGGGTAATTGAACAGAATTGGGATTCCTTTAGGAAGGAGGAAGAAAGGAATGGATGCTCAGTAGCCAACTGGCAGAGTCCCCTGCAAAGACAATTCCATTTTATACCATTTATCTATCCCTGTGATGGCATTGGTGGTTCAGGAAGTTTGGAAATATCCTTACACTTTGGCAGTATGAAGAGTATAAAGAAGATGGTATTGGAGTCCTGTGCACCTAAATTTGAGGCATAGCTTTGTTATCTTCTAATTGTCTGACTTCAGACAAGTAAAATAACCTTCTTAAGCTTCTGTTTCCTTATCTGTTAAGTAGCTTAAAGCTATTTACAATGGAACATTGCTGTGGGTATTAAAGATGTATGTGAAATATTTATCACAGAACTGGGCATATAGTAAGTACTCAAGAAATTCTTCTTTGCCTTCCCCTGCTCCTATCCTCACCAACAGGCCATCGCTGCCTCTTGACTCCCCATCCCTGCTGATTTTGGTCAGCTCTTAGAGGCACTCATTTGCAATTCTTCCTTTTTTGAAACGTATTGCTGGACTGCCTTGGGCCATCCAGGGGGCCAGCAGTGAGGGTTATATGTCCAGTAGTCCTTTCCGAAAGTAGTGATGGGGTGACATGTACCTCTTTACTATATGATGTCAGGTGGTTTAGTCCCTCTCTTTGTGGGTTATTACCCTACAGTGTTCAGCTTCTTGAGCACCTAATCCTAGAACAAACATGGGTTTGGGATTAAAATATCCAGATTCTTCCCTTTCAGGATATGAAAGCTGTCATTTGAGTATCACTGCACACCAGGTTCTTTGCAGTACAATTGTGATAAAACTTTCTTTTGGTTATTCTCTGTTCTTACAATTACTTGGATGATGTATGTGAATGCATTTCAAAAATCAATGTGTGGAAACATGTTGAATAAATAGGAAAATCTGTTGTACCCTAGTCCCAGCCTCATAGGTATCTAAGGTGTAGACCCAGAAATAAATCATAGCTGAATATGGAGCCATCATACCCAATAGGGGGGTGTCTGATCAACTTCCTAGGCTCACTCCCATTTCATTCCCTCTTTTCTTTAATTAATCAAATATTTAGGACATACTGTGGGTGATAAAAAACTGAGGGTACAAAAATAACTAAGACACCTGGCCTTACTAAGTAGTGGCTTCTCTACCTCCATCCACTTCCCCTTAATCCACAAATCTTGGTTGAGTAAAATAAAATCATTGAGTTCCCTGCTTTTCCAATTCCATCTGTGAAGGATGCCTTTTCAGTGCTATTAGAGCTTTTGAGCATCTGAGGCCTGATTTAGTGGATCCTGATGCTGAGGATGAAAGTACACTCACATCTCTTTGTGCCTCCATTTTCCAATTGGGAAAATGGGATAATAATAAATATTTGCCTTCTTAGTCTCATGGGTGGATGGGCAGAAACCAGAACAGCTGTAGCAGTCATGAGAGAAGCGAAGATGTGAAGTGGGTGAGACAGTGTGTGCATGGAGGCAAGCACTGGCAAGGGACAGACAGGAGGTGGGTGTGTGGGGGTGGTGTTAGCAGACCCAAGGGGAGTGGGAGGCCCAGAGGCCTGTCTTTCAGGAGGTAGAATGGGTCCTGGTGAATAGTGGTGATAAACTGAGTTGCAAAGAAGTGAAGAGAAGCGGGAAGGCTTTAAAAGCCCTAGAAAAAAGAGGACAAGAGGAAAATTGTTCTAGCCTGTTTGAAATCGATAGCCTGTTTTCCTTTAAATTAAGGTTGCTCTAAGAAGGAGAGAACAAAGATCACCCATATATAATTAGGCCTAAGACGGAGAAGTCAAGGAATAGTGAACAATTTCTGTAACATCATCTGGAGAAAGTCAAAGCAGAGGTTATCAATGGGTCATGCCTCAGGTTCTTAGACTATACAAAGCAGTGGAATCCCTGTGAAGGCAAGGGAGAGGAAAAACATGCTTGAAGATGCTGTGTTCCTAGGAAGTTCCACATATACTCTTACTTACTGACCAGAAGATAGTCGTATGGCCACACATAGCTGTAAGGGAGGACAGCAATACAGCTGTGTGCCTGGCTACAATTTCTATTACTGTGGATGCTGGGGACAGCGGGAAGTCTCTGTCCCAAGGATTAAATGAGAAGACGTGTGTAAAGCAATAGGCAGAGTGTGGGGGACAGAGTAGTCACTCCGTGTGGGTTAACTGTTGTTTCCACCTCTTATTACATCAGGGCCAGAAAGAATACATGGCCAAGGAGGATGGTGAGGGAGTGGGGACAGAGGTGAATCCTGTTCTATTCCTGAAGCCCTCCGGAAAGAAGCTACTTGGACATACCTTATGACAGAGGCATGGAAAGGAAGGAAGAGTTTGGCCAAAGACTGGAGGTTCACAGTTGCTCTTTATGTTTCTGTTTTGATAATTGGTGTTTCAAAGACAGATAATCAAAATGGAAATGTGCTAACCCAAGACAGGGAAGTAGGGTAGAGATAAGGCTGAAATGTGTTTAAATGTTTTAAGGAACTCTTAAATGTATTTACATAGCAACCTGGGAATGTTTTTCTAATGCAGATTCTGAGACCGAATTAGACAATACCTATGAAAGGCTTTAAACTCCTAGGAGGATGGGCGCTATGCAAAGCTACAGTGTGGGCATTATTAATAACAGTAGTTTTAATAAATGTCAAGCATTTTGCCCTTCAGAAGACTGGAATGTTGTGAACACAACAAGGAAGGATGAAGGGTCGGACAGAGTTCTCGTTGGAGTGGCCCGCCCTGTCCCAGCGGGCTCATACCTGCTGCCACTTAGCTAATCTCACTGCTTACTTGTGGGTCAGAAACACCTCCCTCCCTACCAACTCCTCAATTCCCTTTTTTTCCCCCTTTCAAATCCGTTGAGGAGTTTTGGCTCTTGATGTAGGCCTAGCTGACTAGCAAAACCAATATGTTCTTGGGGCCTCTGTTTTCCTTCTGCAAAAATGGGAAAATAGTGCCTGTCCCTGATACATGCTCAGAACTAGAACTGTATCATGGGTTGGATTTCAGGGTAGAATAAGTGTTTCCTACTTATCCATGCAGTTATTTGGGGTAAGCCATTTACCGTCTTTAAGCCATGGCTGCTCTAGTTTTACAAATAAGTGATAACTAAAAAATAAGCTAAGAGGGTATTTGTGAGGATCAAGTCGTGCATGTGGAAGGGCTTCGCCATCCGTAAAGCTCTGTGCACATGTTATTATCTTATAGGCAGGGCGGGGTTCCAGTTCACCAGGCAAGTGGAGATCCAGGAATACATTGCCATTGATTCTGCTTACACATGCCAGGGTTTACTTGCCTCTGCCAGGGCTTTGCCCCTCTTTAGGAATAAGGGTGTTTCAGAGAGTTAGCCATTCATTTAATTTTTGTGTGTCTGTGAAGTACAAGGTGCTCTCTTGGACACTGCGCGCCACAGTCCCTGGCCTCGTGGAACTTAGTCATGTGGGGGAGACAGAAGATAAACAATGGAACACACAATTAAATTTATAATTCCAAATTGTGATGTGTTGTGAAGGGAACCATTAGGGCTGTGGTGAGAATTCTGGAATGTGGGCTGGAGGGGGCTCCCCTCTGCGGGCTGTCCTAGGATGTGGCCCTCTGAGCTGGAAGGAAGCCATGCGACATCACCGGTCTTTCCTCTCACCCTTGGTTGGAGCTCTGCTCAAGTATCCCTAACTCAAGAAAGCTATCTTATTTCAGAAGGGCTGCTTCCTGTCTTCTACCCCGCTCTGGGGAGAACACGTCACTTCTTCTGATCCCTCCTCCGGTCTGGGCCCTGGGATCTGCCACCTCAGTGTCTCCTACCACCTGCGTCTCGTCCCCAGCCGAGGACCGAGACTCCTGATGTACCAGGGAAGGGCCCTGGCCTACGCCTTCACCATGTAGCCACCGGGCCAGCCCCTGGGATGCCAGCTGCCAAGCCTGCAGGCTGCGTGCATACCAAAAACCGTCCCTGGGGAGCTGACTAGATTTCTAGCAGGAAGCTAATGGAGCCGGCTTTCTTCTCCTGCGTGCCTCCCTGGGAGAACTTGGCACTGGCTTAGGCGGCCCACTCAGTACCTGCCTTCTGGATCAGGTGTTCTCTGGGGAGCCAGCCAGAAGCTTGTTGGCAATTTTTTCCTTTCTCAGCTTTGAAAAACTCTACCCTCTGAGATAGACCAAGTGATTTCCATGAAATAGAACTGGGCAGTCACATCTAGAGGTGAAGGGTAAAACAGGTGGCAGGTGTTGGTGTCTTCTTGCTACCCTGGGGAGTCTAATGGTCCGTTTTGGCTGGCAAAGAGGACGGCAGTTGGAGAGGCTGTGTGGCATAATGAGTTGCACCCTGGGTTGGGAGTCACAGTACTTGGACTCTGCTCCCAACCAGATGGTGACTTTAGGCAAATCACTTCACTTCTCTGGTTGCAATTCCCTTATTTGTAAAATGAGGGGGATGGCGTAGACGATGTCCCTAGATTTTTCTACATCAAATAATGAGATTTTACGTGGCATTTTCAGATATAGTCATTGGAAACAGTGGTTACTATCTATTCTTTTTTTCTTTCCCTCTTCCTTCCTCCCTCCCTCCTATCCCTCTCTTCCTTCCTTCCTTCCTTCCTTCTTTTCTCTTTTTCTCTCTTTCCCTCCCCTCCCTCCCTCTCCTCCTTTCCTTTTCTTTCTTTCTTTCTTTCTTTCTTTCTTTCTTTCTTTCTTTCTTTCTTTCTTTCTTTCTTTCTTCAATGGCCAGGAAAGAGGCTTATTCTCTGCTGGTGAGATAACATGTGATTTCATAATTTCTGTAGATTGGTGGCTTAAATTCTTTGTGACGGATCACAAAGTTTCTGCAGATCTGAAAGACCCTACCCCACCCCCATGCCCTACACTGGTCTCCAGCCCCTTCCTCACTGGTAGGTTTGAGAAAGTGATTCAGTTGTTTCTCCTATCACCAGTGGGCAAGGAGGAGGAGGGGGAAGTCCGGTGTTGGGTGGACAGGCCAGATTGTCACAGAGAACTGGAGTTGTTGGCCTGGCACCACCCCCTTGGTATACTGCCAGTCCTGTCCCACTCAGCATGCCCTCTTGGAATGTGTCACTCCAGGCTTCCCTGCCAGTCTGGAAAGTGGGAGGAGAGGGAGGTCAGCGTGCTTATGTGAGCTTCCTCCTTCTTTGACAACTGTTCACATTCATGACTATGGCTCTCCCACAACCCCGGCCTACACTGGGCTCTGGTAATGCCGTTGTGTTGCTTTCCCCTTCATCTCCAGCGGGGTTTTAAGAGCTTTCTGCTGGGTTCATTTGTTCCCTGAATCCTGCCCAGATTTCTACAAATAGTCTTTTGTGGGGTGAATTGTATTCCTTGTCAGGACATGTAAAAGCAACCAGGAGTTAAGATTATATTTATCTGTGGTTTTCAATCATGCCTGAACATTAGAATCTCCTGGAGAGTTTAAACAAACACTGTGCTTGGACCCTATCTCTAGAGATTAAGATTTGTCCAGAGTGGGGCCTGGGATTGATATTTTTACCAAGTCTCTAATTTGCAGGCTGCATTTGAAACAACCCCTGCCACTCATTGGTATTCATTGTTGGGGCTGGGGAAAATACTTCTTTTTTTCTGAGAACCAGAGTCATTCATTTCCACCCACTTTTTTTTTCTTTTAAAGGTTTTCTGATACAAAATTTCATATATGCACAGAAGTGGAGAGAGCAGAATAATGAATATGCACATAGCCATCACTCAGCTTCAACAGTTGTCAACTCTTGGCCTGTCCTCTGTAGTTGTATACTTCCCTACAGTGACCAGCAACATATGAGCATCCTTGTCGCTCCGTATCCTTACCAACATTTGCTGTTGTCAGTCTTTTAATTTTCATCATTCTGTTTGGAATGGAATGATATTGTGGTGTTAATTTTTGCTTCTCTGATGTCTAATGATATTATCTTTTTATGTGTTTATTGGCTAGTGTGTGTGTGTGTGTGTGTGTGTGTATCTTCATTTAGAAGTATCTTCATGTATTTTACACATTTTAAATCCAGTCTTTCGTCTTTTTATTGTTGATTTAGAGAAAATATTTGCATTACCGGATACAAGTTTTTTTGGTTTTTTTTTTTGGTTTTTGTTTATTGGTTACATACATATGCTGAAAATAGTTTTTCTTAATTGGTGACTTATCTTCTTTTTCTTAGTGGTACCTTTTGATGAACAGACATTTTTAATTTTGATGAGATCTACTTTATCAATTTCTTTCTTTTATGGCATGTGATTTTTGTCTCTGGTCCCAGAAGATTTTGCCAACCGTGAACCATGAAGCTATTTTTCTATGAAATTTTCTAGAAGTATTAGGATTTTGTGCTTTGCTTTTAGATCTCTGATCCATCTTAGGTTAGTTTTTGTGTGTAGGGGTGAGACTGAGTTGATGTTTATTTTTTCCTCTCTAGATACGTATTTGTTCCAGCAACATTTATAAAAAAGATCATTTTCACCCTTTAAACTGACTTGGTAAAATCAATTTGTTGAAGTCGATTTGCTTTATTTAACTTGTGTGCCTATTTCTGAACTCCCTATTCTGTTCCATTTTATCTAATTGTCCTTATTCATTACCGTACTATTAATACAGCTTTATAGTATGTCTTGAAACCAGGTGGTACAAAGCCTACTTTATTCTTCTTTTTCAAAATTATTTGAATATTGTAGAGTCATTGAATTTTCTTGTGGATATTAGAATCACATTGTCTATTTTTTCAGTGTCGCTTATTGGCATTTTTTGATAAAACATTTAATTTATGTATTAATTTAAGGAGCCTGGACATCTTAACAATATTGATCCTTTTATTCCACGAGGTTGGCATGTTTCTCCATTTATTTCGATCTCTTAAAATTTCTCAGAAATGTCTCACAGTTTTCAGTGCAGGGATCTTGCATGTATTTCCCTAGATTTATTTCAAAGTGTATGATATTGTTACTGCTTTCAACATCTAAAAAATTTCGTTATAATTCTTTGTTGCTGTATGTAGAAAATTCTAGTTCCTGATAATTCCAACATAACTACTCATTGGATTATCTCACAAGAGTCTCAACACGCAAATACCAAAACTATAACTAATAGTATAATTATTGAAATTGATTTAAGCATCTTTTTAGTTCCTTTTTGTACTGATGTAGGGGTCAGCAAATTACAACTATGAACTGGTGGCCTGTTTTAATCAATAAAGTTTTATTGGAACACAGCCACGCTCATTCCCTTACTTACATATTGTCTATAGCTGCTTTCTTACTGTATCCTCAGAGTTGAGTAGGTGCAAGGGAGACTATATGATTCACAAACCTAAAATATTTACTATTCATTTCTTTTTTTTTTTTTTTAAGGTTTTTTTTTTTTTTTTTTTATTTATTAGGAAAGAGAGAGAGTGAGAGAGAGCATGAGAAGGGAGAAGGTCAGAGTGAGAAGCGGACTCCCCATGGAGCTGGGAGCCCGATGTGGGACTCGATCCCGGGACTCCGGGATCATGACCTGAGCCGAAGGCAGTTGCTTAACCAACTGCGCCACCCAGGCGCCCTACTATTCATTTCTTTAAGAAAAAGTTTTCTGGACATTGGTGGGGGGTATGTGCTATGGTAAGTGCTGTGAAATGTGTAAGCTTGACAAATCACAGACATGTACCCTGGGGCAAACAATACATCACATGTTAATTAAAAAAAAAAAAAGGAAAGAAAAAGTTTTCTGATCCTGCCCTAAACAGGATTTCTCAATGAGGGCAGTACTGACATTTGGAGCAGATAATTATTGCTATGGAGAGCTGTCCTGTGTATTACACAATGTTTACCAGCATTTCTGGCCTTTGATTACTAGATACTTGTATCAATTCTCACCCCTTGTGATAATCAAAAATGTCTCCAGACATTGCCAGATGTCTCCTGAGGTCAGAACTGCCAGTTGCTGAGAACCAGTGCTCTGGTTTTTCTTTCCTTCTGGTACCTAGGTATATCCCTCTAAGGATAAACTATCAAATTACTGTATTATAAAGGTTTTTGAAATACTTCCTTTTTATGGGATTATGTCATCAAACTGATATATACTTAGATCCATTTGGTTACTTTTGTTTTTGAAACTTAGCTTTGCTTTGAAATTTAATTTGTTATATGAAATTATAATTATAATGAAATATATATATAAAATTATGAAATATATACAAAGTCAAATCTATAAGACAAGATAAAATTGCATAAATCTAGCTTTTAAATCTGTACTTTCCACTCTGCTCTTCACCTATTGCTGTAAGTAATCATGAAGAAAAAGTTTGCTTTATCTCTCAGATGTATGTTTCTTTCTTTCTTCTTTTTAAAATACAAAAAAGGACTTCTCTCACCAGGATAAGGAAAAGGATGGACATATTATCCAGGGCACATCAATATGACAAATACCAAGCTAGAGAGAGTGTGTGTGTGTGCGTGCGCATGTACACGATTGTTTCTGAATGATTTGGCACATGCCTTCTAAACTACTCTAGGTGCCTTCCTCGTTTGTCAGCTCTTCTCTGTTCCAGTAGGAAGCAGATACCATACCAATGTCCTTTAGTAAAAGGACTATAATGGTGTGGGCAGTAAGGGGAGCCAGTAAAGGGTGGTCCATCATTCCAGGGCTAGGAGGTGAGGAGCCATTCTATCCCTCAGTCTGAGCAGCAAGGGGGTTGTGGTAGTGGGAACCCAGAGAGAATGGCTTTATGGAGAGGGCTGCCATTGTTAGAGGTGTGCCCCCAGCTCAGCTGACCTAGTGGGGAGGGAGCTAGATGGTTTTAAAGTCTGATTTTACTTTCTTCTTTCCTGCTAGTACCCAGTTGGTACTTCTGAATGTCTGGATCTAACTAATGCCAAGGGCAAGCAAATGTACTAATGCAGTCCGTACTTGTCCACGTCGCACAGCAAAGAGTTGAGGAAGATAGGTGAGAGCAGATTTGCAGGGTTAAGGGGGAAATAACCAGCCCATTGCTTGTTTACCTACTTGTATGGAGGAAGGGGATCAGCATCTATGGAACAGTAACCATCTTCTAGGCTCTGTGCCAGACACTTAGACCATTCCTGTAACGCTCCTTGTTCCTGTCCCTCGGAGGGAGAAGTACTCGATGACTTACCCCAGGCCAGAAGTGGGATTCAGAATCCCCTGGCTCATTTCAAAGTCGTTATTCTGTGTATGACACCACGATGACTCTAGTAATATGTGTTCTTTCTTGTGCCCAGGGAACAAACAAAAAAGTAGAACTTCTGTGCTGTCTTGCGTGAACATTCTTTCCTGCAATAGAAAATGAAAAAAATAGCGAAGAGATGACTAACTCAAGGAAGTTGTCTTCTCTGGGTCAGAGGGGAGCATGGGGCTGATAATGACCTCCTTGTAAAAATAGGGAGCTAGAGACCAAAGGCAATTCAGTGGCTACAGTGGTTAGCATGTCCATCTCAACCTGTGTCTTTGGTAAGTGTATCCTTTACTGGGCCCCTTCTCAAGGGTTCTTCCTTGGCATTCACAGAGCCTTAGAGATCCATGGATAAAACTATATCTCAGTGTAATTGGTCCCTTTGTGATATAATGTACTTTATTTGTGCATTTACAGATTTTACTGACTGATATAAACATCCCACCGTGCGAAAGATTGAGAACTGTGTGACAAAGAATTCAACATTGGTTAGTCACAGAGGACTTTAGTTTTAATGAGAATATGATTTGAAGTCCCACATCCCTTACATCAGCCAGGAGAGGCACTGCATCGGATGCCTAGTCTCACTGTTCTAAGTGGGCAAGGAAAAGGCAATGCTTTCGTGAAGTGAGACCAAAGTAAGCAAGCATGCCAAGAAATATTTCATTGAGAAACATTTATTATGTAAGTGATAAGAAAACAAGTGAGTGGACGTAGCTATGTAGTTTCCCCTCCTTTTCTCTGTCCAAATACTAGATCTTGCTTTATATTCTTGCTTTATTTTGACAGGCAGGTTTGTTTTTCTTGGCAGACACAGTTGAGGTGAGGTGAGATCGGAAGACTCAAGACCTTGCTGACCCTCTGCGTGTGTTAAACCATAGAAGGACTAGTCACAGAGACTAGTAGAGGTCGAAGGCACTCCAGAGTCCCTGAGATTCAACCTCCTACCTAACGAGGGACTGTCTTCCATAACTTGGGTGACAGGTGGTCATCTGGCCTCTGCTTGACATGTCAGAGAGGGAGCACTCAAAGATCCAACAGTGCCTTACCAATAATGAAATAGAAGCAACACCACCACTAATTTCATTTATTGAGTGCTCACTGTATGCTGGGCACTGTGCCAAGCACTTTAAATGCATCTCATTTAATGAGGTTAATTTAAATGCATTTAAGTGGTCTCATTTAATTCTTAAAGTGCCTCTGTGGGATCGGTGATCCTAGTTTCATTTCACAGGTAGTTGAACTGAGGCTTAGTGATTTGCCCTCACAGCTGCTGTCACAGGTATGAACGTGGGCATGTAGGTGTGTGTTTGTATGAGTATGTGTGTTTGCATGTAAAAAAATATGCAGTGCTCTGCTACTTCTCCCACAGGAACAAGCCCAACACACAATGCAGCAGATCTGAGAGGACACTGTCATGAGTGTCCCAGACAGGCCAATCGTTTGGTGACTTCTTAAACTTCAATTTGGAATTTTTAAAGAAATAATATATATATATTTTCTCCCAGATAACTTATCAGGAAGTTAATGAATATATTTATCCTTATCCACCATCTTTCTTTAACTCATGTTGACCTAGTGTGAATCCAAGGATGTGTCTTGGAGATTATGACTTCAGATGCTACTTGGTTTGATTTATCCCTTAATCCAGCACCAGATGGCAATTTCAGAGCTCTTAGGTGGGACATTTCTAGGTGGGAGATTTCCTTGTGGCATTCCTTCCTTCAGCAACTGACTTGAAAGTGAATGGCACTGTTGAAGAAAAGAGGGGTCCTCATCCCAGAGACAGATCTTTCTCCCTATAAAATGATGCAGGCAGGTGCAGTGGTACCTAATAGCCTCCTTTCTGGCTATGACCTTGTGTGAATCTATGAATCTGAACGTGAAAATGTTAACTTGGGGATACTAGAGAACAGCACTAGTTGGCTTGCCAGAATAATGGCGATATTTTGTCATAGTTACAATTACTTTTATCAAATTACTTATCATTGTTAAATAAAAAATGAAACTATAGTTTTCCCTAAGGCCCAATGGGTGAACACTTGACTACTGCCGAATTCCTGTTAAAGAAGGTACTTTGTAATTTTTGGTGTGACCGCTGGATGGCACAATTGCTCCACACTGTTAGTAAAAAAACACCGCCCCGGCATTTTCAGGTGAAGTGGGTCTATAGGAGATTGCTTAACCTGCTGCTCAGTGAGGAGAATACATAATGGGATGGCTGGAAAGGACTGCTGGAATTGTCTGGTTCAATCTATTTTATTTTATTTTATTTTATTTTAATTTTATTTATTTAATTAATTTAATTTATTTTATTTTACATTGCACAAATGATACATAAATACATTTTTTTTTATTTTTTTATTTATTTTACAGAGAGAGATAGAGATCACAAGTAGGCAGAGAGGCAGGCAGAGAGAAAGGGAAGCAGGGTCCCCCCTGAGCAGAGAGCCCGATGCGGGGCTCGATCCCAGGACCCTGAAATCATGACCTGAGCCGAAGGCAGAGGCCCTAACCCACTGAGCCACCCAGGTGGCCCACATAAATACATTTTAAGTGTAAAGGTTTTATATATGATCCTCTTCCCCTTCTGCTCACTTTTCCTCTGCTGTGTTCATTCCCCACCCCTAGAGAAAACCTGTTGTTAACCTTTGGGGGTATTTCTTGAAGGTCCCTCCTATGCATGTGTACCCATGCATATGTATACATACATGCTTCTTAATAAACATCCACAGTCTCTTCATATTATAAATGAAGAAAGACACGGTGTAGAGTTTAGAGCCAGTATTGTTTATGGGAAAAGCCTGTGCTTTGGAGTCCTAATGACTCCATTATTGAGTGCTCATCTGAGCCTCATTTCCCTCATCTTGCAAAGCGTTCAGGTGTCCTAAATAAGACGAATACACGCACATGCGCCCAGCTCAGCCGGCCTGGCCATACATGTTAGTTTCCTTCCCTGTCACTCTTTGCTAAGTTCACACAACTAATCAGTGGAAGAGCACAGTTCTCTTCATCCTTTGCCTCCGAGGAACCTTTGGAAGACGTGAATACATATGTACACGCCTAATCATATGCAAACTCTAGCTTAATGACCCAGTGACCCATAAGTATGAATCCTGCTGTTGCCAAAGCCTTCACTGGCCACTGTGTGCCTTGCTTCTGTCCAGGTTCGGGGATGAGCTGTATTTTAGGGCTGGAGGGGAAAGCCAGCGTGCAGAGTGGTACAGGAACTCAGGAAAGGTCAACCGACTGGGGCTCAAGTTCAGTTCAGATTCAGCTTAACTCGGTCCACCTGTGCAAAACTCCTATGTCCTGTGTACCCAGGTTTCTTCATCTGCAAAACCAGAAAGATGAATTTGGACCCCATTACAGCTTGTACCAGTGAGAAGATAAATAAACCATGCAGCTCATGATGCTTTTCTTTTTGCATTGTTTTCCGGAAAGCTCAGAGCCAAAGTGAATGTGAATTGAAACCACTTTCCTTGTCCCTGGGTTTCAGGGGTAAGTGTCTCCCATCTCATGGTTTTATGTTGGTTATTAGGGTAATGACGTGGACTGCGGATCTGTAAGGTGGCGGTGAGGACATAGGCTGCATGCTTGCCGACCCGAGCACGTGGGGGCTTCAGGCACTGCCCTTGGAGCTTCCATGGGTGGGAAAGGATTCTGACCCTCTTTCCAATGCCCCACTCTTGGTTTTCTGTAACCATCCCTATATTTAATTTGGTCATTTTAGAAAATACTTTCAGATGTGTATTTGAAAATAGTTATTTAAAAATAAGATGTCAAAGTCTCTGAGGCTTGATTAAAGAGCAGCAGGCACACATGGACGTTCGTTGAGTGGTGTCTTAGGAAAACAACAGGACCTTAAAAACATTTAAGAAACAAAACAAAGCCCAGGGTAACTGCTTCTTTCTTGCAGTTAAGGAAACTCTCCGGAAATACAAAGTTGGCTTTAGAAGCTAGGTGGCAGGCAGCACTGGTCTTAGGGGCAGGCTAGAGGCTTTGTAGGTTGATGGGTTTGTTCCTTCTCTGGGCAGACTAAGCCCCGTCAGATCCTTCCTTGTCCCTGTCTGGTTCTGCACTGCTCACTGAGTGATAGTTCTTTCCTTCTTTCCCCTGTGGATGTGGATCTTACTTATGGCCACCATATGGTTTGCCTCAGGTGGAGACAGGGGCCTTGGAACTCGCCCTGGAGATCACAACTGCATTGTTGCCACCTTGCTCTGCTGCTGTCCACAGAACGGGAAGTGTCTCTCCCCTGGCTCGTACCCTGCCTCCAGTGACCGAAGAATCTAACGGGGTTCCTCGGGCAGGGGCCTGGAACTCCCTCGGGGGGTTATCTTAGGGACTCTCTGGTCCATGTTTTTATGACTCCCGGATGGCGCTTCCTGAGATACAGAGGGATCAATTTTGCAGTCAAGAAGAGAGGATGAAGAAACAGGCTTCGGAGCACCACCCTTCAGTCACGCTTCAAAGCCGCCCCATTACTGTCCATTCCGCACTTAGCTTGCTGGGGGATAAGCAAGAGTGACCACTGTGACTTTGGCAGGTTTTCTCCCACTCCCAAGCAGGTGAAGAGGGGAAGCTGCTGAAGCTTTGGATTTTAAACCTGTCTCCTGTCATGATGTAAATGCCAAGCTTTCTAATGAGAAGGAAATAGATAACTGGTGGCCCAGTGGAGCTATGGAAGAACTCCATGTCCCAGAGGAAGGGATGGGAAATGAGTTTTGACAGAGTCTCCCTTGTAGGAGCTTAAATGAATGACTTCTTTTTCTTTTCCAAAGTTAGACCCAGGCCACGTCTATAGTCCAGGGTAGGAGCCATGTGACTAGTAATTCCATTTAAATAGAATTTCCTCTCCTTTGTGCATGAATTGCCATTGACAGTGTTTGAGCACCTTCCTTGCCAGTGGTCTCCCATCAGAGAGTCTTGTCTCTGCGTAGAACTGTACCTGAGCCATTCAGGTAAAGGCTGCCTGGAATCAAGCAGAAAAAAGCCTGCCAGCAACAGCCCTGTTTAAATGGTTGCTATCTTCCCTCTGCAGGAAGCTGGGCGATTTAAAAAAATGCAGAGTCAGCTGTGTTGATGCAGTGCTGAGAACTGATTAAGAAGGCTTCGCTATTCAATTCTTTTTAAATGAAATGATTTTCAAAATCCTAACAGTTTGGATGCCAATTCAGAGGGAAGAAAGCCCAAGCTGAAGGGGAAAAAAAAATCACTTTCCAAACAAAGGAGCTATTTTTACAGTGAGAGGAAAAATCAGTTTTGAGCTGCTGTAGTGGGGACAGAGGCCGTGGTGCTGCAGATCTGGGCTTCAGGGTCTGTCTGCAAAGTGTGCCGAGGACCCTGTCACTTGGAACGAGCCTGCTGACCCAGCTGGCCTTCGGCTTGGCCCAAGCTGTGAATCCTACAGCAGGGTTTCTTCCTGACTCTGGGCCTCTGACCTCCTTTTTCTTAGAGCCCTTACTTTAGAAGAACTTCAATTATTAATTCTTTCTCTGCGACTTTGAGATGTCAGTCTCCTCCTTGCCTCTTACCAGTTTTACAGTCCAGGAGTGTCTTTGTCTGGGACCTGGGAGCGTCCCTTTGAAATAGAGTCATCGGAACACTAGCGCCCCATCTCCCATTCTCTTTGGGCAGGAGTCCAACTTCCATAAGCACCAATTAGCAAACCCAATGGCCTACTATCAATGACCAGCCTCTCCCCTAATTTCTTCCAGTATTTTTCCACCAGTTTACTCCAACACTTAACAGCTCTCCCACCTTGCTTTTTGTTCAGTCTCTCTCCCCCTACTGAGAGAGCCTTGAATAAAATCTTTGCCAGTTTCTCTGGGTGGTGTAATTTTTCTTTGACACTGCTCAATCCAACTCGCCTTTCTGACACTCCGGAATCACACCACCCCCTATGGAGCAACACCTCCTCTTCCCAGATGGAACCACCCTGGAAGATGCCTCCCCTCCCCCCACTTTACTTCTGGGCTGGAAGGACCCCCTCTGGCCCCTCCCTCCATCAGTAATTCTGGAAATGCTCACATCAGCAATCCTTAGGAGAGGATACACGGAAGAGAAGAGAGGGGGCCATTCATCCCCATTTCTTGGCTACTCCTTCCATCTGATCTCTTTTTCCACAGGGTTCTTTCTATTTTGCAATTTAATTTTAAGACTACGTTTCTATTTCTTGGGTGAGGAATCACCTGAAAATGCTGTGCACCACTGTGAGAGGGAACGTCTCTTGAGCAGCTGCACTGGGATTCCAGGAGTGAGTGCCTCGCTGGCTTTCCTTTGAGAAATGGGTGGTCCACTGGGTGGAGATGATTCCCCTAAGTGGGCTGCTTTACAGCCTGCACCCTGGAGTCCACCTGGCTGGACTGATTCTCACCTCCACTGCTTGACGCGTGACCCTGGGTAATTTGCCCAAGTCTCTCCCCATGCTTCAGTTTTCTCAACTTGTAAAATGGGGGTACTCATAAGGTTGTCATGAGAATTCCATACTTACGTGTAAAATGTTTAGTGCAGTGCCTGGCACGGAGTAGGCATCCAGTAAATGCTCAGCCATAATCATCAACATAATACATATATCGTTTTCCTGGAAGAATGCACATACGGTTGTTAACAAAGTAACCTTTGAGTAAATGGAGTAGGGAGGGAGATATTTCCTTTTGATCTTGTATTTCCTTGTACTATTTCAGCTTTTTACTCCAAATGCTTCTTTTATTTAAAGATTTTAATTAAATAAACATTTTTCTCTCTGGTGATTAAGTGAGATAGCCTTTTGATAGCACAGGAGGAAATGCTCGTCTAAAAAGAATGTTTTAATAGATCTTTGCCATTTCAGTGGAGAATTTAGTCTGAAGAGCCCATTTTTTAAAAATGAAAAATAAACACCTGAAGTAGTGTTACCTATTGTGTAACACAAACCTCCTCCTATGTCCTTCTGATTTGATTGAGTTAAACTTACCTGGTGATCCAACAGCATCACTGCTGAGAGAACATTGTCTCCAAGGTGACCTGCTCTGCAGGGTGGCACTGAGACATCTTCTGGGGGTGGAAAAAAATGTATTGTTTTTGACAAATTTGACAAATACCTGTCCAAGATTTGCCTTTGTTTAGAAAAATTCACTGTTAGCTTCTTCAGGTTTGAGAGGATTCTTAATCCTCTCAAAATAGGTTTCCCCCCTATTTTTCTGCCCCTGTTGGCTGAGTCTGAGATCAAGAGAAAGCAGACTGTCTTTAAGAATCTGGAAGCAGTTTTTCATTCCCATGGGCAGCCAAGAAATGAGGGGATGAGGGGCTCAGAGATGAGGAAGGGCAAGAAAGTTGACCAGGGAGAGGTTCTGGTAGGAAGGATCTAAGGGATCTTTAGAACAAGGGTGTCTGTGATTTTAAGGTATCAGCTGGGCATTAGTATCCCCCATACCCACTGTTCCACATAACTTGCTCTTGAGTGACAGTTTTGGGGAAAGGGAGGAAAGACACTGGGGCACGGGGTGGGAGAGATGAAAAGGGGAGGATAGCTTTAAGGGGACTGACTTGACTATGATCATTCTTTAGGGGATGCAAGAAGTCAAAGCTAGAGGTAGAAAACACAGCCTGCCTGAGAGATACTGGGATGTTGGGCTTCCCATTGTGAGGGACTGGGAGGCTATAGACATTTCCTCTATTAGGGTGGCAGCAACTTCTAATTGTCCCTCAACACCTATTCTTTCTTTTCATCTAGAACTCCTGTGGTTTCATCAAGGTACATGACTGCCTTGCTAGAGACTATGTTTGCTTTGCAGCTAGATGTGTCCTTTTGACCATGCATCTTGCCAGTGGAAGGTGAACGAAATGTGCACTGCGAGTAGTTTCCATTTCACTTTCTAGATGGGAAATGACTTATGTCTCATTTCCTCTTTTCCTCCTTTCCTTGGGCTAGAACATGGAAGTAGCAATAAGTCTAGTTTGATAAGGATAAGGACAGATAAAGATAAGGACAACACCTAGAAGGCTCGTCACATACAAATTGCAGAGCCTTACCCTTAGAGTTTCTGATTCAGTAGATTTTGGGTTGCATGCATGAAATGCATGCATAAAAATGCATGAACATTTGCATTTTTAGCCAGTTCTTGTATGATGCTGGTGCTGCTGGTCCAGGGACCACAGGAGATGGCACGACAGTGACATAGAGGAGCCTGGGTTCCCTGATGTTCTTGAGCAGAGACATCTAACATTGTGCTGTCCCTGGGCTGTTACCAGAAGAGGAAACTTCTCTCTTGTTGGAGCCACAGTGTTTTTGTATCTCTTTCTCTTTTTTTTAAGAGCAGTTGAACCCGGGGGTGCCTGGGTGACGCAGTCAGTCAGGCGTCTGCCTTCAGCTTGGGTCATGATCCCAGAGTTCTGAAATCGAGCCCCACCAGGGAGCCCACTTCTCCCCCCGACTCATTCTCTCTCTCTCAAATAACTAACTAAATAAAATCTTTAAAAAAAAGAGCAGTTGAACCTGTTATCTTACTTAATACCAATATTCTAGGTATGGGTTACCCAGGGAAGGCTGGAGGACTTGGGGACTTCTGGGTAGCTGGCTCTTAGGTTCAACATGGTTGATTTGTATTTGGAGAAATAATAAAACAAAGGTAATTACTTGTTTAATAACATAACGACTTCTCTTATGAGAGTATCCCAAGTAGGCAGTGGACTGAAAACATTCTTGCCACATCTGCATCATTGCTTCTTTTCTTGCTTTGGGAAAACTCTCAAAACTTGGATGCCTTTATGTTCTTATTTAAGGAGGGCAGGTGGTGTCAGTGCTGTTGTTCAGAGTTGGATACCTTGGGTATTGTCTTAGAAATCATTGGAAATTGGAATATTTCCCATTATGTGCTTATTAATATAAATGTAAAGATAATGATGATAATAATAACAAATGTTTTCTGAATGCTTACTAGGTACCAGGTACTATGTCCTTTATATGCATTGTGCCCTCTGTTCGTACACTCTCCCTATGAGGCACTGTTACTATTATCTCCATTTTACAGATGACATTGAGACGTGGAGGGCTCCAGTAACAAGTCAAGATTCCATTCCAGGCCTGCCAGATACCAAAGCCCATGACCTTCGCCTTGGCAGTATTCTCTCCCTCCCTGGTAGATGATCCACTCTGAGATCATTTTCAGGCTTGGTTCATTGCATTTAACATTTGGCTGTTTTTTTTTTTTTTTTACTGTGTATGTGTTTTATTTATTTATTTATTTTAAAAGATTTTATTTATTTATTTGACACAGAGAGATCGTAAGTAGGCAGAGAGGCAGGCAGAGAGAGAGGGGGAAGCAGGATCCCTGCTGAGCAGAGAGCCCCCATGAGGGTCTCCATCCCAGGACCCTGAGATCATGACCTAAGCAGAAGGCAGAGGCTTTAACCCACTGAGCCACCCAGGCGCCCCAGTGTGTATGTGTTTTCAAATGCAAATGTTGTTTTTTCCTTTGAGCAGTCAGGACTACCACGCACCTTAGTTGGAAAGAGAAAGGGGCACAGAGTTTAAAGGTGACAAATGGCTTTGGGTTGCCTAGATTTAAGGCTGTGAGAATTTACTACCGTGCAAGATGTTGGATTCCAATACAGTGTTGGGATTTAGTAAGTAATTACCTATCTGTGGGGACAACTGTGAGGGAGCCCATCTGGCAGGAGTCCAGGCAGGGACCATGGTAATTTTCTAAGTTAGGTGCCTCTGGAGCAATGTCAGACCTAACAAACCCAAGCTAGCGTGAGTGGGAAGCGTTAACCACCATTAGAATGAATCTAAACATCTCTGCAGAGGCCCCTTGTGGTTCTGGGTCTCTGGCTGCTTTTTATAATCAATTCTCTCCCCAACCTCCTGTCTTTCCTTTAAAATTTACTCGTTCTGGCTCTCATTCTTTTCCTTCATCTATCTATATCAGAGCAGAATGGTTTTTGAATTAATTAATCAGCAGTTAATTAATTAATCCCATTCTTACTTTGATGGGATTATTAGGAAGCAATACCAAGAGCAGAACTATCTTGAATTCCACACAGACCCTAGGAACAACTGCATTTTTATGTGAATTCAAAACTGTGAACCGCTGTTCCTAAACGTGCTGCTTAATCATTTGTAACAAACTGTAGGCCCACAGCACCCAGTCTTTGGCTTAGTTCTATTCCCTCTATTTTTCAAGGCTTTAGTTAAGGGATCAGTAAGCATTTTCTGTAAAGAGCCAGATAGTAAAATTTTTGGTTTGTAGACCATATGGCCTCTGTTGCAACTACTCACTTTGGTGTTGTAGTAAAGGCAGCGAAAGACAATATATAAAAAATGATTGTGGCTGTGTTCCAATAAAACTTTATATACAAAAACAAGCGGTGGGTTGGATTTGGCCCATGGGCTATAGTTTGCCGACCCCTGATTTAGTGGAAGACAACGATTTATTCAGTCAGCTACTGAGGTGAGTTGGAGGAGGAAGAGGTAGTTGAAACCATGGTTTATAGTATGAACATTCCAAGCTATCTTGGCATTCTGGCTCCTGCTCAAGACAACAAGATTAAATATGGTAGCGATAACAGAAGATTATGAATTTGGGTTCAGAATATGACCTTGAATATATAGGATGGGGGTAAACTTGCTGAGAGAGAATTTGTATGAAAAAGACCTGAGTCTTACTTTGCCTTAAAGAGGAAGAGTCTGGAAGCCTTGCCTGTGAACAGAGATGACCATCTTGGGTTGAATTGCGGGTTGATGGGGTATAAATCAGTGATGTTTTGGTCCTGCGAGGTTCTTTGCTGGTCAGGTCACCCCTGGGGTGGGGTGTGCAGTCTGGACATCTTATTTTGAGAGTCCATTGACAAATTAAAGAGCATCTCAAGAAGGGAGACTAAGATGGTGAGGAGGCAGGACACCATTGTCCGTGAGGAATCATGAACTGAGCTGCATATCTTTAGTCAGGGAAGAGAGGACCAAACTGAAGATTGTCATTATCTTCATTTATCTGTCACAAAGGGAATAGGACTTGTCTGTGGTTTAGGGACCATGACACTTGCACAATCAGTACTTGACTGAACAATGTACAGAGAGGTTATGGGAGGGGGAGTTAGGCCTGGGATGGGATAACAAGTGAGAGTTGTCTGTCAATGGAATGGCTGCTTTGGTTACTTTTTTTCTTTTTCTTTTAAAGATTTTATTTATTTATTTGACAGAGAGAGAGAGACAGTGAGAGAGGGAACACAAGCAGGGGGAGTGGGGGAGGGAGAAGTAGGCTTTCCGCTGAGCCGGGAGCCCGATGTGGGGCTCGACCCCAGGACCCTGGGATCACAACCCTAGCTGAAGGCAGATACCCAACAACTGAGCCACCCAGGCGCCCCTGCTTCGGTTACTTCTGAGCCCTGGGTGAGTACCAGGTTCCAAACACTGGGATGCAGTACCATTTCCCTCTGCAGTAGGGAGATGGAATTTTTTTTATACTCTTAACAAAATGGCCTGTAAACAAAGATAAAAAGAGGCCAGATGGGTTATTTTTATTGTTTGTAAAATCCAATAGAAATATTCTCTGTAGTGTCCAATGTCTTTGATGAGCCTTCATTCAGGTATCAAGGGGGCTGATAAATACTATTTTCAACAAATTGCTTGTATCATTCACTAGGGAAGAGGGAGGGATAATAATGTGGTACTTACAAGTTGTCAGGTGGCCAGAGCCACCAGGATCCTGTTACCAAGGCCTTTGAAAGAGGGAGGCTGATTCAGAAATGTGTAACTTTATTAGGAGTTCTGTAAAAGTAGTGAAGTCCTCTATTATGAAACAGTCTGTCTCTCTACTCTTCAGACTCTGGTATCCTCTGGGTCAAGTCACGGAGCATTTGCTGTGTGCCAGGAATAGGGCTAAGCATTTGATGGGTATTGATTCGTTTATTCTGCTAAGCAGTGGTGCTCCACCAAGGATGATTTTGCACCCCAGGGAACATTTGGTAACATCTGGGAGACATTTTGCTTGTCAACTGAGGGAGGGTGAAGTACTACTAGAATCTAGCGGCTGAATGCTAGAGACGCTGCTAAACACCCTACAATGCCCTGGATAGCGATCCACAACATGGAATTATCCAGACCCAAACGCTGATCATATTGAAGTTGAAGAACCAGTACAAAAATGGAATTCTAGGGGCATGTGGGTGGCTCATTTGGTTAAGCGTCTGTATTTGGCTTGGGTTGTGATCCCAAAGTCCTGGGATCGAGTCCTGCATCAGGCTCCCTGCCCTGCGGGGAACCTGATTCTCTTTCTGCCTCTCTCTCTTTCTCTCTGTCTCTCATGCATAAATGAAATTAAACAATGGAAATCAATTTTCATTTTTTATTTTATACTTAATAAATATAAAAATTCTTTTTTTAAACATTTTTTTAAAAAGATTTTATTTATTTATTTAATTGACAGAGAAGGAGACAGCAAGAGAGGAAACAAAAGCAGGGGGAGTGGGAGAGGGAGAAGCAGGCTTCCCACCGAGCAGGGAGTCCGATGTGGGACTCGATCCCAGGACCCAGGGATCATGACTTGAGCCAAAGGCAGATGCTCAATGACTGAGCCACTCAGGCACCCCTAAATATAAAAATTCTTAGTCAGTAACCCAGTTCTCTCCTGAGGATTTTGTTAATGAAGTCAGACCAAAGATGCAGGGAGACTCTGGAAGCTTGGGGAAAAGAGGGCGTGTTGGTCCATTATTTCCCATCGTGTGTGGGGCTCTTAAGTGCTGATGGCAGAGAAGTTACCTGCTGCCTGTGGAGTTAAGTACAGGTGAACAGTACTTCCTCACTAGAGCTGGTCTATGTGTCAGGTAAGGAAACCACTTAAGTCTGTGCTTTTAAGTAGATCAACATTCTCTGTTTTTCCTCTTTTCTGTAGTCCTTTATCCTGATACTAATCCCTAGCTGGGGACCTGAATTTCTCCTGGAAGTCACTTGTTGCTCACTGTGATAAAGCGTTTGAATGTGTGTGCACAAATGTGTTATCTGGGAGAGATAACCGAAATCAGGTTTTGCATTTAGTCTAGAGGCCTCTCAAGGTTCTTAGGGAAGGAGAGAGGATGAGGATTTCAGTGGAGAGAAAAACAAAAAGGAAAAGGAAAAGGAAAACATTTATTACAAAGGACGTGCTGCCATGCTGGGGCCTGGGAAGGAAGGGAAATTGAAACATTTGGTTACTTAGTTGGTAGGAAACTGGTCTTTTCTTCTTTCTCCATTTTTAGCTCCTGCTGGTTTGGCTCCTTCCTCCAGAGACAGTCCCGGTGATGGTTTGTATGTTCCTGTGCAGGGTGTGTGTGATTCACCCTCGAGATTTCAGGAATTGGCTCAAAGCTTGGCGTACCTTTCTAGATGTATCCGCTCAACTGACATTTAAGGAAGGCCTCCTATATATCTGGCACAATGCTAGGTATTGGTTCCTGACTTCAAAAGGCTAAAAATTGCACATGGAACAAGTAAGTAAAATGAAGGCTGCACACAGTAGGGAGAGTGCTCTGAATAAAGTATGGCCAGGATCTCCGGGACATCGACGCACCTAAGTCAGACTGGGGGTGGAGAGTCATCAGGAAAGGTTTCCCGGGGTAGAAATCTCTTGACTTGGTTTTTGAAGGCTCGTATTTAGTTCGGTAGTAAAAGAAGTGGTAGCAATGTATCTCAGCCCAAGGGAGTCTCATGGGCCAGGAACAGGAGTATAAACTTCGCTTAGGAGACAGGATTGTAAGGGGTTCAGCAAAGTAAATGTGAGGGAGGCGTGGAGATGAGGCCAGGGGTGTGGGCAGTAGCCAGAGCAAGAGCCTTCATGGCATTCTAGGGTCTTCGGATGCTGACCCAAAAGCTGCAGGACTCTGCCAAGCGTATGGGTTGTGCTTTCAGAAGTGACCTCTGGCAGCTGCTTGCAGAATGAATTGGAGAGCAGCCAGACGGGCAGCAGGAAATGGTATCGGGAGCTTTTGTTGTGCAGGTGAGAAGCACAGAGGCCTGAGTGCTCAATCAGACGAGCAGTGGCTAGCAAGGAAATGGTTTGAGAGATGCTTGGAGGTAGAATCTGCACAGGGTGGTGGCTGCTTTGATGTGAATAATGGCAGAATTCTTTCGGACTCCCTTCAAGTTAGGTGTGGCCATGTGACTTGCTTTGGCCAGGGACATACGAGTGGAAGCACTTTTCTTACATCTCATCAGTGATCGCACTGTTTGTATGAAATTGAAGTTACCAGAATTTTTAACAAAGCATTTTAGTAGACTATAACTTTTAAAAAAAACCCTCCAAGACAGGCAATAGAGTATTAACTCTTGTGGGTTTATTTTTCTATAGATTTTTCAGCATTTGACTCATATTTTTCTACATCTTAACTGGAGATACTCTTCAGCACAAAGATACACAGACACACATAGACATAGACACACACACACACACACACACACACACACACACAGAGAGAGAAACATCTCCACTCAGGCTAGGATTTAAAGTTCTAAAGATATTTAAAGAGAACAGAACAGTTTCACTTTGGTTTGGATCCCAGCCCGGTAATGAAGAGAGATAGGTTAAATGGCCCAAGTTGTTGGTTTCTAGTGTCCTTCTCTTTCAGGGTTTGGGCATGGCCTTGCAGTCAGCTCCCCCATTTTCCTGGGCTAATTAATGAGGACAGTCTTCATGTGCCTCCTTCCTCCTTTCTCTCCTGCTTGATCTTTTGACCTGCTGTTCTGACCACTTTATCGCGAACTGCACTGTTGGGGCAGGGGATGAAGATCCAGCCAAGTCAGTCTGACTTGCTGCACCTGCTCCACAGAACTGGTAGAAGGGACTGAAAAATGGCCCAGGAAAATAGTCTACTGATAGCATTTAAAAAAACTCAGGTCATTCCCTTCCTCAGCTGCAAAAAGTAATTTGATGAGTGTTGACTTCAGGGTTGAGAACTCCTTCCCAAGAAGGTATTCTATGAGTTATGAAATAGGTCTTCTTGAACCTATATCTCTATCTGCCACTTGAGAACTACTGTATAGTCTTTGATGGTCCATAAAATGAGATGGGTCTTTAAAAGGTGCATGGTGAGGCTGTCTGGGGTATGTGGCCTGGAAGGAGATGCCTTTGCAAAATTTCTTTTCCGCCCTTCTCCCCTACCAACTGCCAAGATTTAAAGTCACTATCAGACAGAGGGATGAGCTCCGGAAGTCTCATTTATTACCAAGATGCAAAGGTACTGAAATAACCACAAAGAAATGAGATTCCTTCTTCAGATTGCTGAAGAAGGAAGTGAATTGATCTGTGACTTAGAGGTGTCTCCTTCAGTTAATCATTGCTGACTCTTCACGGCCTGCAATCGCTATAAATCACCGTGAAACGGTAGAGAAAACTGACACACGCGGCGTGGAAGGAGGTGGAAATGGGCTGCATATTGCTACATAGGCTTGCTGAAGCAGGAGTCCTGTTTTTCAGATGCAGCCCTTGACACAGAAGGCAGGGGATGACAAATGTGTCTGAATTATTGGTTAGCAAAGCTGCCCTCGCTTGGCTGACGGTCATCTGATGGTCGCTGCCCTTTCCCCATCTGCTTCACAAGTTTATTGCCAGTAAGGGAAACATGCTTTGGTTAGAACTATGTCCCAGTCTTGCCTGACGTTTTGATAAATCACAAGAACCTTCGAAGCAGCTGAAGGTGACTGGAGAAAGTGTCTCTTTTGCACTCTGTCCTGCGTCAGGGTTCCCTGGTAAGCTGGTTCCACCTTGGCAAGACGAAGTCAGGGATGCTGTTTCCCGACAGGGTGGGGAACAAGGAAGGCAGCTCTGATTTGCAGATGAGGGTCCCCTGGCGTACTGTATCTACTTCCACAGTTATGGCCCTGGAAAGCTAACTAAGGCTGTGTTACATGAGAAAGCTCAAAATGCTTTGCAAAAGTGTTCCCTCTCCTGGTGGCTCTGCCTGAAAGCACAAGGCCCTTCTTTTTTGAGGGGTAAGATATTTTTCAGTGTCCTTAAATGTAACTTTTATTCTTGCAGGCCCCAGTAATTGGAGGCGATAATTGAAGAGCAGAGGTGTTTGTGACTAGCGATCCTATCTTGGTCTCTGCCTTTGTAACGAGACACACAGGGGGCATCTGTCTGTGCTTTGTGGCAGCAATCGTGAACCTGATCTTGCCTTCACTTGGGTTCCCAATATTCACTATAGTTCTCGAGTGGATTGATCTCACTCCCTATGGCCATTTCTTTGACTCTGTTTCTGCTGAGTCACATATGTCATATGGAGAGGTAACAGATTTAAAATGCATCAGCAGCAGTAAGGTCCGAATGACAGAATTATAAAGATGGCGCCAATGGAAATGGAATCAACAGACTTGGTGACTGGATGGCTTGCAATCATTTAGGGAATTGGGGTTCTATTCAGGTAAACTAAGGAAGAACCTAATTATATAAACAGAGTAAGAAGAGAAAATAATTAAAGGGAAGATAGAAAGAGGAAGCACAGGTGGGGATTGCATGGGGTCTAGTGGAAAAAGTGGTGAGTTCTGTTCCAAAATGGATGTGGAATTGGCGAGCTGGCAATGAAGGCCGGTGATTTTGGGGTTATGTTTGGTCGGAAGCTGGAAATCTTAGAAGGAAGTGAGATTTGGAAGTGAGGTCTACCCTAGAGAGGTAGGTTTGAGTCTTCTGTGTGGATGTGATACTAGCTAGACCCAAGGGAGTAGGTACGATTGCACAGCAGGAGGCGTGCATGGAGGAGAGAAGAGATCTATGGAGGGCATCTGAAATGTTTGCATTTGAGGGCTAGGAGGAGAAAAATGCAGGTCAGGGGAGCCCGAGAAGGATCTGTAGGAGGAGGGAGCACAGAAGGAAAAACAGTTTTAGGAGAGGGTGGGAGCTACATTAAATGTGGCAGAGGGGTCACATAGGAGGAGGACTGAGAGGAGGCCATAGGATTTCCAAATAGAAAGATACCAGACATATTGGAGAAAGCATTTTTGGAGAAGTATTTGGCATAGAGTCTTGATTATGGGCAGTTGAGAGATGAATGAGTGAGGGAGATCTGTGGGTGGCGAATATGATGTGTGTGTGAGTTTGATGGATGGAAGGAGAGCCGCCTGATTTAGGGACAGGGCTGAGGACACATGGAAGAGGCATCTTACCCTGAGATCATGGAAAGTAGTAAGCATGAGAGAGAGAGAGAGAGAGAGAGAGAGAGCGAGAGAGATGGGCTGAGTAATGTGACAGAATCTAGGAGGAGGGGGGAGTCTGGGTGGCTCAGTTGGTTAAGCATCTGCCTTGATCCCAGGGTCCTGGGATGGAGCCCCACGTCAGGCTCCCTGCTCACGGGGTAGCCTGCTTCTCCTTCTCCCTCTGCCATTTCCCCCACCTGTGCTGTGTGGCTCTCTCTATCTCTCCATCAAAAAAAAAAAAAAGAGTCTAGGAAGAGGTATGTGGGATGGGAACCAAAGCCCAGTGATCACCATTAGCACTGGAAATGGGGTGAGATCCTTACTTGGCAGACTAAAGAGGCCAGAGGGGCAGGGGAAGCACTGAAGTTACTTTGAGGTGTAAGAAAGGGGAGGTGAGGGAGAGAACCTTAAAATTTTCAGGGAAGTAGGAGGCTCAGAAAGAAGGGTCTGGGGTATTTTCAGATTATAAAGGAGCAGAATAGGTTGGAATTGCTGCCATATGGAACAGGACAGACAGTTAATAAGGATGAATAAAAGGATTAGTGAACAGCCGAGGCGGAATAACATAGATTTATAATGGGAGCTGGTCAGCTGACTTTTATAATTTTCAGTAGCTTGGCAACAGGAGTAGATAAAATGGATGATTGGGTTTACCCAGAGCTGAGGATTGGCATGATTAGGGTCATTATAGGTTGGAGTAGATCTGGGAAGAGGACTTCAAGGTGTCTCTATGTGTTCCTGTTTAACTGCAGAGACCCTTGATGAGTAACAGAGAGGCCCCCAAGTCCCAAATGGCTTGAGACCACCGGCTTTCTTATAAATAAATGAGCTCACCAGCTTTCTTTGACTCATGAGCTTCTCAGAGATTTTCCTGATAATAGGACCTTTCAAAGAGGAGTTTTCATGCAAAAATGGGAGCACTGCTAAGAGGATTAGGAAGTCTTGGAAATTGGTGTGGGGGGGTTGAGGTAGGGTGGGCAGTGGGGACCCTGGGCTTCTAATCTATGCCAAGCACTGTGTCAGTTAATCCTTTCTCTAAGGTTGTGAAATAAGTACAGAAGGCTCAGACGTGGGCCTAGGGTTGCCAGGACTGTAAGAAAATGAGCCAGGATTCGAGCCCAGGTTTGTATGGACCAGAGCTCATGGACCAGGCACTGCCCCACATCACCACCTTTCCTGAAGCTAGAGAAATTTCCCAGAAGGGAGATGGCTGATTGGTTTCATCACTGAGTTCTGGGGTAGCCCTGAACATGGGGTTAAGTTTGCCACTGAAAAAGCTTAGGCAGGTTTGGACAATAACCAGGGACGAGATTGTTTCTGGTGCAGTGTGAATTCCCCATAACTCATTTTTTTCCTTAATTTTATTTATTTATTTGGCAGAGAGAGAGAGACAGCGAGAGAGGGAATACAAGTGGGGTAGTGGGAGAGAGAGAAGCAGGCTTCCCTCTGAGGAGGGAGCCTGATGCGGGTTCAATCCCAGGAACCTGGGATCATGACCCGAGCTAAAGGCAGATGCTCAACGACTGAGCCACCCAGGCGCTCTGCTCATAACTCATTTCTTAGGAAAATGCTTCTCAGTGGGCTTTTTAGTTGTCTTCTCATAAACTTGGAAATTTGTGTTTAAACTGAAGGTGGAAACATTTTAAAGTATCTTTTGGCTACATAATGCTACCTTCCGTTTCCTTCTTGGTGAAAGCAGGACAGGCTAGGATTTGAGTCAAAGAAGCTTTGGGATTTGTGTCATTTACTTGCCTTCCTGTGGAAAATCTCCTGGGAGGAAGCAATATGCATTGTGCCCTGGGCAGTGGACAAAGGCCCTCGGAGAGGGGAGTATGGTGTCAGCTGACAATGAATGAACTAAAGCTTGAAAAGAAAAGGAAAAAATAAAAATAAAAAAAAGCAGGATCCTGAGGGACCACAGGAGCCAAGACAAGGAGAGCTTCGAGCATAAGTGATGTGGGGACTAGGAGTTCAGAGCCAAAAGCAGACCCAAAGCCTGCAGCTAGAGGCTTGCGTGTCTTAAAAATAAAAACAGCCCCTTTGGGGCTACTATGCCCAGGGAAGCCAACGTTTTAGAAGATGAAGAGCTGCCCTCCTTTCATTTCTGACTTTTATTTTGTTCAGAGTTGGGAATAGGGGAACACAATCTGAAGGGAAGATTTCCAGGAGCTTGGTTAGTTTTAAGTTCACTGTTACGGTGGGCAACCTCTCAAACGACCCCCAGAGATCTCCACCTACTGGTGTGCACAGCAGTGTGCGAGCTATACCTAGCATGTGCGTCTAACAAAGAGAGTGCAGTGAAAGTAAGGTGTCACAAGACTGGGTTACAGGAAAACCTGGGACTTCTTGCTACCTCCCTCTTGCCTTCTCCCCCACTTTTTCTGATGGATACATCTGCCATGCTGTGAGCCGCCCTGTGGAGGCCCCACCTGGCAAGGAACCAAGGGAGGCCCTCAGTCCAACAGTCAGCAAGGATCTGAATGGTGCCAACAGCATGTGAGCTTGGACGTGAATCTGTCTCCAGTTGAGTCTTTGGATGACTGTGACCCCAGTTGATCTTCATGGTAACCTTGTGACACGGAGCCATAGGGCCCATCTAAGCAGCACCCAGGTTCCTGATCCACAGAAACTGTGAGATAATAAATGTGTGTTTAAGATGTAAAGTTTGGAGGTAATTAATTGCATAGCGATCGGTAACAAATGCAACTCTGTGAATTTCCACATGACTACTTTATATGCCTTTGAAGTAAAATAGGCTCTTCCTGAAAAGGCAGAAAAGAATGCTTTATAATCACTCTAGGCCATATGGCATTGCTGCTCCTGAATCTGTAATTCTCCTTGTTAAGAAGACATTGATGACCTCTTGAAAGAAACTAGAGAGGCTAATGTCTCAATGTCTTCTGATGGCATTATGTAGTCAAAAGATACTTTAGAATGTTTCCACCTTCAGTAAATGCCTGTTACTATCCTTGGGCTCCTAGATATAAAAGCCTGTGAAAATTTTTTGGTTTGTGTTTCAGTAACACTTGGAACCCACTGAAGAAAGGAACAGATCAGCTAGTGGTGTCAAGGTCAAGTTTTAGGCGAGAGTAGAGGCAGACCCTTATCAACTGGACATTCTCTTTTCTATAGGAGTCTGCTTCTTTCTTTCTTTCTTTCTTTCTTTCTTTCTTTCTTTCTTTCTTTCTTTCTTTCTTTCTTTCTTTCTTTCTTTTTAAGATTTTATTTATTTGACAGAGAGAGGCACAGCAGAGAGGGAACACAAGCAGGGGAAGTGGGATAAGCAGGCTTCCCGCTGAGCAGGGAGCCTGATGTGGGGCTCCAGCCCAGGACCCTGGGATCATGACCTGAGCCGAAGGCAGATGCTAAATGACTGAGCCACCCAAGGCACCCTAAAGAGTCTGCTTTTTGACTGTGCTCTGTCCTAGTTAGTGGGACATTCCCTTCCACTCCCAGACCATGTGCTACTGTTCCTGACCTCACCACAGCAAACTGTGTTGACTTATTAACCATATTGTTTTGTTTTGATTTTTGGTATAATTTTCATTTGTTTTTGTTTTTACATTCTCAGTCAAAACATTGCTTTCTAAAGTTACCTGGGTCAGTTTCTCTCATTCTTTTTTTTCCTTTTTTCTTTCTTTTTCTTTTTTTTTTTTTTGAGAGAGAGTGAGAGTGGGGGTGAGGTGAGGGAGAGGGGCAGGGGGAGAGGGAGAGAGAGAGAATCCTAAGCAGGCTCCGTGCCCAGTGCAGCGCCCAGCAGGCGGCTCTATCTCACAACCCTGAGATCATGACCTGAGTAAAAATCAAGAGTTGGTTGCTTAACCGACTGAGCCACCCAGATGCCCCATCTTTCTTTATTTTTTTTTAATTGGATTATAATTAACATACCGGGCTACATTAGTTTCAAGTGTATAGTACACTGATTTCAGCAATTCTATTCTATTTAGCAATTATTATCTCACATCTTAAACACACATTTATTATCTTACTCAGTGCTCATCAAGGTAAGTATACTCCTAATCCCCATCACCTATTTCACCTAATCCCCTCTGGCAACTATCAGTTTGTTCTCTATACTTAAGAGCCTGGTTTTTTGGTTTGTTTCTTTTTTGTTCGTTCATTTCTTCTGTTTCTCAAATTCCACTTATGAGTGAAATCATATAGCATTTGTCTTTCTCTGACTTATTTCCCTTAGCTTTATACCCTCTAGATCCGTCCATGTTGTTGCAAATTAATCATGCTGCTTTTCATTAACTCTAGATCCCAACCAAGTGTTTTTCTTACACCAGCCTTTTAAGCTACCTCTACTTTTTTTTTTTTAATTGCTTACTGTACTGGTACTTTCACTTAACGTTCTTCTTTTGAACTCAATCCTAACTGCAGCCACCCATCATCATTGTACAGGAGGAAAAAGGCCAGATTTGGCCTTAAATTATAGCATCTGGAAAAAGGTTTTAGTGTTTTTCTTCCTTGAGGCTGATATCCTTTCATTGTACTACCCACAGCTAATTGTTAGGGAAGCTCCTTAGTTGGCAATATTTTAGTTTGTTCTTGGATATCAAAACTGATATTTGAAAAAGGTGCTACAGGAGACAGTGTCTTCTAATGTCCCGTGTATGTTTCTTTCCTTCCATGCTTGGACTAGAAGTAATAGTATTACATTTGAATTTCAGGTACTTATTAGCTAAAAGATAATGAGGCATCCCTCCTCGCCTACTCCCAAATGACAATTACTGCAGACCCTCTCTCCCCTGAAACTTTCAACACCTGTACTCCCAGCATGCTGGTGTTCATACATACTACTTACCAGGGACACCAAAGTAAGGGGCCATGGTTCCCATAGACTGCTCACCTGCCAGTGTCTGCCCTTAAAACTCGTACCAAATGTCTCTACCTGTGCACCGGATCCCATCTTTCTCTTGTCCTGAGAGGACATCACTATAGCCGCTCTCCCCTTTTCTCTTCATCACTGACTATGTGTTCTTTCCTCATCGCTCTTATGAACATACTGTTATATCTGCCATCTTAAATAGGGAATCTTCCCCAGTCTACTTTCTCCACCCGCTGCCACTCTATCCTTTGGACCCATTATAGCAAAAATCCTTGAAAGCAGTACATGTGCTGCCTGTCTCTAACTGCTTTCCTCCTGATTGCCCTTAAACCTGCTTCATCAGGCTTTTCCCTAAATCCTTCCTGGGAACTACTCTTGTCAGGGTTACCTATGACCTCCGTCTTGTTATGTCCCATGGTTAGTTATCAGTCTTCATCTTACTTGAACTGTTAGCTGCATTTGGCACATGTGTTTAGTCCCTGCTCTTTTGATACGCTTTCTTTGCTGGGTTTTCAGAGTACCGTACCCTCCTGGTCACTGCTCCGTGGCTTCCTTTGCTGGTTCCTTCTCTTCTCCTTAATCTTTTAACACAGGAGTGTCCTAGGGCTTAGTCTTTGATTTTTCTCCTCTTTTCTATCTCTAATCACTTCCGTGGTGATTTCATCCAGTTTCATGGCTGTTAATACCATCTAAATGCCAATGACCCCAAAATTGATATGTCCAGTCCAAACTTTTACAGTCCAGGTCCTTATATCCTTCTGTCTACTTGCCATGTCCACTTGGATGTCTAATCAACTTCTTTTTTTTTCTCTCTTTTTTTTCTAATCAACTTCTTAAACTGAATCCGTCCCAAACTGAATACCTGTCCTCTGATTTTGGTCAAACATGCAATAGCTGTAGCCTTCGCCATCTTACTTTTTAAGTAAGGTTTAAAAAACCTTGGAATTACCTTTGACTCTTTTCTTTCTCTCATACTTCATGTCTAACAGTCAGGAAATCCTGTTGGCTTTACCTTTAAGATCGATCCAGAATCCGACCACTTTTCACCGCCTCTTCTCCTATCACCCAGATCCACCATAGATTCCTATAATAGCCTCCTGGGTCTCCTTGCTTTTCTATTCTTGTATCTCTATAATCTTCTTCCAACAGAATAAGTCAGCCCTTTTGAAAGATCATGTCACCTCTTTCCTGAAGCATTCCAAAAGCTCCCATTTCACATCAGTGTCCTTGACATAGCCTGCCTGATTTGCTTCCTATCACTTCTGTGATCTTGACTGTGGTACTTAACTCCTCCAAGCCATAGGCTCCTCATCTGAAAAGTGGAGAAGAGTAAAATTCTTACAGAACATGATTGTTCTAAGGATTAACCGAGATAATATGGTAATAGTAAAAAAAATAAGAGGAGTTATTTTAATCAATATTACTAGCAATTATTAAATAATATTGTTAAGGTTAAGGACCTTAACTCGGAATTCAAGGTCATTTGTATTTTTCCCAGTCTTTCTTTATACTGTATTTCTCATGGTTCTCCTGTTTCTTAGTTTTCTTTCTTTCTTTTTTTTTTTTAAAGATTTATTTATTTATTTATTTGACAGAGAGAAAGAGAGATCACAAGTTGGCAGAGAGGCAGGCAGAGGGAGAGGGGGAAGCAGGCTCCCTGCTGAGCAGAGAACCCGATGTGGGGTTCGATCCCAGGACCCTGAGATCATGACCTGAGCTGAAGGCAGAGGCTTTAACCCACTGAGCCACCCAGGCGCCCCTCTTAGTTTTCTTGCTTATAAAATTTGCAGAATGGAGATAAGCCCTGCCTTTCCTCATAGGGCTAGCACATTAAAGTCCTTTTATTTTGGAAGGGGCTGCACAAATAGAAGATACTGTCATCCTATTTCCAAGGACTAAAAGGGCTACTCTTTCTCTGCAATAATAACATGGTGCTTTCCCTTCAAATGTTTCACCTGGGAACCTGAAAAAACAAAGTGTGTTGCTATGGCAACATCAGAAAGGGCATTAGCACCCAAAGAAGTTGTAAGTACTGCCCCTGAGCAGGCTTTAGGGATGGGTACTTGATTTGACAATTTAGAAAACAGCAAAGACCCTTGCTTCCCTGCCTTGTGATACTATTAGTCCTTGTCAGCTCTGTTTGATTAATTAATGTTCCAGCAGAAAAGAAATGCCACTCATTGTGTATTCTTCCGGGTGCTTAAATTTGATGGAGCTTGTTTCTCTCCTTTAATTGAAATGTTTCCCACACAAAAGAAACAAGGTCAGCTTGTTAGAGTCTCGGAGAGTGTCCATTCACCCTCAGGCCCAGAGCGTAATCATTTCAGTGCACATTGTGACAAAAGAAAATGTGTCATTGTTCAGTCATCTCATAAAAAATTTGTAAAAAACACTGGTATAATGTTTGAGTTCAGCCAGTGGATGGACCTAAGGAGATCAAAGATTGTGCCTTAGAACTTTGTTGATGGGCCTTGAAGTCATGTGTTTAAGGTACCCTGCAAGGCTCGCTCCTCCGTGAGACCTGATCCTTTTAATCCTGCCTTTGCAGCTTTGTCCCTCTAAAGTCATCTAGATTGTTTGAGCTGGACAGCTGGTTGGGGGAGGATGAGGGAAGAGGTCCTGGAAAGAAGGGAGGCATGGCCCGTTTTCTACAGGCAGAACCCAGACTAATGTCCCATTAATTTTCTATTTTAAATTAGAGTAGAAGACTAGGATATGTGAAAAACAAAAATATAAATCTGATGTAATGTTGGAGCCACCACGAAATACCTTAAAGTTGGTCCTTGCTATATTTAGCAATTGAAAAATTGTTACCATGTATATGGTATTCAAAAAGAAATTTAACTTACCACCTATTTTGGGGGCTTGAGTCATCTGTGAAGCACTGTAATATGGTGGGAACTACGCTCTGTGATCCTCAGTGGTGAGATGTGATAGGAGTATAACCACCATGGGTTCGCTTCACCACACCAGCTGCGCGTCCTTGGGCTAGATGTTGAATTTCTTTGTCCCTCAGATTCCTTCTCTGTAAAATGAATGATAAGATAATAATGATAATATTTTGTAGGGTTGTTATGAAGGTTAAAGGGGAGAAGGTATGTGAAACTAATTGGAATGGAGTTAGATCCTTTGACTCCACATTCTTTCAGGACCATAAAGGACTGCGATGAACATGACAAGATCATAACATGAACCCTCTCCCCCCAGGTGTGCCAGGAAAGTAAATAGACAAATAATATAAATATAATACAAGTAATTAAATATTCTTCAAAGCAAAATGATTAGAAAAACAGGGGAGTCAGATGAATTTTGACTAAGGACAAATCTGAGCGCTTTGGAAAAGGTGGAATGGGTGGATAGAATTAGTGGTGTGGAGGTGGACAGACTTTCCTGGTGGAGGGGAGAGCAAAAGCCAAAGCCCGAAGTCCAAAGTCTGCAGAGCACGGTGTGCAGCTGGGCAACGTTATTAGAGTGGCTTTCCAGGGATAGGCTGTACAGAAGGGCATTGGAAAAGAGGCTGGAGTCTAATTAGTTGAGATTGAATGCTGCTGGATGAGTAGTTTGGGTTTTATTCTGTGAAAAATGGGAAGCCATTGAAGTGTTTTTGTTGTTTATTTCTTTAGCAGTTGAGTGACAATGACCAAGTCTGTGCTTTAGGAAGGTAATCCTGGCTCTAGTATGTCTTAGGGATGATGGGCAGGGCGACTGCAATGTTCTGTGGGGGGTGGGGGGAATGATGAGGACCTGAATGGAGGGGAGGAAATGGATGTGGGAGATGTTGCTGAGAGAGAATGTACAGAATTTGGCTACTTATCAGATGTGATGGCTCAGGCTGAGACAGGCCAAGCCTAGCTTAGCCCTGACACCTTTTGGGAGGCTTTGTGACTGAAAAGGTAGACAGGCTAGGGACCTATGGTTGTTAAATAACTAACTAGGATCACCCTTCAGTGGTAGGAAGGCTAGGGGCAACTCAGTGAAACAGATAACCACTGCAGGCCGCACTGAAGGCCCCTCGGTCTGTAACTTTGGCTGCAGGATGGAGAGAGCAGTACTCATACTAACCAGGCACTCTGGAAGATGAAGCCTGAATTTCCCACCTTCCTATTTCCAGCCAAGGTAGGAGTCAAGGTCTTACCCTATTTAGTCTTTCTGTTCCTATCCAGCAGCCTGTCTGAAGACTGAGGCTTTGCCTAACCTTCAGCAGTCTGACGGAGTCAGCCCCCATAACCAAGGTGAGGAGGTTTCTTTGGGAATGTTTATTGCACTGCTAGCCCGAGTTCCAGCTCTGGTCCAGCCACCAACATGGCGGGGAGTGGGCAGGCTCACTTATATCCAGGAGTTGGCATATAGAACTCAAATAAGTAATTTTTTTTATTATTATTCTTTTCTGCCCTTTTCTTTAGTTCCACTTGCCATCCTTATCCTTCAACAAGAAGTTCTTGAATGCCCACTGTGTGCATGGGATGAGGACATTCTTACCATATGAATTAGATGTTGCCCTTGAGGAACTTTATGTTGCTTACTGTGCTTTCCTATCTGGGAACAGAAAAGGAACTGCCCAGGGAGAAGTAACACACAGTTTTAGAGTGGCCTTGCTCTTCAGCTTGGTTGATCATGGGTGTTATTTTTGGGTAGAGCGTGCAGTCTTTACATATCTAGTCTAACTCCCTTATTTTACCGACCTGAAATAGGCTCAGAGAGGAGGTCAAATGACTTCAAAGATGACACAACTAGATTGTGTCAAAGTTGGGTTTGAAACTCATGTTTTCCAGCATGTATCTTTTGAAATTCCCCTGTCTCTCTGAAGCTGAAAACTCCAGAATAAGTTATCACAAAAATATCCTAGCATAAAATCTTTTTTTTTTTGGCAGAGGAGTCAAAAGGTAGTATCATGAATTTTATTTTGTTTTAAAAATATTTTTATGTATTTTGACAAATAAAAATTGTATGTATTTAAGACTTACAACGTGATGTGTTTATATATGTGTACATAGTATCGATCACCTCCCATAGCTATCCTTTTTTGTGTGTGTCTGATGAGAACACTTGGGATCTCTCAGCAAATTTCAGATATATAATACATTATTATTAACTACAGTTACTATGCTCTATGTTAGGTTTCCAGAACTTATTTATCTTATAGCTGAAAGTTTGTGCCCTTTGATCAATATCTTCCTTTGTCCTCCCTCTCAACCTTTGGTAACTACCATTCTACCCTCCCTCTATTACTAGGAGTTTGACTTTTTTTTTTTGATTCCACATGTAAGTTGGATCATGTGATATTTGTCTTTCTGTGTCTGGCTTATTTCACTTAGCATAATGTCCTCGAAGTTTACTGATCCAGTGTCTGGATTTTCTTCTTTTTTAAAGGCTGAATAATATTCCATTGTGTGTAATAATATTCCATTATATTTGTATGTAGGTATTTCATTTTTGGGGTGCTATTGTAAGTGAAATTGTGTTTTTAATTTCAAATTTCAGTTTTTCACTCCTGGTATAAGAGCAATTGACTTTTGTATATCAACTTTATATCCTGGACTTTCTATACTTGTTTAATAGTTCAGGAATTTTTAGTCTATTCTTTGGGATTTCCTACTTAGACAATCAGTCATTGGAAAACAAAAGTGTTTTTTTTTCTTCCCGATGTATATATTGAGTCTAATATTGTTTTATATGTATATATATATGTATATATACACATACATATGTATTGTAATACATATATTATAGATATATATTATATATACACACATGTACATATGTATATTTGTGTGTAAATATATCCTTGTTTCAAAAAAATTCTCTGACAATCTTGGTCTTTTATTTGTTTATTTTAAAATTTAAATTTAGGTAGTTAACATACAGTGTGATGTTGGTTTCTGGAGTAGAATTCAGTGATTCATCATTTACATACAATACCCAGTGCTCATCATTACAAGCACCCTCCTTAATACCCACCTCCCATCTACACCCACCCTTCACCAACCTCCCTTCTTGAACCCTCAGTTTGCTCTCTATCATTAAGAGTCTCTTATGGCTTATTTCCCTCTCTTCTTTTTTTTCTTTTGCCTCTTCCCATATGTTCATCTGTTTTCTTTCTTAAAATTCACATATATCACATATGAGTGGAATTTGGTATCATATGAATGGATCATCTGGTAATTATCTTTATAACTTACTTATTTCACCTAGCATAATACACTTTAGCTCCATCCATGTCATTGCAAATGGCAAGATTTCATTCTTTTTGATGGCTGAGTAATATTCCGTTATAGATATATATACAGCACATCATCTTTATCCATTCATCCGTTATGGACACTTGGGCTCTCTCCATAGTTTGCCTATTGTTGATAATGCTGTTATAAACATCGGGGTGCAAATACCCCTTCGAATCTGCATTTTTGTATCCTTTGGGTAAATACCTGGTAGTGTAATTGCTGGGTTGTAGGGTGGTTCTATTTTTAACTTTTTGAGGAACCTCCATACTGTTCTCCAGAGTGGCTGCACCACCAACAGTGGAAGAGGGTCTCCTTTCTTTGTATCTTTACCAACATCTGTTGTTTCTTATGTTACTTTTAGCCATTCTGACAGTTGTGAGGTGGTATCTCATTGTGGCTTTAATTTGTATTTCCCCAGATTTGAATGATGTTGAGCATCTTTTCATGTGTCTGTCAGCCATCTGGAAGTCTTCTTTGTAAATTGGTGTATTTAGACCATTCATATTTAAAGTGATTATTGCTATTTTGTTCACTCTGTTTTTGCTTGCATGGTTTCTGATTAATCCACTGTAATTCTTATCTTTAGTACTCTATAGGTAAAGTTTTTTCCCTCTGGCTTCTTTCAAGATTTCAAGATTTTCTCTTGCTTTTTCTACAGTTTGATTATGATATACTTATGTGTAGATTTTCTTGTTATTTATCTTCTTTCATAATTTCTAGGCTTCCTGTAATCTGTGATTTAGTGTCTGCCATTAATTTTGGAAAATTCTCACTCATTATTACTTCAAATTTTCTGCTGTTCTGTTTTCTTTTTCTTCTCTTTCTGGTATTTCAATTGCATGTAAGTTATAAGTTTCAAAATTGTCCTCAAGATCTTGGATGTTCTGTTTTCCATTCTTTTTTATCTTTAGAATTCAGTTTGGGAAAATTCTATAGATGTATTTCAAGCTCATTGACTCATTCTTCAGCTGTGTCTAGTCTACTGCTGAGCACATAGAGGGCATTATTTATTTCTGTTACAGTATTATTGATTTCTAGCATTCTGATTGTTTTGTTGATTCTTTCTTAGAGTTTCTATCTACTTAGACTTCCCATCTGGTCTTGCATGTTATCTGCCATTAACATATAAATCATTATTGATTTAAATTTTCTGTCTGATAATTCCAAAATCTGTGTTGTATTTGAGCCTGATTCTGAAGCTTGCTTTTTATCTTCAGATTATGCTTTTTGTTGCCTTTAGCATTCTTTTAGTTTTATATAATTTTTTTTTTTTGAAAGCTAGATGTGGTGTATCTGATAGATGTATTTAGTAATAGGAACTGAGGTAAATAGGCCTTTAGTGTGAAATTTTATATTAACCTAGCTAGAATTGTTTTTTCTTTTATCTCTAGGTGCCAGAGGCTTTAAATTCCTCTAATGTCCCTGCTTTCATCTCTATTCTTGTCTTTGGGCTTCCCTAAGGACTCCTCATTAGATAGAGTCTGCTGCACTGTCATATGTAATCTGCTGATAATATACTGGAGACCTGTTGGTATGGTGGTAAGGCGTGCTGGTGGAGAGGTGTTCTATATTTTTATTTTAATTTTTTATTTATTTTAAAAAATATTTTAATTATTAGAGAGAGAGAGAGAGAGAACTCATGCACATGAGCAGTGGGGAGGAGCAGAGGAAGAAGCAGACTCCCTGCTGAGCAGAGACCCCCCCCCCCCCCTTAACACGGAGCTCAATCCCAAGACCCTGAGATCATGACCTGAACCAAAGGCATATGCTTAACTGACTGAGCCACCTGGGCGCCCCTGTTCTATATTTTTATTATTAGATCTCAGTCTTTTAGTAATCCCGTGTCCCTGGGTTCACAGGTGTTTTTTAGCTTTTACTTTTTCTATCTTTGGTGAGATAGGAAGCCTACAAAAGACTGGAGTTAAGGAAATGTCCTTCCCTTCAGATGAGATGAGGCTCTGGTAAAGTGTTTTCCTCTGGAGAATGGGCCTTTGTCATGAAGAATTTTCTAGGTGTGTTTTACAATGGTTACTTTCCGAATTTCCGTAACAGATCCATAAAGGACTCTTTCTTGGCTCTTTGCAGTGAGAAATGTATAAGATTCCTGGAAGTAAACCCATGAAAGTTTAGGCTCTCCTCTAAGACCACAGCTGCTGGGGGCTTCATTCCTAAGCAAGTACACTCAGTGTCCAGCATTTTATGAACATTTAAGTGTTTCTATTAGTTTATGGCTCCAGTAGCCTCTGCTGTTGGTAACTGATCATGGTTATAATATTAATTATTCATCTGTCCCTCCAGATTTCAGGCTAGTGATGGGCTCTAAGACCTCAGTTCTCTTGGGTCCAAGAAAAGTCATCGATTTTCAGTTTGTTTAGATTTTTCCCTCCATTGTTGTAATGGTAGGAGCGATGACTGTCAACCTCTTTACATGTTAGAGCTAAAACTAGAAATCAATCAAAATTATTTTTTAACTAGAACTATCCCCCACTCACACCTCCAAATCCTAGTAGCTTCCTGAGAATATGGCTTATGATCTTGGCGGTGACTCATTAAAGGAATTTTACACAGTGACAGTCAATATATTTGGGCAGTGACTTTGGAGCAAGACAGATCGGGCTTCAAAATTTAGCTTTGTGATTCGCTGTGGAAGAAGCTTGAAAGTTTTTATTAATATTGTTAATTCACCCAGTTCATTCAGTAGTAATTTGTTCAGATTATAGCAGTGAACGACCAAGTCCCTTTTCCCATTTAGCAAGAAAGCTAAGTAAGACTTTACTTGAAATTTTCCACCTTAAGAATTATGCCCCTAAGTTCCTGTTCTTAGAAAGTTCTCACTGTGGTAATCCCCAGGAAAGAGTGGGGCAGTTATTAGATCCCTCAGGGAGAAAAAACTCTCTCTAACCTCTCTTTGGGAATGTTTGTTTATGAATTACCTCTCTAAACTTAAAAATTACTAGGCACTAATTGATGATTTTGTGAGGCTTATAGAAAAAAATGAAAAAATTGAAATTATATTCTATAAGACAAGCTAGATATCTTATCAAGTAGAAAATGAGCATTTTCTCTTCGAGCAAATTTCAATATCAGAATACCTGGGCAATCCTGGAATGCCCTCAGCAAGGTGGCTCAGGGCCTGACCTAAGTTAGTACTTAATAGTTTGTTTTAAAGAGAGAATATAGGGGCGCCTGGGTGGCTCAATGGGTTAAAGCCTCTGCCTTTGGCTCAGGTCATGATCTCAGGGTCCTTGGATCGAGCCCCGCATCGGGCTCTCTGCTCAGTGGGGAGCCTGCTTCCACCTTTCTCTCTGCCTGCCTCTCTGCCTACTCGTGATCTCTGTGTCAAATAAATAAATAAAATCTTTAAAAAAAAATAAAGAGATAATATAAATCCCATTTACCAGGGAGTTGCTCACATAACCTCTGACACACATTCTTTATTTCTTGTGCATTTTTAGTCCACAAGAAATCAGGATTGTGCCTTAAGGAAATTTCAAAGATTTTTACAGAAAATATGAATTTAGAAATATCCAGTGAGAAAAGTTTAAAGGGAAAACAAATAGTTGAGGTTTTTCTTTAATCCAGATAGCTTTTTAAATTCTGTATCTCTTTCTCATCTTGGTGTTCTTATACTTCTCAAGTGCCCATATCCTCATGGAGCCTCCTAAAACCGAGATCATAAGTTTGAAGTGCCAGTTTCTATTAAAAGAAAACCACATTCTTGAAGAAACAAGTAACTTTAGTTTAGGGTCAGCATCTCATTTTGGGTTCTTTAGAAGCAGATCCTGGGAAAAGGATTCTGGTGCTGGTGATTTATCAAGAGGGTTACCCTTTAGGAAACTCCATAAGGGAAAGAAAGTCAGGATAGGGATGGGGAATGAGTTGGAAAATTTCAAGTAAAGTCTTAGCGCTGACTTGATCCGTGTGTGTATGAGGAGAAGAGCTCTGGAGCATTAATCACATGTAGTGACAATCACTTCGATACCCCGGAATTAGTCAGTTGTTGGCAATGAGTTAAAATTCTTTCTTTCTTTTTTTTTTTTTTTAATTTGACAGAGAGAGAGATCACAAGTAGGCAGAGAGGCGGGCAGAGAGAGAGTGGGAAGCAGGCTCCCTGCTGAGCAGAGAGTCTGATGAAGGGCTTGATTCCAGGACCCTGAGATCGTGACCTGAGCTGAAGGCAGAGGCCACTGAGCCACCCAGGCGCCCCGCTGGCAATGAGTTGACCTACATGTGTATGTGGAGAAGGGGCATGATTTCCTATGCCAGGCAGCTCCTATCATTCAAGGGCAGTTCTCTGGAGAAGCAGGGCAAGCTGTTAGCCATTAGCAGCTGTCTTAGTAAATGCGGGCTGCTATAGCAAAGCACCACGGACTGAGTGGCTTATATACAACTAAAATTTATTTCTCACAGTTCTGGAGCCTGGATGTCCAAGATCAGGGTGCCAGCATCATTGCGTTTGTTGAGGGTCCTCTTTTGGGTTGTGGATTGCCAGCTTCTTGTTTTTTTCTTACATGGTGGAGAGCAGAGAGAGGAAGCAAGCTCTTTCATTCTTTTTATAAGGGCATTAATCCCATTCATGAGGGCTCTACCCTCGTGACCTTATATAATTCTAATTACCTCTCCAAAGCTTCACTTTTTAATACCATCACAATGGAGGGTAGTATTTCAACATATGAATTTTGGGGGGACAAAAATGTTTATTCAGTCCTGTGTTCCCAGCAGCTGAGGGATAGCTACATGGCCCTGTGAAAACAATCTGGACAGGGCACCGATAACATCTACTCAAGGTAGGAGATGAGCACTATGAACTTGGAACACCTTGTAAGAGAGAGCATGGAAGCTAATGAAAACTACTGGGGTTGTGCTAAAAGAACTCAGGAACCAACTTGAACAGGCTTCCACTGGCTAAAAATGGACTGAGATAAAATTGACTTCAAACATATACAATGTTAAAAACCATGAGTTCATAGTATGGTTATAAATAGAATAAGATTGGCTATCAGTTGGCAATTATTGAAGCTGGGTAAAAGATACCATTGGATTTATTACATTATTATTTTAATTTTGTATAAGTTTGAAATTTTCCATTGTCCTATAAATGAAAATCAATTCCAGGTGGATTGATGTTTTAAATGTGAAAGGTAAAACAATAAGGCTTCTGGAAAATATAAAAAGAGAATGTGAGTGTGACCTTGGGAAGAAAGAGCACCAATCATACAAATTTAGGATTCTTTGTTCATTTAAAGAAACCATTAAGAAAATGAAAAAGCAAACCATTCAGTAGCAAAATATATTTGCAATAGGTATTACTGACAAAAAAATCATTGACATAAAACAAAATACTCCTGCAAATCAATGAAGGAAAAAGACAGACAACCCAGTAGAAAATGGGCAAAAGACTTGAATAGACCCTTTTCAGGAAAGTATATTCAGTATCAAAAAAGGACAAAGAGTTGCTCAACCTCAGTGAATTAGGAAATGCAAACAAAAATCATAATGGGATATTTCTTTATTTTTTTTTAAGTAATTTAAATTTCCTATGGGCTCTGGGTGAGCATTTAATAAGTAGCACAGAATCTTTTAAATAAAATTACTTGTGAGAGTGATTCATTTTTTCCCCTCAGCTTTATTGAGATACTACAACATAATGTGATTATTTTACATATCTGCCAGAATGACTAGAATGAAGAAGACTGACCATACTAACTTTTAGCAAGAAGGTAGAACAGCTAGAACTTTTATATGCTCTGGTGGGAGATATACATTGGTAGATTACTTTGGAAAGTTGATAGTGTCTGTAAAAGCTGAACATACATGCACACTCTCTGATCTAAGATATATAGTCCAAGATTATATGTACCCAAATGAAATGTATATGAATGTACACTAAATATTTTAAGAATGTTCAGAGTAACTTCATTCTTAATAGCTTCCAACCAGAAACAAGCCAAATGTCTGGAAATTGTAGAATGAATAGATCATCTGTGACATATAACACTATGCACTAAAGATTAACAAATGACGTTTTCATCTTCCCAGCCTAAAAGCAAGAGGACCAGTCACAGGTCTCTAAATATCTACTGAATATTAATGGGTCAGTAATTTACGAGGAAACATTTTATATACACATAAACAGTAGCACCACAAAAATATCCTTTGGACAACAAGAAGGAACTAGAATACTGCCTTCTGTTCACTGCCAATTTTGTCCATATGGTTGGGTCCTTTGGACAGGAAGTAGGTGCTCAGAAGCAGAAATGATTCTTCATCATCATCATTACTTTTTTGTGTCTTTTTGTGTTCAGAAGATTTTGAATATAAAAATGGAGATTTCCCCCTCTCTTTTGGTTGTGGAAAGAATCAACCTATTAGGGAGAGGCACTGCCTTTTATTTTCTGGGGCTTTATTTCTAGTCCGTTGAGATCTACTCACTGAGGAGAATAGGAGTTTGTTTTTTGCTATTTTTTTCTGGAGAAACTTATGGGAGGTATGAGGTATTCCAAAATTGTCCTCAGACAATTACCTGTCCAATAGGACTCAGCTTAGTCTTTTATTCCTATACTTCCAATATACTCTCTTGGGACTCCCTGCTAAATGCAATCATAGCACTTATCACCGTTTTTATTGTTTAACTGGGTAATTATTTATTTGGGGTCGCCTAAGCTCCATGAAGCCTGAGATCACATCTGTTTTGCCCACCGCTGGCTCCCTGGTACCTAGTGAAGTTCTGGTACATAATAGATACAAAATTATTTGTTCAATGAATCAAGTTTAGCTTATCATTGAACTAAGCCAATAAAATCAGGCCAGTTTTATGCTGCAATTCAAAGTGGATTTATTCTTATTCTGTAGACAATTCTAACAAGCTCATTTACCTTGTTTCTGAGTTTATAAGTGATCAAAAGTAAGATTCATATAGAGATCATATATTTGTATCTCTAAGTCTGTCTTCCAGATATTGAACTTCCTAAATTTTTTTTTAATAGTTTCTTTCTTTTTTTTTTTTAAAGATTTGACAGAGAGAGAGAGAGATCACAAGTAGGCAGAGAGAGGGGGGGAAGCAGGCTCGCTGCCGAGCAGAGAGCCTGATGCGGGGCTCGATCCCAGGACCCTGAGACCATGACCTGAGCTGAAGGCAGAGGCTTTAACCCACTGAGCCACCCAGGCGCCCCTGAACTTCCTAAATTTAATACAAACTTGGAAAGAAATCTCTCCTACTTTGCAAAACTTATTGACTTGGTTATATTTCCTATGTTGCAATATCAATCATCCTGTAGTTTTCACTGTTTTGTTATCTCATGCTCATTGTGGAGGATAAGCCCTCAACAATCAGGAAGTTTCTGGTAATGCCAATAGTGCCTAGAACTCAGGATATATGAAGACCGTGGGGTCTAACCACTTACCTGATGCCTGAATCTCTCTTCATCATCTAGCAGCATCAATATTACCTCTTGGGAGGAAAGGGAATAATAGGCTCATCTCCAGGTCTACTGAGTTAAAATCTGCATTTTTTTTCAAGACCCTTAGATGATGCATATGTCATAGGAAAATCTGAGAAGTGCCAATACCGACCATCATGAACAGTCTTGGTGGGGTGAAACTTAACTGCATTTTGGAGTGGTCCCTTTCATCCTAGAAGATTCTTAGAAGGCTGATACTGAGCCAAGATTCGACCTTCTGTTACTTTCCCATTTGTTTCTAGATTCACATACAGGGCCTTCTACAAATCCACTTCATTTTCTTGTGATAGTTCTTCAAATATCTCAAAGCAGCTTGTCCTCCCTGAGGGTTTTCCAGGCCAGTATCTCCTAGAACTTCAGGGAGTATCAGTTTTATAAAATGTCCTGTGGAAACAGATGGTTCGGTGCTTAAATAAATTGCAACTATGTTTCATCTTAGAAAGTTTTATTTGAGGCTCTGAGGAATAAGGACAATTGCTTAATTTCGCTTAATCCATTTTCCCCAAACTAATTTGTTCAGGGAAACTTTTTAACTCATGTAACTCAAGTAACTTCTTCAAGATTTGAAGAAAGTATTTTGGGAAATGTGACTCTTGGCTGGAGTTTCTTCGGATGCTTGTGGCAGGCTGAAGAATGGCTCTTGAAAATAACCAGGTTCTAATCCCTACAGTCCGTAAATGTTATCTATATGGCAATAGGGACTTTGCAGGTATGATTAAGGATCTTGAGATGAGGAGATAGTCCTGGAATATCTTACGGGCCCTAAATATAATCACAAGTGTCTTTATTTATTTATTTATTTGTTTGTTTGTTTGTTTGTTTGAACGAGCGAGAGAGAATGAGAGAGTGGGGAAGGGCAGAGAGAGTCTGAGTGCAGAGCCCAATGCGGAGCTCCATCTCATGACCCTGAGATCACTACCTGAGTGGAAACCAAGAGTTGGATATTCAACTGACTGCCACCCAGGTGCCCCACAGGTGTCTTTCCAAGAGGAAGGAAGAGGGAGATTCAACTACAGATACAAGTAGGGGGATGTCACAGTGGACAAATGTAGGAGTGATATGAGAAAAGGAACAAGGAATGCAGCAGCATTCTAGGAGCTGGAGAAGGCAAGGAACCAGATTCCCTCCTAGAGCTTCCGGAAGGAACCAGTCATGCCAGCACTGTTACTTTAGCCCAGTAAGGATGATTTCAGACTTCTGGACCCTCAAATGGTAAGGAAATACATTTGTGTTGGTTTAGGCAACCAAGGTTGTGGTCATTTGTGACGGAAGCAGAGGAAAGTAATCTGCTCCTCATGCCACTGCCTACTCAGACCTTCCAAATGGCTTTCCAGTACTCTTCGGAAAGCAACTCCAAGCACCATCCTGTGACCTGTAATTCTGTAGCCCATTTTGCTAACCCTTGGACAAGAACCCTACCACTCTCCCTTGTCCATGGTGCTTGAATTGCACTCCTGCTACTCAGACCTGCCAAATTCAATCTTGTTTTAGGGCCCTGCACTGCTAAGCCCTCTTATTTAATCGTTACCTCTTTATTGTCAGTTCTTTCATTGCTCTGAAGAGAAGAGAGGCTGGCACAGAGTCAAGGATCAGAATACATTTGTTGTTGAATGTATAAATGGAGAATTGAATATGAATGTGGTTTCAACTTCCTTTGCCATCCTGGTTGCTTCCTCTGGAATATATCCTGTTTGGTTCATGTCTTTAAAAATACGATTCTCAGCGATGACTCCAATATTATGGATTGTCAAGCAAAGCAGAGATGATATTTCTGGAGAGTTTTAGGGAGCTTATATTTCCCAGCTAAAAGCATAATATACCTTTTTGTGTCTGAATTCTTTTATAATGCATTTTATTAAAAGGAGGAAAATCTGAATCTTTTTTTTTTTTTTTCTTAAACCAAACTCAGATAGTATTAATATTGACATCTTACCCGGCTGCCCTCTCTGAAGTCGCAAACCACCTGTCATCAACATTCCCTATTTCCTTCCCTAATGTCTTCTTCTTCTTACTGCTCATCACTAATATCCCATGTAGGTCACTTATTTGTCGTATCTGGTGTCTGTCTGACCATACAAAAATGTAAGCTCTGTGCTTACAAAGACTTTGCCATTTTTTAAAAGTGGCTGTGTTCCCTGCTCCTAGAGAGTGATTAGCACAGATGAGATGCTTGATAAATGCCTGCTACATGAAGGAGTGTATGAACACATTAAGCAGCTGAGTTGTTCCCCCAAATACTGGCCCGAAATTCATTTCAAAATCATTATTTTTGTAATGATTTCTGGGAAGAGGGAGCTAGATGCTCATGAAAATCCATTTCCTTTTTTCCCCCTAGGTACCTGGCTGGATTGCAGTTATTTCTGTTTGCCTGCAGTTCGGTGTGGCTAACGCAATGTCAGCAGAAGTGTTATGTCTGTCTCACAAGTCTGCTCCATTAAAGCCCCCAACCCTAATTCTCGCCATTCTTCCCCTCTTGTTTACAACATGTCTGTGATGGGACAACATCGCATGCCATGTGTTGAGGCTGGCAGAGCCTCTGTCAGTCTGGAGCCCCGTATTGTTTAGCAGAACCTATTAAGATAGGCCCCACACTCTGTGAGGGAGAGATAGACTCCAACTGCACTTGAGTCTGTTACACATCTTTGGATGTATTTGTTACAGCAGTTAGCCTATTCTAACAAATAAACTTGTCTGAATAAGTACCCTAAGTCTATTAAAGCAGTTAACATGCAAAGATGTCTAAGACAGACACAGGGTAATATTTTCATTATCATCTTTATTTTTCCCTGCATCCTATCTTTGAGGTCCTTGGTTACACATGACAACTTGAGGAATGGGTTATTGGACAACTAGGTCATCCCTAAAGGAACCCTTAAACCATTCTTTCTCTCTTCTTGGCAGCAGAAAGCAATATCCTTGCTTTAGCATTTCTTTCTCATCTGGGTGATTTATGGAGGCCTCTGAATTATTAGGATTGCAGCAACATTTGACGGTTCCCCGGGTGCCCATTCACTGTCATTAAAGCATCGGCAGTCTTGCGGTTCCCCTCACACACACCCTCATTTGCAAAAGTATGTGTGAGCACTGTGGGCCCCGGAAGCCCTCAGTGAAAAATCCAATCCAATCAGTGGTCTGGTGTGATCAGCAGACATAGATGGAAGAGATTGGAAGCAGAATGGACAGAGCCCAGTACAGCCCACACATGCCCTCTTCAACGATATTGCACAAGTGGGCAATGTTTGATCCATAATTCAGAGTACGTTTATGTTTCTTCCCTTATTCCATTTTCACAATATCCCATTTAGGTGGTTTGGTACATATTATACTTCCCATTTTGTGGGGAAACTGAGTCAGCAGAATTAAGGGGAGT